>OY998135.1:13568416-14145400 GCA_963921915.1 Hyposoter dolosus | reverse complement strand
GTCAGCACTTACTATCGAACTGTCAGATGCAAGCTCGTATATCCCATGCAGCGTTACCATGATGATAGTAACAACAAATTGACAGTTAGATAATAAGCGCTGACAGAAAAGTGGGTCGAAGTGAAAAAAAATTAATTTAAATTAAAAAAGTGCAAAAATGAAGGAATATTAACATAGAAAAAAAGGATAAAGAAGATTACAGAAGGAAGCAGAAAAACATGATGAAGAAGGAAGTGGTTATTATAAAGCTTTTCGGTTGAAATGCAGCGAAAAAAACACATCGAGACATTCATGGTCACGGGCGAAAAAATCCATGTCGTCGACAGAATGAGGTAACCGCATTATTTTTTATAAATAGAGTATCATAATAGGGGTTGGTATTGAATTTGGAGAATATCGGTTGAACGGTTTAAGTTTTATGGTTTTTCGAATTTTACGAAAATCTGAGTTTTCTAAAAAATCGTCCAACCCTTTTAATTTGTGCAAATTTTGTAAAATATTGTGTATAAGTCTGTACTTCCTCTTTACTTTCTAGAAAAGTTGCGCAAATTATATAATTACAAATGTAAATACAAAAAACGCTGCAAATTGAAATTTGCAAATTGCTTCTTCAAGATACACGATGCTCAAAGCTTCTACCATGAGGAAGCCAATTAAATTGAAAATATAGCTTCCTCGTGGAGGAAGATTTGGATATCGTGCATCTTGAGCATCTTGAGGACGCCATTTGCAAATTTCAATTTTTTCATGACTATAGAGGAAAATCGATCGTATTTCATGTCCTAAATTGCAATTATGATTTTGCTTCCTCATAGAGGAAGCTATGTGACGGTAAAATTTTTTTTTCTTCAGTTTTCAATGTCAATCCCCTAATAAAAAGGCCTAGGGTCACGATTTATTTCGATTCTCACTGTTGCCGGTTTATACGCGCTGTGATTGGTCGGTTCGGTTATGCGCGCGTGCTTCAAGTCATCCCATCAGTCTGACAGCAGTTCAGGCTGTCGGCTTGACAGTTGCGTATATACGCGTGCGGTTATATGTTCCTGTCGGAATAAAACTTTTTTCGTATGCGTGAAAGTGGAAGTGACTCTTCACGAGGACACGTAGGGAGATTTTCTCCATCACTCGGAATTGCCAGATTTACGAAAACGCATCATGAAGCCTCAGCTTCGGGATTGAAAATTTATTTATTTAGTTTTTTCCGAAAATGGTGGCTCAAAAATTTACCAGAAACGCAATCGCCTAGAACTCTTCACGAGGACACGCAGGGAGACTTCCTTCATCACCCAGAATCGCCAGATCTACGAAAATGCTCCATGGAGCCTCAGCTTCGGGATCGAAAATTTATTTATTTAGTTTTTTCCCAAAATGGTGGGTCAAAAATTTTTCAGAAACGCAGTCGACTAGAACTCTTCACGAGGACACGCAGGGAGACTTTCTCCATCACTGGGAATTGCCAGATCTACGAAAACTCGTCACAGAGCCACAGCTTCGGGATTTAAATTTATATATATATTTTTTTTTTAAATCGTGGATCAAAATTCATCCCAGAACGCGAGCGACTAGAACTATTCACGAGAGCACGCAGGGAGACTTTCTCCATCACTGGGAATTGCCAGATCCACGAAAACTCGTCACAGAGCCACAGCTTCGGGCTTTAAATTTATATATATTTTTTTTTTAAACAATCGTGGATTAAAATTTATCCCAGAACGCGATCGACTAGAACTCTTCACGAGGACACGCAGAGAGACTTTCTCCATCACTGGGAATTGTCAGATCTACGAAAACTCGTCAAAGAGCCACAGCTTCGGGATTGGAATTTTATATTTTTATTTTTCAGAAAATGGTGTATCAAAATTTTTCCAGAAACGCAAACGACTAGAACTCTTCGCGAGGACGCGCAGGGAGATTTTCTCCATCACTCGGAATTGCCATATCTACGAAAACTCGTCATAGAGCCACAGCTTCGGGAATGGAATTTTATATTTTTATTTTTCAGAAAATGGTTGGTCAAAATTTTTCCAGAAACGCAAACGACTAGAACTCTTCACGAGGACACGCCGGAAGATTTTCTCCATCACTCGGAATTGCCGGATTTACGAAAACGCGTCATGGAGCCTCAGCTTCGGGATTGAAAATTTATTTATTTAGTTTTTTCGGAAAATGGTGGGTAAAAAATTTTCCAGAAACGCAATCGACGAGAACTCTTCACGAGGACACGCAGGGAGACTTCCTCCATCACTGGAAATTGGCAGATCCACGAAAACTCGTCATAGAGCCACAGCTTCGGGGTTGAAATTTGTATATATATATTTATTTATATATATTTATTTATATATATATTTATTTATATATTTATTTATATATATTTTTATATATATATTTATCTTTCAAAAATTTCAAACCGTTGCTAAAATGTAAAAAACAGTCTCGGCGAGACTCTTAAAGAGTCTGGGCGAGGCTCCGGTCGATTGTAAAAAAAACAGTCCCGGCGAGACTCTCAAAGAGTCTGGGCCAGATTCCTGCTAAATTGTAAAAAACAGTCTCGGCGAGACTGAAACAGTCTGGGCGAGACTCCGATGGATTGTAAAAAAACAGTCTCGGCGAGACTGAAATAGTCTGGGCGAAACTCCGGTCGATTGTAAAAAAACAGTCCTGGCGAGACTCTCAAATAGTCTGGGCGAGACTCCGGTCGATTGTAAAAAAACAGTCCTGGCGAGATTCTCAAAGAGTCTGGGCGAGACTCCGGTCGATTGTAAAAAAACAGTCCTGGCGAGACTCTCAAAGAGTCTGGGCGAGACTCCTGGTAAGTTTTATAAAATAGTCTCGGCGAGACTCTCAAAGAGTCTGGGCGAGACTCCTGCTAAATTGTGAAAAACAGTCTCGGCGAGACTGAAATAGTCTGGGCGAGACTCCGGTCGATTGTAAAAAAACAGTCCTGGCGAGACTCTCAAAGAGTCTGGGCGAGATTCCCCGTAAATTTTGTTAAACAGTCTCGGCGAGATGAGTCCCGGATATGGGACCTGGCGATACGCTCGCCGAGATAGCTCGGCGAGATGTCTCGCCGAGACGTCCCGGCGAGACAATTTTTTTCTGCGCGGGGTTAAAACAAAAAAAAAACAGATTTTCAAAAATTCTTTCATGGATTTGATCATGTTTTTGTAAAAAATCTTGTATTTTTCGATTTTCTAGTCATTGAAATCGATAGCCCAGGATTTGCTACCCCTAAAAAGTACCCCACGAGTTTCCAATCCGTGCAAATGTCGATGAGACAGAACGTTTTGAAAACTCGAAATGCAAATTTGCAATTTTTTTTTTTTTTGTTAAATTTTGTCAGGAATTGTCACAGTTTTTTTTTGCTCCTTTCTGGATTGATTTTTATTCTCTGTTATGCTGAGATGAGGATATGGGTTAAGGGCGCAGAACGATTATTAATGAGGCGGAAAGCTCGTTTCGTCAGGCTGGAAATTGCCAGGGCGAACAAAACACGATCTTATAGAGTCAAAAACTTTATTTACTCATATTTGTGCGTGTGTAGAGAAAAGGTGGGGAAAGGGTTTGGTAAGTAGACTCACACGGAGGTTCGAACGATAAACTTTTGAGGAAGAATCGTGTGAAGTTTTGCCGAGAGTGTTAAACTTGCGTTTCCATCCTCGTACACGAGCCTTTTCGTCGCTTTTCGTCGTCGCTCGCTCACCCGTGTCGATCTCGCTCGACGCTACGATTTCGTAAAACTTTTCTTTGCGCCAAGTTGTGTACGCGAATACGTTCTCTATACTTAGTTTCGCAACGCGAATTAGGCGTCGATCCCTCTTGAGCTACCGCAGAATCTTCGTACGTTTCTCGGCTTTGGAGCACCGAGCTATTCAGGAAAAGCAACGGGAAACTGTACACGAGACCAACTTTTGAAATAAAACGAATAATTCTCGCGATAAACTTTTAATCAGGCCATATAATTGAAATCTCTCTTTCATCAACGCCCCCCAGATTTTTTCTTGGTCATTTACTCTCGTGGACTTTGTGTGATGAATTTTTTACTGGCTGCCAATAATTATTTTGTGAAGAAATTGGCCTTGGAGCCTTAAAACGAGGTGGGAACGATGGCCGGCTTCTTTTTGGCATAAAACGTTTGAGGAATGCGATGGAAGGATTTATCGCACGTCATTCTCTTCGTTTTTTCATGGCGAAGAGATAAAGTCATTTTCGACGAAGATTTCATCGTGAAAACTGGGTCAAAGGAATAAAAGCTTCAAAAAAATGGAAATACATTTGTTAAGCTTCGAGATCAATATTTTTTTTGGTAATTATGCAGTTTAAGGCCTTTTCCCAAAAATGGTGAGAACATTTTTTTTTCTTCGGAAACTCCTTGCTTTCCATGGGGACTTGCATAAGCCATGGGGGGAGGCTGACATTTCCCATAAATTCCCATAAACCATGGTGTTTTCACCATAATTCGAAAAAATCTCGAATATTTCGACACCAAATGTTAACAAGTTGAACAAACGTTCACAAATATTCTGGGACACTTCACCTCACGAAACAGTGCGTCGTGTTTTTGTAAAAATACCACCAATTGTTCGTCATCCTCACACAATCGTTGAAATTTGCGTAATCCGTAGGTGCAATTTTCGGGAGACATTTTCGCAAGACGAGAATGAAGACTGAGCCATTTCCATGATAGACGTCTAAGATTTTCGAGCCATTCGAGTGGGAAAGGATACTTGCGATTCAAAACAGAAAGAGCAGAGAGAAAACAGAAAGAAAGAAATGTAAAAAAACAATGAGGCATGCCTGTCTCTCGAACCTCGAAACTTGAAATATTCGTACTTACTCTACCGTGCAAAATCGTAGAATAGTTGTGAACGTTTGTTCGACTTGTTAACATTTTTTGTCTGTATGGGTATTGGTTTGCATGGGGGTTGTGTCTCTGTTACGGGGGGGGGGGGGCACCCCCCCCCCCTTTCCCGAAGGCAAGTGTCGAAATATTCGAGATTTTTTCGAATTATGGTGAAAACACCATAATTTATGGGAGTTTATGGGAAATGTTAGCCTCCCCCTATAGAATATCATTTTTTATGACACAATCAACAGCCCCACGGGGGAAAAAAATTTTCTCATCATTTTTCGGAAAAGGCCTCATTATGCATAATTACCTTTCTTTTTTGGTATGCGGAAGTTATTCTGTATAATTGTCGAGGAAATGAGACTGGCAATTAAGCACCCATAAATGGTCGAGCGAGTTCGATTTTTATCGCTGTTTTAA
The DNA here is from genome assembly GCA_963921915.1 of Hyposoter dolosus. NCBI lineage: Eukaryota > Metazoa > Arthropoda > Insecta > Hymenoptera > Ichneumonidae > Hyposoter > Hyposoter dolosus. The sequence goes on along the minus strand of OY998135.1, from coordinate 14,140,134 downwards.
AAATAATTTCGACAATTAAACTTGTCGCCTCGCGAAATCGATCAAATTGACCAAAAAAATTTGAACGCTCGTGCTATTATCAGATGAACATTGATGCAGGCTCTGGATCTATTTTGCATATCAAGAGATTCTATTCTCGGTGAATTCGCCCAACGCCTCTGTGAACTATTCGACTCTGCCCTACAGAGGAAAAGAGCTCGTCTGACGTGCGAATACCGAAATAAGTCTCTGCCCATTTACTTTTGACGTATTAAACAATTAAACTAAAAATACATCGTTCCAGATAGTCAAACGAGATAATCGAATTCATCATTTCCTGCCCACAAAATCGTTTACTTCCCGCTGCAATAATCGATGCATTTTTTTCAAAATTTTCACTGCAACGACGAGTCTCAATCGTCGTCGTTGATTTGTTCGAGTCTCGCGCACTCCATAAATTTTGTTGGTCGACGAATAAACGTTTTTTTCTCATAACGAGCAACTTTTGTCTTCGTTTGACTTAGCGATAAATTTTATTGCGATGAAAAAATTGAATTTCAATTTAAAAAATCAACAACTCGAGAATCTCGAGTTTTTTTTTCATTTTGCTTCCTCATTGAGGAAGCTTTGTGACGGTGAAATTTTTTTTTCCAGTTTTCAATATCAATGTGCTGAAAATGTCCCGAAACATCGAAAAATTATATCTAGAAAATGGATGTGTGTACTGTGTGTGCACGTGTGTGCGTGCGTGCGTGCGTGCGTGCGTGTGTGTGTGTGTGTGTGTGTGTGTGTATGTTCTGGAACTGTAAAATTCAAATGTTTATAACTCAAGAACGGTTTGAGCTACAGGGTTCCCGTTTTGCCCAGATGTTAATCTATTAACATCAGCCCAGATGCCCATCATTGCCCAGATGTTAATCTATTATCAAGCTCTTCATTCTCCGAGAATTTTGTCGGAATTCCAAAAAAAATGCGAATTTTACGACATTTTGAAATTTTCACGAAAAGGGTGTCGACGCTCTAACTTCCGCAAATTTAAAGATTTAGAGTATAATAATAGGAAGGTTGACATTGAACTTGGGAAATATCGGTTGAACGGTTTCAATTTTCGAATTCTTCGAATTTTACGAAAATCTGAGTTTTTTGAAAAATCGTCTAACCTCTCTAATTTCTGCAAATTTTGTAAGATATTATGTATAAGTTTGTAATTCCTCTTGACTTTCTAGAAAAGTTGTCGAAGTTATTTTAAAAAATAGGAATTTTACGACATTTTTTTTCATAGGAAAACGACCTGTTGATTTTGGAACAAAGTAATTACGTTATTACCAATGAAATTTTCTACTCGATTCTTCGACACTATGCATGTGTACTCTTGCGTGTCGATTGAATTTTTTTTTGTCGGCGTTTCTTTATAATTAAAGGAGAAAAACATAAGGTGGATGGTGAAGCTCGTGAATGAATTGGTGCGAGTACGTTTGAAGTATACACTTGGGAGATCATTGAACAAATGGATTAAACTCTCGCTCCGGCAGTTGGTCGTTCTTCTGGTGCTGATGGTGTATATACAGATACTAAAAGTAATATACATGGGAAACATAGTATAGGGAAGGCAGAAGCTGAGAGAGGGAGAGAGAGAGAGAGAGTGAATCTCTTGCGCATGCCGGAAATAGAGTTCGATCGATCCAGCTTCCGCCCGCAGGAGCTTGTCTCGTGTTTTTGTTCGAAGTCTTTTTCGTTTGGGAGTTTCACGTTGTAGCGATGTTCGCGATAATGAAGTCTCCTCAATGAGAAAAAAGAGTCAATGATTCCGATTGCCAGCTGAAAAATTTTGATCAATCTCAAAGGAAAAGGCTCGAGAATCAATCGAATAATTTTCTTTTAATTTTTTTTTAACATATGTTCGACTTGTTCGCTCTTGTTTGTGGGGTTTGCGGATTCGAGGCTGCCCAAAAGTCTGCGGTTGACGTCTCGGAACTCGACGGAGAGAGAGAGAGAGAGAGAGAGAGATCGGGAGGGTAGATTTAGACGTTAATGGTTAGTCCAGTGTCTGACCAAGTTCACTTTTCCGGGTGTGAACTACTTGCTCGTTCGTTCACGAGTCCTTTGGTGCCGAATCCACTGAAATTCATTGGCTCCTTTGGCACAAAAATTCAAACAGACAAAAAATCTTAGCAAATTATTGAGAAAACAATGCGAATTCCATTTTTGAATAATTATAAAAAGGAATCTCGGAAAGCACCTGCTGCTTGGCGAGAGGAGCGATTGCTAATGAGATGCGGAATCGAGGGAAACAAATTAATTGGTTGGATCGATGACACAGCTGCTGTAAATATATCGGAAATTCTCTCATCGTGTTATCATCGGCCACAGCGTGGGCGGTGTTTATCGCTGGTTTATACGAGAGAATAGAAAAATAATAATAAACAATAATAATAATAATAATGAAAATAATGAAAATGTTGTAAACAACGAAAAAAATGGCTTGGCTGATGTCGATGGGAATAAGAAGCAATGATTCAGAATTGAATAACGAAGAGTGCGGAGAAACAAAAGGAAAGGAAAGAGAACGGCCTTCGTAAGAATTGGCTGAGATAATCCGCCGAGTATTCTTAACGGCGTGGCTTATTTTATCGCAAAAACATCCGCACACAGAGGCCAGCGACACAATCATCTTTCGAAAACAAATTTAATGCTCCCGAGCCTGTTTTTTTTTCTCTGTTGAGCATTTGGAGACTTTTTTTTTCGATGAATAATTTGCGAGACTCCGAGACGCCGGAATTGGACGAAAGATCGAACCTCGATACAGAGTCTCCCTCGCGGTCCATCGGGGGGCCAAATACTTTCACAGACTTGTCGTATTTTCCCAGCAGAGGATTTCGAGGAACTCGAAAGTTTCGATGCGAACGTTAACGAGCGTTCGGACGCTTTTCGGATACTCGTTCCCAGTGAAATTAGTCATCGGCGCGCGCGTGGAGATCGCGACACGGTCGAGCCGAAGAAAATATTTCATTCTCGATCATTCAATTTTTTTTATTTCCAATAACCGTTTCTCGGAGAAATGTATAAAATGATTAATTCTCGATGAGAGAATCGCCCAGTAATGTCCCATAGAACTTCCATAGCCATGACTAATCCTTGAGGTCTTTCCTGACCATTTTTTTCATCCAGGAAAAATCTTCGTTTCCTTGGATCAAGTTTCCGTCGTCGACGTGTGAAATTTCGTTTAGAAAAAAAAATTTAAATATTTTTCCTTGCTCCAAAAGTGACTAGAAAAAAAAAAATAGAAAAAAATTGACTCTTTCGAGGCTGTATTTTTGCTTGAATGCATTTTTTTTTCGAAATCACCTCAAGGAGGTTGCGTACAAAATTTCCTATCGATAGAATTCCTTTAAATTTGCACCACACAAAAAGAACAGTGATAGCTAATAGCTCGCGCAATTTGAAGAGCTAGGTTTCACCATGTAGAAGTCGAGATATTTATTTATAAAAAGCTAAATATTTACAATCACTACTTTTCCCAAAAATGATGGGATCATTTTTTTTCTTTGGAAACTTGTTGCTTTCATTGCAACAAGTAATATTCCATAGGGGAGGCTAACATTTCCCATAAATTCCCATAAATTATGGTGTTTTCACATTTTCAAAAATACTCAAGAAAATCTCGAATATTTCGACACTTACTTTCGGGAAACCCCCCCCCCCCCCCCCCCTCCCCCAAAACAGCGACATAACCCCATGCAAACCAACACCCATACAGAGAACAAACGTCAACAAGTCGAACAAACGTTAACAAATATTCTGCGATTTCGTACTTGCCTTGGGGAATCGCTGTAATTCGCGTAATCCATATGAGCATGTTTCACAAGACATTTTAGACGGTAGAATGAAGACTGAGCTATTTTCATGATAGATATCTAAGATATTCGAATAATATACTAGCAGTGTGGGGAAGGACACTTGCGATTCTAAACAGAAAGAAATGTAAATAGACATTGAGGTATGCCTTTCCCTCGAACCTCGAAACCTCGAATATTCGTACTTACCGTGCCTACCGTGCAACAACGCAGAATATTTGTTAACGTTTGTTCGAATTGTTACCGTTTGTTTTCGGTGGGGTGCGTCGTTACGTTTTGGCCCGGCCGTTTTGGCACAGCCGTTTGGGCGCACGGACGTTTTGGCGCGAGGACGTTTGGGCGAGGCCGTTTGGGCTCACGGACGTTTTGGCGCTAAGCCGTTTAGGCGCGAGGTAGTTTTGGCGCGGGGACGGTATAAATTTCCGAATAGCTGTTACCTCCGATTTGGCTCAAATTTGGTACAGACCTTCTCTTCGACGATACAAAAAAGTGTGCCCACGGATTTTTGGCGGATCTTGATATTTTCCGAGAAATCGAATTTTTAACATATTGCAAAATTAATAATTTCATATATATGTATCAAGAGTCGCGGGAGCGGTTCGAGGCAAGTAAATTTAAAAAATTGTCATGTGGTATGTGGGAAATGGTAGAGTGGGCGCTGTGCATCTTGGATGGTGTGTGGGACACAGTAGGGTCGGTGCTGTAACTGACACCCAAAACACAAAAAAAAATAAAAATAAAAAAAAAAAAACAATAAACCTAACAAAAAAAAGACAGGAATTTTCCAGAGGGGAGTTTTCCTAGCGGGGAGTAAATTTTCCGAGCTCGAATTATCCGGGTCGAATTTCCCTTGGGTAAATTTTTCTTTACCGGAGGCAGTGCACCTAGGCGGCGCTCACCACAAAATCAATGAAAGGTCCATTGTCCAAACGCGGGAACGAAACTCGAAGCGCCGAGACGTCGTCGTGCCAAAACGATCGCGCCAAAACGTCCTCGCGCCCAAACGTCCCCGCGCCCAAACGTCCTCGCGCGAAAACGTCCTAGTCCCAAAACGTCCGTGCGCCCAAACGGCCTCACCAAAACGTCCCAGCGCCAAAACATCTCGTGCTCAAATGGCAGCGCCAAAACGTACTACTTACCTTGGATTTAGAGTATGTTGTTCTTTAGTCAATTTATAGGGTTGAAATTTTTTTTTTTTTTTCATAAAATGGCGGATCAAAATTTGTCCGGGAACGTAACTGACTAGAACTCTTCACGAGTACACGTAAAGAGACTTTCTCCATCACTCAGAATTGCTAAATCTGCGAGAACTCGTCATGGTATGTCATGGTTGGAAAATTTTTTTTTGCAAAAAAAAATAATTTGTAGCGGAAAAAAAGTTGTTGGCGACCAACGGGGGCACTGTTGTCGTTTTATTCGTGCTGCGATTGGTCGATTGGCTACACGGGCCACAACGATTCGAAAAACCTTTTGGTTCAGATTGACCCAGTTTGCACCTATAGATCAGTGCCGGAATTGTGAAGTCGAATGATCAACAAGGTCGTCGAAAATGTTTCGTGTAATTCGTTTATCTTTATTAACTACATTAATGTTTTGTTACATAGATCCAGTTGTATATATAGATATCTATATACATACATAATGTATATACATATATATATATATATGTGTTTTTATTTTAATATATATATATTTATATATATATATGTATAATAATTACATATAACGTTAACATTGATAAATTTTATGTATTACCTAATATCGTAAAACGTAATATCCATCGTCGATGTCTCGTCGATTTTACAGAGAAAATGATGAAAATGTTGAACGAATAAAATAATGAAAAAATTAATAAAAATCGATAGAAAGCTTTCGAGCGAGAATTAGACGTGGAACCGCTCGCTTTTTTTTTCGTTCGTCACTGCGACACATTCACCTTATAAATATCGCTCGAGGACCGACAATATTTGTGTAATATCTAATCGAACAATCGTCAGCTTATGGACTTAATGTTAATTAATTTATTAAATACTCGATTATTTAATTTCGAACAATAATAATGATTTATTGTCAATCCTCTGTTATCACTTTTCAATCACACACAGAAAATAATGGATTGAAAGCGTTGCCTCGCGTCTTCTTGAGAAGTTGTGAGCCAAACATTTGTTTCTTGAGGTTCTCGCGCGCGATCGTGCTAATTTCTAGTAAAAGCGGGAACAGGGCTTGAAAGGTGGACACTGAGCAGTCGTGACTCTGGGAAATTCTTTGGCCGGGTAAATCGAGAGATGGGAACAGGTCTCGCAATAATATCGTTTCTGCCAATTCGCTGGATTTGCCTTTTTCGAGCGCGATCTTTCGTCCTGGGCCACACAATGATAACGAGTACTTCGTTATCATTAATTGACTAAGTCTATATTGTACGTAGGCGTAAGTGACGCGAGGAAGAATTATGGTCCCGAACGTTTGTCTCGTATCATTTATTAATCCGTCAAATTTAACCCGAATTATCGAATTCGTTTGAACTCGAGATAAATTTACTAATTATGTTAATTAATGGATAAAATCGACTATGAAATTATTTCGCGGTTGGATCGATCATTTTACCGACATTCGGTTTTCGTTATTTCTGCTCGACGTATTTTCCGAATTAAAAATTCTGTTCGCGAACTTTTTTTCTGTTTCATTTTGTTTTCATCGTTTTTTTGAGTCGCGCAAATTCATTTTTTGGGCTTTTTCTCCTGCGGGCCGCAAAGGGCAGAAAGGACTCTGGCGACCTACTTTCTGCATCAATATGTATCAGGGAATTCACTGCTGGATATCGACGACACACTCGAACGAACGATGCACCAGAGAAACATGCAAATATTCCTGGACATAAAGAACCAGCTGAAGGAGTCAATCGTCATCCCTCCTGTGGATCACTTTGGTCACAAAAATATTTATAATCGTATATGAATTATACAACGGAATATCTATTTTCATACGCGGAATAACGAAATTTGTCGAATCGATAGGTCGCGGAGTGTTTATCAGTTTCTCTCGCTCTCTCGTCGTTCTCGATCTGTTTTCCTGAACTTTCGCGGCCCAATTCAGCGGTAATTTGCGCTTGACACAAATCTGTCTTGATTCTTGAATTTGCAACGAGGGAGAATCTTTGAAAATTGGATTGACCGCAAGAATATAAATGGCGTGGTTGTCGAATGAATTTTTTGCGAAAGGTCAATCGAGCTAAATGTGTCGAGGGGTTTTTCCTCGCGGTTTTTTGTTCGGAACTACAAATAGAAAATTTCGTTTCAATTGTTTACAACAAATAAATTGGGTCCCAGAGCATAAAATCGAATTTCCAACTCGTCCGATAAGTCAATCTCGAATTCCGTTGATCTCGTCGTCGTAAAACGATACAAAGGTGATTGGCGTGTGCATCGAACCGATTAATAAGAAGAACAACGAGAATCGTCGACGATTCGTTTGTTGAAAATTGAATAATCGTGGCCTGGTGATTGGATTTCAAGGGCAAACCCGAGGACAACGCCAAAGGAGGGTTCCTGGATTATTTTCCATCACCAAAGATTACGATTCACGGAGAGGATTCAAAATTTTTGAATTTTCAGAAATTTTCGCTCCACAAAATTCAAATTTCCATAAAAGTACAATAAAATTTTGTTTTACATTTTTTTAAAATTACTTTATTTTCATGGAAATTTAATTGACAAATTTTCGCAAGTTTTTGTAAATTTTCATGAAAATTTTACCAAATTTTGTACAGTATAAAAAAAATTTACTTTTTTTCATGCAAATTTAAATTTTTCCTTCAAATTTGAATTTTTAAATTCAAAATTTTTACTTTATTTTCATGAAAATTGGCATGAAAAGTTTTTGTAAATTTTCACGAAAATGCAATAAAATTTTGTTTCATAAAAAAAAATTACCTTATTTTCATGGAAATTAAAATTTTGCTCATCAAAAATTAACCAAAGTTCAAGATAATCCCCCAATTTTATTATCCGACTTGAATTCTTAAGATTTAATTCTCTCAGTGAAGAACGATGACGATGGGAGGACGATGAGGATGATGGGAAATGCACAAATGCAGTAAATAGATTCGTCTAAATATCTAGAGCACGTGAGGATGCAAGCTCGACAGTAATACACGCCCAGAAATAGTAACATTGTATTTCATTAACTACATCAACGGAGTTTAACGCACACATACACATGAAACCTTATATATACATATACATATTTGTATTTATTTATATATATTATTATATATTATTTGCACAATATATATAATATATATATATATATATGTATTTATGTATTTATTAATATATATATATATATATATGTATGTATATGGGTTTATGTACTACGAGATAGTCGTACATTGTCATTTTATAGTCGTAGGTCATTATTGATAACGTATTTTTATTTACAACCATGTTAATTCTCAACCTTGTCGTCTCTTTCGATTTATTTATCATTTTCCAACTAATATATATAATTATTTTAGTTTGCTTCAAATTTTTGCATCTTTTTATTTTTATTCATAATTTTTATTTAATATTAAAGAATAAACGTCTACGAGCTACATTGACTTCGTACAGAAGGAGTCGTGAGGAACACTAGACACACTGCATCACTCCCGAATTTTCATGCGCAACATCGTTTTCCAATATTTTTTATTTCTTTTTTTTTTTTTGTTTCATTTGTTCAGGCGCATCGTCCAGTCTTTCGTAGTCTAAGGTTCTAGTCTTGGAAATTTTTAAGCTGCTAGATTTGTCGGATTGCGATTTTTCGAAATTTTATAGAAGTTTTCGATTTTTTTTTTTTTGGGACTACGGATTTTTCTTTTTTTTTGTGTGTGTGTGCGCGCGTGTGAGTGGTTGTGTGGTCCGATTCGCATACATGGAAAGGCGCACCCAGAGGCTTTTACTCTCGACCTGCCATTGCGAAATTAGTTTTTCTTTTGATCTCAATCGGTAGCCGGAGGTTTTTTTCTTTTACTGAACAGAGCTGACTGCTTTTTAGAGAACGGGATGCCATCGCGGCTGTCGACTCCCGGTAGGTTTGAAAATGCTTCGCAAATACGTTTGCAGCGCAAAAATTAATGTGCTCTCAATCCTGGCCCAGGAAAGTGGGGAAATTTTGGAAAGTCGTGATTTTTTTTTCTCGAAAGTTAATTTTTTTATGAGAATCATAGGAAATTTTTTTCGAAAATAAATAAAATAAAATTGAATATTAGATAATGGCGAATTTTGGAAAATGTTGGGAGGTTCGAAAGGATCGAATTTTGGCTGAATTGGCGCAGAAAGAACAAAAATGTTTGGGGTCAGAATTGAAGGGTTTTTGAACTTCGATTGTCGCAATCATTTCCTAGACGAATTGATGCTTTTTTTTCGTTCGTTTTTCCTCCAATACTTCGTGCTGTATTTCCCTTTATTTCCTCGTCGTTAAACGCTAATGAGCTGTCCTTGAAACAGCCTTTATCGAACTACACGAAAATACAAAATTTATATAGAGATTTCTCCTCCATTGTTCGTCTCGTAACTTCGTTCGTCTTTCTTTTTTTTTTCAAAAACTTTTAAACATACGTGAGTGCATGTTCGTGTCTCTGGAGACGAATGGTTTTTCCTTCTATTCGTTTAAATAGATTTTATTTTCTTTGGTTTGTATTTTAAGGGTGCAAGGTTCACAAGCTCGATGGATTTAAGAATTGTATAAGAATACGAAAGATCGTCAACCGGTACCTTCCCCGTGCTTCATTAACTTCTTCATACCTTTTTTCGACATAATCGAACACGATCTATTTATTTTATTCTCGATTTATTATCAGCAAACATTTTTATTGAATTTTGTATTTTTTTTTTTCTTTTTAAATTCTTTGTGTCGATTTTTCTTTCTTTGCTCGACTGTTCGAAAATCATTCTCTGTTTTTTTCAGTGACGATCCCACAGCTTTTTGCTTCTGTAATCGTCGAGGAGCTCGTGGAATTTTTTTTCCTGTCGTTTAAATCGTTTCGCTTTTTTTTCTTCTCTTTTTTAAATTTCAAACTTCACGAGGTTTCTCTGCTCAAGCTCCACGTGGTGGTGATTATTGACAAGTTTCTGTAGGCCTGACTCTTCGTCGGAAGTAAATTGAGCTCTATTTCGTTGACTTGCTGAATAATATTGAAAAAAAAGGATTCGCATTTGAAAATTCACTCGATGAATTTTTTGTCTTTGGGGAACAAACGAGTCTTTCTTTCATTTCTCTTTTCTCTCGCGACGAGCACTCGTTGGGAATGAAATTCTACAAGCAAATACAGAGCCATGATTGTCCTTTGAGAATAGTTCCGGTATACGTGCGAGGAATACAGGCAACTTGGGGCGAATTTGTTGTCTTCGGAGGGAAGAGACGTGTGACGAAGAGCGAGAAATAATTCTCGCTTTTCGAATCGTGTTTTTTTTTTTCCTCTTAATCTGCTGGGATGATTGATATTTGAATAAATCGACAATTTGACCGAGACAGGATTGACGATTCGAGGATTTCGAGGGCAAGTGGAAATGGACGTTGTGGAAAAAAAAAGGTATGAAGAAAAAAGAGAATGATTAACGTTCACGTACGGTCGTCGATTATAAGATACAAAAATAATCTCGTGCTGTTTATATTAAGGGTCTCTTTCCCTTTGGGCACTCGGAGCTGCGAGGATGAAAGGATTTATATCGTCGATAAATATGTGGGTTAAGAAAATTACCCAGGACGTGGAATTGACATTTTTCTTGGGCGTACGAAGATGAAGTGGAAATAAACATATTTCTCGATTAATTGGAACGTCGATAAATAATTAGGCGGAAATGAGTTGAGGATTTCGGAGTGCGATCGAGAGAAAGATACAAAAATAATTTGCAGCACTTTTAGGAGGATACTTCGGGGTGAGGAAAATCGACAAAAAGGATTAAGTGCGTAAGGGATGTCTTTCGGAAAATTAATAATTACGAGCCAATTAATCGACTTCCACGAGTCGAGAAAAATTCGTCAAGTTTTCGAGAAACTTTGGAATTAAAAAAAAAAAAAAAAACAAAAAAAAAATAGCTTTCTGAGACAAATTAATAGAAATTCATGGTGAATTTTTTTTGACGGTTTTTAGTTTTATTTCCGACATTTTTCATATTTAAGGAACGCATGGGTGGCTGGTTCGCATTGAAAATTCTCCGTAAGACATATTTACAGGGGAAAGGGTGTGCGGAAGTTTAAATGAACAGACTCTCGCCATGGTGTGTGTGCTTAATGGCGTTTTTAAACATTTACGATTCTCTTTTGCTCTCTCTAATTTGCTCATACTCTCAATTTCTCTCTCTCTCTTCCTTCGAGGCACTAAAAACGTCAAAGCCGTTTCGGCTGCTAACTAACAATTATACTAATTAATGATTAATGATATGTGGTTTAAGGAAAATTGCATGGTGGTGCGTGAAATTGGTGGTAACGATCATTTCTCTCTCCCTTTTTCTCTCTTTCCTATTTCCCGATCTTATCAGCTAAATATCGAAATTCTCGAATAAAACGAAAACCCCATAACTCCATAATTTTCCAAAATCAACCGAGAGTCTCTAGAGCTAAATACGCGACTCCCAGTAAAACGTGAGGCATTGATTCTCAAAATGCGTGCATTTTGAAAAAAAAATTATTTCGTTGCACAACCGAGAATCTTCGTGTCTATGTCACTGAGTAAGAACTAAAGTATTTATAATTCTTGAGATCCAGCAAATGGTTGAGGAAAAAAAAAAAAAAATGAATTTCGAACTTTTGACGCAAGTTCGAGAAACTCGGGCTGCACGTGTCGGTATGAGGAAATTGATTTTGGACCTCAATGTGATGAGGGAAGGAACAAAATATGAAAAGAAAACAAAAATTGCAGAGTGTCTCGCATCATCGTCGCAGTTTTCTAATTAGAGTATTAATTAGTTAATTAGTTCATACACCGATTCATGTACTCTAATCAATTTTATGTATACTGGTGTATATAATTACATGTATATATATATATATATTTATTTATTTGTTTATTCATTTATTTATATTTATTTCTTTATATTTGTTGATTTATTTAGATATATATATATATTTTTTATTCTCACCCCCTTAATTTCGTCTCATGAATTAATTCTTTCATTATCAATATATATATATATAGATATATATCGTGTATGTATAGGTGATATGTACCAAATGGAAGATTCACGTTGGACGCGTTTCGTGCGATTCGTCGACTCGTTCTCCTTTTTTTGTCTTCTCGTATTTTCTTTTTTTTTCAGTTTTTTTTTATCGTTCTCCTTTTTCTTTCTTAGAAACGTTGCCTTCGCTCGATTCCTTAATTATTACGATCCCGTCGATTTTTAATCGTTCGGACTCGATTAAGGTGGTTTTTTCGTTTGCCAATAGTCACTGGAAATCGCCGAGTGACTCGAGAACGATAGACTGGTTTTTGACACTCCGACGAACACTCTTTCGACCTGTTTCTCTAGGGACGACGCGCCGCGACCCAGAAATCGAAAACAACTCTCCTTATTCCTATTTTTATTAGTTACATCCACTTTTTTCATTTTTCTTGGATTCGGCTAATGTGTGTGTGTTTGTTTTTTAGTTTATTTACCGTAGGCATCCCTTAAAAATATCTTTTCGGAATGGGGTTCGTCTGGGACTCGCTGCCATTCGTTTCCTTGTCCACGGACTCGGGGATAAAGCGAAACTGCCTTTTTGCACGACGTCTACGTCGTTAAATTTTTTTATTTTTTATTATTATTTTTTTTTTAATTCAAATTCTCTCGCAATTTATTTTGGACTTGAGTATCCAAAATTTTTCAGTTTTCGTTTGTCTTTTATTAATAATCTCTAAGATGCCGATTATCATCGCACTCGTGGGTTTCTTTGTAGCTTTTTCTACGGTTTCTCGTGGTTTTCCTGTCCGATATTCCCTAGAATATTCGACATTGTGCTTTTTTTTTTTGTTTTTTATCATTTTTTAATTTTAACTTTTTTCCGTAATCGCTTGTGAACGATAATCCTCTTTTTTTCAACCCTCACGTTTCCCTATCTTTCCTCCTTTCATTCAATTTCTTCCTCGACTATGAATCTCAGCGTGTGATATTTTTTTTCTTGTACTTTTTCAGTTTCTCCGGCGCCTCGAGCTCCCCGCGCACAAGGAATCGTGTCAAAGTGTTTTTTTCGAAAAGTACGCGAAAAATTGAGTTTCCATCCATTTCTGATGCAATTTGTCGTTCATTTCCAAAAATTTCAAAACATTCGATTAAAATTTTTCTTTTTTTTTGTTCAAATTTTGCGAAAAAAAAAAAACAACGTTTGGTTCACTTAGTCGAAATTTCGCGACTACTCTTTTCGGACTTTCCTTTTCTCTCTATGTCATTTCTTTTTTACATTTTTCTGTCAGTGTCCATTGCAGATCGTTGTTTCTTTTTCTTATAATTCTTTACAAAGTCTGTCGAGGACAAGATGGCGCGATTCTGAGACGTACAAAGCGAAACAGTTGACGAGGATCACTCTAGACAACCATCTAAATGGCACGTATTTAATCGCGTCTAGATTATCTGGGTAAATATGATAACTGGAAGTATGAGAGCTACCAATGCGCTACGAAGGTCATCCGCGCCTGCTGAAACGCTCGATGCTACTGCACCGTTGCAAGCTTCGGGGGCCGGATCTGAAAGGCAGAGAAAAGCATCGAAATTAGTGATAAAAAAATATTTTTCTTTTTTGTTTTGTTTTATGGAGTTTTCACTGTGAAATTTTCATGGAATGTGACGTTATCGTAGACCATTCTCTTTGTTATCGAAAAACGAAGAGAATGACGTACTATAAACCTCTCTAGAGGGTCCGGGAAAGATTTTATGGTGCCGAGAAGATTGGAGTCATTTTTGAGACTCCATCGCAGACTCTGGGTTTGTAAAAATTTTGGAGCAGTCTCGACTCTCTGATTCCCGGATTCGCTCTATAAATATAAATTCAATTGAAAACAGAGAGTTGTTTTTTCCATCATTTTAAACTTTGTAAGTGATGGAAAAATAAATTGAAAATGATACTAAATTGAAGGTTTAGTTGTAGGTCGTGTATCCGGAGTTTCATAAATGCTTAAAATTGTTGGGAAAAGTGTCATGTCTTGTGGCGGCGGACAGAGACTGGAGTAATGAGAGAGGTTGGAAGGAGCTCGTTACGGAGCTCCTCCAGGGAAGAGATCACAGAGACCCAACATTAATTAGGACGAGCGAAGCTCGTTATTTCTTTTTTTTTTCTTTTACACCGAGAGTCTGAGATAGTGCTGGAGGCTCGGCCTGTACATCTCTTGAAATGGTGCTTTGCTACTGCCACGTGAGGTTAAAGAAAGTATTCACTAAAAAAAAATCTCGTGTAATTATTTCTTTTTTTTTATAAACCTCTTGAATGAGAAAAAAAAAATTCTCCCCTGAGAATCGTTGTTTCCACATTTTTTGACCCGCTAGCCAGAAATTCGTTTCGTCCAAGTGGACGCGACGGAGAATAAAACTTTTTCATATTCTTTTATCGAAAATGCATTTCCGCATGAGTGAATTCCATTGAATCTTTGATGATCCTGCAAACTCACGTTTGACAACCTTGGGATTTCGTTCTCGATCTAAATATTGAATTTCGTGGGAATGTGTGTGTGTGTGTGTGTGTGTGTCTGTATGTATTTTCTCGTTTTATTACTTTTCCTTTTTCATTATCGATCCTCGCGAAGGATATGACGCGTACACGTCACGTGTGTGGGAACACGAGATTGAAAGTCGATCAAGATTCAACTGGAGAGGTTGGGAGACAACCTTTTTCTGAAATATATGAAACTGTTGGCGCAGAGAGCCGAGTCAGCAAGAAGATCCAAGGGGAATTTCAAGGACGACGAGAACGAAGAAGGAGAAGCTATGGGAAGGTGAGAATGCTGGGAGGGATGAGAAGGATCAGGCGAGAGGCCTGTAGACCGATCGGGATTATGGCTAAGAGGAAAATTCGGAGAGGAAAAAAAGGAGGCAAGGATGAGGAGAGCCGAACTAATACGAGAGTGGATAATAAAGTGACGCAGGATCGCCGCTTCCTCCCCATCGATTCAGTTTGCGTTTCCTTGCCCAAGAATGACAGCTCGCTTTCTCTCTTTCTCTCTGGATGTTTTTCCCATGGAATATCGAGAGCGTCAGCCAGAGAGAAAAAGAGAGAACGGAACGAGACTAAAAGCGATAGATTTCTGAATTATTTATCGCGTAGACTCAACTCGGCCGGAAGTGTTGCCGCGATGAAATTGGATATTGTAGGAGAATAACGACATCGTCATATTTCACCAACTTTTTTTTCATCCATCATTTTCGATTGATACCTTATAGAATCTTCGGGCTATGGGGTCGGAGCTAAATTTTGACATGAATCGCTCGGAATTGGCTTTTTTTCGAGTAATCATTCGATTTGCATGACTTTCAGGTATTTCTGGGGCGAAAATCCTCGAGAATGAACGATTAAACGAAAAATCGATAAATTTGGGTCTATTTGATGAAACGAAATTTTTTTTTGTATTTTAAAAAATTCGTCACGATAAAAATATTTTTGGAATGGTCCTAGAAAATGCGATTACGAAAAATCGCCAGGTAGACACGATTTTTGTAAAAATTTGTCAATATTTGAATTTAAATGAATGAGTTATTGATTTTTCAGATTTTTGAGAAATTTTGTCTCTAACCTGGAATTCCTTCGAGTCTTGGCAAAAATTCGTTCCAAAATGCACACGCCGTCGTCCGTGGTCCTTTGCCAAGTCCACTCGTCTCAGCATTGAAAATGTAATACTGAGGTTCATCTCTCGTATACGGTGGCCAGTCATCGTCACCTGTTGGTTTCCTGAAACAGAGATTCGAGCAAATTTTCAAATTAATAATCGTGTCCGAAATTAAACAATTACAAAAATGGCTAAAAATTGAAACTCAATTAAGTCGTTTATTCATGAAATTATCGATCAATTGTCATGGTGACCTTGATCCACAAACCAATATGGAAAAAAAAATTTTATTCAATTTAAAGGATTAAAATTTATTTACACGAGTTTATTTTTTAAATTGCACTCAATTTTTTGTGTTAAACAATTTTCCAAAAGAGAAATGAAGCAAAAGAGTCTCTTTCTATATATTTTTCTATCGCCTCTAGTCTCGTTCCCATGGAGCTTGAAATTCAATCGTTGGATCGTCCCAGCTGCACGAGGAGACGTGAAAAAATGTTTTTGACTGAAAAATGTTTTTATTAAAATATATTGATGAATTATGAGGTGGTTGGGAAAGGTTTTGAAGCAACAAAGATGACAAGTTATAATGGCTGAGGGTATTCCGTACAAAGTCAAGGAAGTTGAGCGTCAAGTGCACACGAGTTTAATGAAAGTAGATGCGGTTTGTGTTGGTCAGACTGTTAATAGAGTGGCCGATGGTCGTTGGCTTGGACAGGAAGCGAGCGAGACCACAGGAGGAACGATGGATTATTTAGATGGGCAAACTGCAGTACGTACATGTTGAGGCCACACCTGCTGCAATATTCTCAGCGATAATACCGGAGCTACGATACGACGGGGACACAGCAAGGAATACGAAAGTGACTTTCCGTGTTTCGATAACAGGAAGTCCGATCGTGTGAAGAAACTTTACCTGATGTGAATATCGCTCGAGTTTATAGTCAAAGATGAACCGTCGAGCACCAACTGAACATTAAGGGACTGATTTTCTAAATCCAAAAAAAAAATGCATGGGGTCCATAGAAAAAATTCACTTAATAAATCTAAAATTCTCGTTGCAACGATTGCAATTTTCTCCTCAACCCAAAATTGTATCATTGTCGGAGAATTTCATAAAAAATATATGGTGTTTTTTTTTTCACTGGGTCAATTTTCCTTGGGAGTCAACAATTTTGATGCCCTTGGAAAATTTTTCACAGAGAAAAAATTTCAAAAGGGTTGTCATGTTTTTTTTTTGAAAAGCAAATGAAAAGCTTCTTACGGTGTTTTTTTTTTTTTCACTGGATCAAATGTCGATGGAATTAAAAAATTTTGATGCAATTATAAAATTTTTCACGCAAAAAAAATTTAAAAAAAGTTGTCACGTTTTTTTCGAATGCGAATAAAATGTTTCGTGTATTTCGTACTCGAAAAATCTTATGGTGTTTTGCTTCCTCATAGAGGAAGCTCATAGAGGAATCAAAGGTATTTTGCTTCCTCTATGAGGAAGCAAAGCACCTATGAAATTTACACCGGTGAATTTTTTTTTTCCAGTGTTCAATGTCAATGTGCTTAAAATGTCCCAAAACGTCGAAAAATCATATCTACAAAAAATGTCCGGATGTGTGTGTGTGTGCGTGTGTATGTTCTGGCACTGTAAAATTCAAACGTTTATAACTCGAGAACGGTTTGAGCTACATGGCTCCCGTTTTGGACAGATGTTAATCTAGACCAGCTCTTCGTTCACGGACAATTTTGTCAGAACAGCTAAAAAAATACGAACTCTACGGAATTTTGAAATTTTCAAAAAAAGGTCGACGACGCTCTAATTTCCGCAAATTCAAAGATTTATTACTATTTTTTTTTTTTATATATATAGAGTATCATAATAAGAAGGTTGGTATTGAATTTGAGAATTTTTGAGAAATCGTCCAATCGCTCTAATTTCCGCAAATGTTGTTAAATATTGTGTATAAGTCTGTACTTCTTCTTTACTTTCTAGAAAAGTTATCAAAATTACATAATTTAAATGCAGATAGAAAAAAGGCTGCAAATTGAAATTTGCAAATTGCTTTCTCAAGTTGCTCAAGATGCACGATGCTCAAAGCTTCCTCTATGAGGAAGCCAACATTAAAAATATAGCTCCCTCATAAAGGAAGATTCAAAGCCAAAATAAAAAGATAGCTTCCTCATCGAGGAAGATTTGAGCATCGTGCATCTTGAGCAACTTGAGGAAGCAATTTACAAATTTTTTTTCACTCGGTCAAATGTCGATGGGATTAACAATTTTTTAAGCAATTTGGAAATTTTTCACACAGAAAAAGGGAGACTACACACATACACACACCCACTCACACACAAAAAAATTCAACAAACTCAAACAAACAAACAAACCAAACATAAATCCCATAAATTATGGTGTTTTCAAGTTTTAAAAAAAAACTCGAGAAAATCACAAATATTTCGAGACTTACATTCAGGAAGAGAGGGGGGCCCAAAAAGAAACACAACCCCCATGCAAACCCTCAACGGTAATTATGCAGTTTAAGACCTTTTCCGAAAAATGATGGGAAAATTTTTTTTTCCCCGTGGAGCTGTTGATTGTGGCATAATAAACGATATTCCATGGTGGGAGGCTGACATTTCTCATAAATTCCCACAAATTATGGTGTTTTCACCATAATTCGAAAAAATCTCGAATTTTTCGCCTTCTGTAGGGGGGGGGGGGGGGGGGGGGGGGTAACAGAGACATAACCCCCAAGCAAACCAATACCCATACAGACAACAAATGTTAACAAGTCGAAGAAACGTTCACAAATATTCTGCGATTTAGCACGGTAGGCACGGTAAGTACGAATATTTCAAGTTTCGAGGTTCGAGGGACAGTCATGCCTGGTATTTTTACAAAAACACGACGCATTGTTTCTTGAGGTGAAATGTCCCAGAGTATTTGTGTACGTTGGTTCGACTTGTTAACATTTGTTGTCTGTATGGATATTGGTTTGCATGGGGGTTGTGTCTCTGTTACGGGGGGCTGGGCACCCCCCTTCCCGAAGGCAAGTGTAGAAACATTCGAGATTTTTTCGAATTATGGTGAAAACACCATAATTGTATTTTGCGCCTCTTCCTTCAGATCATCGTGTAGTACCCCCACTCGCCCGCTAGAAACCACAGTTCAAAGTCTAGGGATTTTGTTCCTTCTGGGTGTGTGGACCCCGGATTCCCCTTCAACTTTTTCATTCTTCTTCTCGTGCTAGAAGACCACGGTTATCTGCAGGAGTAACGAAAGAAAAATTTCGGACTAATTAAAGGAAAATGGGAAAAAAGCGACGTAGGGAGCATTCCGAGGAATTAAAACAGTTTGAAGAACGATTGGAAAAACGAATTCGGCGGCTAGAACGCCTACAGGAAAAACAACGGAGTCGACGTAAGTATAATTGGTTTTAGGTTAGATCGTCGCGTGGCACATCATAAAAAACAACAGACGATAGCTGAATAGAAGGATGCTATCTCAGGCTCTAACCTGCAATCATGTGCGAATGCTTCCATACAAGAATGAAGGAACAAAAAATTACAGGCCCTAACCTGTGTTCGAAAATATATTGGAAAAATATAGAAATTTCCCGGAGGGAAAAATCGGAGCACTTGGTTAGGCTCTAACCTGCCAAGTGTCTCGAGAGCAAAGCTGTTTGCCCGGAAAAAGTTTCGCAACTCAGAAAGGTCTAACCCGACTGAGGAAGGGCGTAGCCCGTGTAGGAAAAGATGCGTCGTTCTCGTAGGTTTCTTTACATGAGAACATTAATCAGCTACGGAAGATTATCTCGTACATAACAGGTCACTACAGCGAAACAGACTCCGAGTCGTCGAATGCCAGCGAGGAACGAGAGAGGAGCTCCGGCAGAAATTATCATGATGCCGATAGGAGTTCAGTTTCTTCGAGAAGGAGCGAGTCTCGTAGCCCGTCCCGGTCTCCAAGAGAAGTTTTGTCTTCAAATATCACAGACATAATAGAGAGACCAGATGAGGAATCAGTGACAGCAGAACAGGCGCCTGTACTAAGGGCGGAAAACCCGGACGGAGAACATCTTGACGCAAGCATCGTCGAGGTTATGGGCAAGCGAATAACGGAGGTTCGACAATTAGCCGATAAGATCCCTAACGAACTAATGGTTCGTTGGGAGGAAATATTGAAAGACGGATTACCAACAGACGAACGGGAAAAAATCATTAAAAAATACCCGCCTCCTGAAAATGCTGTGTTTATTGAACCGCCGCTTGTCAATCCGGAGGTCAAGGTAACCCTGGCAGAAAATGCGGCGAAAAGAGACGAGAGAATCGCCATTAAACAAAAGAAGATCGCGGCTGCTATAGCAGCAGTCGGGGCCCTTTTTCGCGATACAATCAGTGGAGAGAAGGAAAAGGTTAATGTTCTCGAAAAACTTTGCGATCTAGGACGCATCCTCACCGACCTACAGCACGACGAATCTCTAATTCGTCGCAGCTTGATCCTTGCCACTGTTAATACATCTTTTAAAGATGTTCTTAATGCCTCGGTCCCGGATGAATTCTTATTCGGAAAGCAGGTTGAGGAGCGAATTAAAGTTGCAAAAACACTGGAAAATACGTCTAAAGAACTGAAGATGCCGCGAAAGCCTCTTATAAACAAAAATTCAAAAAACTTCCGAGCCCCGCCCCGCCGCACACCGGGTACGCAGAACCAGGAGTCGGTGGATCAGGGCGGGAAGAGACAGGCCTCGATCAAGCGTTCGCGGAGTTTTCCGAAGACGTCGAGGTACCAAGGGCGAGACGAGAACTATCGCTCGACTCACAAACAAGAGAGTCGGCCACGCCGGAGATGGTAGAAAGGACGGTAAGTCAAATTGCAGGCCGTCTAAGGTTTTTCAAGGACGAATGGAGAGAACTGACGACCGATCAATTGATTCTGTCGTGGATAGAGGGCTATGAGATCCCATTTGAAAAACACCCTTATCAAGGGAGAGTTTCTGAGCCCCAAAGGTCGGAAAAAGAACGTAAAGATCTGCTCGAGCTAATAAAAGGATTAAAACAAAAAGGGGCCATTAGTCCGTGTAGTGAATCACCAGGGCAATTTATTTCCGACATATTTTGGGTCCCAAAATCCGATGGGGGAAAACGTTTCATATTAAATCTGAAAAAATTGAATACGTTCATTATGACTCAGCATTTCAAATTGGAAGATAGAAAAACGGCGATAAATATTATCGAAGAAGGCTCTTTTCTGGCAACAATAGACCTTAAGGACGCTTATTACACGATTCCAATCAAAAGATCGAATCGGAGATTTTTGAGGTTTCGTTTTGATCGTCAATTATACGAATTTGTTTGTTTACCGTTCGGTTTGGCTACGGCACCTTACACATTTACAAAAATTCTTAAGCCGATGGTCACAGAACTACGAAAAAAGGGCCTCCTTTTGGTAGTGTATCTGGATGATATTCTGGTTATTGGAAAATCATTTGTAGAGTGTCAAAAGAGCGTACAAGAAGTGTGTCAAAAGTTGCAAAGACTGGGGTTCGTCCTAAATAAAGAAAAATGTAAAATGGTACCAGTCACGAGGTGTCGATTCCTGGGGTTCATTTTCGATTCAGAAAAAATGTGCCTGGAACTTCCGGAAGATAAACGGACAAAAATAGAAAGCTTGATCGAAAGATTTCAGCAAAAAACGTCCTGTAAAATTCGAGAGTTCGCGGAATTGGTGGGTACATTGGTGGCGTGTTGTCCGGCAATAAATTACGGTCTCGGTCACACGAAAAGATTCGAGAGGCTTCGGTATCTGGCCCTGGAACAAAATTCTGACTGTTATGAAAGCAAAATGACGATCCCGCATTCGTTACAACCGGAGTTTTCCTGGTGGTTGAGGGCTATGCGTTCACCTAGGAACTCTTTCAAAACAAAAAAATTCCGATATGAAATTTTTAGCGACGCTTCTTTATCTGGATGGGGAGCTGTTTGCGGAAACGAAAGAACTCATGGGTTTTGGAATCGGGAAGAAAGAACGCTTCACATAAATATCCTTGAGTTAATGGCAGCGTTCTTCGCTCTGGAATGTTTCGTAAAGGAGAAAAGAGACTGCAAGATTCTTCTTCGATTGGATAATACAACGGCGATTGCGTATATCAATAAGATGGGTGGTATACGGTTTGAAAAATTGAACACCTTAGCAAGAAGAATCTGGGAATGGTGTGAGCTACGTCAGATTTGGCTAAAAGCTTCATATATTAACACAAAAGACAATACAGAGGCGGACTTCGAATCGCGAAGATTAGAAGAAGCAACCGAGTATAGCTTAGCGGATTGGGCTTTCTATGAAATAATCGACGCGTTTGGACACCCAGATATCGATCTCTTCGCTTCTCGTGTAAATGCTAAATGTAATCGCTACGTATCATGGGTTCCAGATCCACATAGTGAAGCTGTAGATTCATTTACGATCGATTGGTCGCAGTTCTCTCTTTTTTATGCATTTCCTCCGTTTGCACTCATACTTCGAGTATTGAGAAAAATAAGAGAGGAAAAAGCGAGGGGCATCATTATTGTGCCTGACTGGCCTGGCCAACCTTGGTACCCGCAGTTTCGTTCTCTTGTTGCTGGAGAAATAGTTAAGATCGGTCCTGAAAAATCTTTACTCTTATCACTTAACAGGGATCCCCATCCATTGTGGAAGCAGCTTACCCTGGTGGCCGCGATTGTTTGCGGAAATCATTCGAAATAAGCAATATTCCAGAAGAAGCCAGGGAGATTATGATCAATTCCATACGGGAATCGTCTCTAAAACAGTATGACAGTGCGCTACGAAAATGGTGGAAATTTTGCATCAAGGAAAGGATCGATCCATTCAAGCCATCAACTACGGATGTTTTAAAGGCATTAGCCGAAGAATTTAAGAAAGGAGCGGCTTACAGCAGTCTAAATACACTCCGATCGGCAATATCGTTGCTTGTAGGACCACATATTGGGCAGGACCACAATATTCGGAGATTATTTAAAGGAATAGCTGAGAGCAGGCCTTCGAAGCCCAGATATGATCATACGTGGGATCCACGTATAGTGTTAGAGTATCTAAAGAGCCTGGGAGAAAATGAGAGCATGACGTTGGATAGGCTGGGCATGAAGACCGTGACACTGCTCGCGTTGGTCACAGGTCAAAGAATGCAAACATTGGCCCTGATTCGAGTTAAAAACATAAAAAGGCAAGAAGACGCTCTATGGATTGAAATCCCAGATAAGATAAAAACCTCGGGACTGAATAAAAAACAACCGCTGTTAAAATTACCTATTTTTAAGGAAGACAGAGCCATTTGTCCAGTGACTACTACACAAAGTTACATCGAACGAACCCGTGAAATCAGAGAGCAATGCGAATCGCTCTTTATTACCGCAAAAAGACCGTACAAATCGGTCGGATCCCAGACTTTAAGCAGATGGGTAAAAAAGATACTGGGTGAAAGCGGAATCGATACACAGATTTTTGCGGCTCACAGCACCAGGCACGCGTCCTCATCGACTGCAAGAGCAAAGGGAATTAACATCGACATTATTAGAGGAACGGTGGGCTGGTCTGATAAATCAAAAACGTTTGCGAAATTTTATGATCGCCCAATATTACAAGATAAAAGCTCGTATGCAAGGGCAATTCTTAAACATTAAAACCAGAAAAGAACGCTATATCAAATACTGTTACTCCACAAATAATTAATAATTGACAAATAAAGCAGATAAAACGAAAACGCCACAATAACTTTAAATATCTACACGATGATCTGAAGGAAGAGGCGCAAAATACAATTGAACGATTAAACGAACTTACCTGTAAGTGATGTTTGATCGTAATTGTATGAAGCGCCTCTTCCGAAGATCAGAGTCCCACCCTATCTATATAAGAGAATATAGGCAAAGAACCCATCTCCAAACAGGAGATTTCCCAAATGAATTGTGGCGACACTTTAAAGTATGAAAAAGTTGAAGGGGAATCCGGGGTCCACACACCCAGAAGGAACAAAATCCCTAGACTTTGAACTGTGGTTTCTAGCGGGCGAGTGGGGGTACTACACGATGATCTTCGGAAGAGGCGCTTCATACAATTACGATCAAACATCACTTACAGGTAAGTTCGTTTAATCGTTCAATTTATGGGTATTTATGGGAAAAGCCTCTCCCCATGGAATATCACTTGTTGCAATGAGAGCAACAAGTTTCTGAAGAAAAAAAAAATTTGCCTTGTCTTTCGGAAAAGTAACCAAACTGCATAATTACCGTTTTTTTTTCTTCGGAATGCGAATCAAATGTTTCGTGTGTTTCGTACTCAAAAAAATATATGGTGTTCTTTTTTTCACCGGGTCAAATTTCCCATGGGAGTAAAAAATTTTAATACAATTTGGAAATTTCTCAGTCAGGAAAAAATTTGAAAAGGGTAGTCACGTTTTTTTTCCCTTCGGAAAGCGAATCAAACGTTTTGTGTGTTTCGTACTCAAAAAATCATATGGTTTTTTTTTCACTGGGTCAAATTTCCCATGAGAGTAAAAAAATTTGATACAATTTGGCAATTTCTCAGTCAGAAAAAAATTTGAAAAGGGTAGTCACGTTTTTTTTTTTCCGTTAGAAAGCGAATGGAATTTTTCGTGTATTTCGCCCTCGATTGACTTGTTTTCGTGCGATCACCGAACCAGAATTTATTGACAGAGCAGGCAAAACTATTCGATAAAAAAGAAAGTGAAGCATGTGGATGGAGTACATCCAGATTGATGGTTTTCTCGACCTGTAGTTCGTAGTTCGTAGAACTGCAATGCTCCAGAGAATAGTAACTAGGTTAATCCTTAAGGGAGCAAGCGAGCTGGCTACCTTAAGGGGTGAAATGTGAGTAGCGGGATAGCTGAGCGCGAGTACTGTATTCGTCTTTGAGCACTTCTCAGCCATAAGTCAGGGAGGATGGTGGAAAAGACGGGAGCGAGAATCCAGAAAATAAGCCGCGAGAGAAAAACGATGTAGGAACCTGAGATTTTCATCGGGCTGTAAAGTTGCAACAAACAGGTCGATTGATGTTTTTCTGTAGTGAAATCGAAACCCCAGAATCTGGGGAAACTCGAGAAAAAATCAGTGAAGCTAAATAATGATTCAGTGAAAAGTTATGGCGTTTAGAATGAAGTGTCTCTCGAAAAAGGCGAAATTAAGGGTCGTCGTGACGAGACTTTTGTCTTAAGTGAATTGCGCATGTTCGAGAAAATATTCCAACTCGTTTGAGCAATCCGTTATCACAGATTATCAAGACAATGATCGCAGCATGAGACCCCATGAAGAACGAAGGGGAAAGGGAGCTTTGGAGCGAGGAGAAAACTGATTCTCTTCTCTGAATTAAATAAAAGGGTCGGAAAAGGAGTCGGAAGGTTGAAAATACGGAAAGCTTCGTTGTTGGTGTTATTTTTATGAGTCCTGTGAGAACGCAATGGGAAGACAGACTGGCGGCGATGTTTAGCAGCTCGTTCTGCTCGAAATAACGTTGACTCTTGGCTGTCCGGTCGAAGGACGTTTCATGTATATGTATCTATGTATCCAGGACCATAAAAACCAGCAATAAGGAAGCGAGCAGTGTTTTAATCCGTCAAGGTCACGGGCGGGAATACTTTCAGGGCGGACTGACTTTTTTCCCTCCATTCTTGGCGTGACGTTGGGAAAGAATATTTACGAAAGAGCCTCGAGTCATAAAAGTCTCACGTTGAGTAATAAAACGGAGACGTGGATGATTGAGAAATTAAGCTCGTTACGCTCTAAAACGTTTGAGTCCGTAGAGCCATGGAAATTGGTTTCATGGTAAATATTAATGAAAATGTTTGTGAAAAATCGATATTTGGCTCCAATTGCTTCCTCATGAAGGAAGCTATGTGACGGCGAAAATTTTTTTTTCTCTAATTTTCAATGTCAACGTGCTTAGAGTGTCCCAAAACATCGAAAAATCATATCTAGAAAAAATGTCCGCATGTGTGTGTGTATGTTCTGGCACTGTAAAATTCAAACGTTTATAACTCGTGAACGGCTTGAGCTGCAGGGCTCCCGTTTTGGACAGATGTCAATTTACACAAGCTCTTCATTCTCTGATTTTTTTTTTTTTCGGAATTCCTAGAAAGATACAAATTTTACGACATTTTGAAATTTTCGAAAAAAGTGTGTCACCGCTCTAACTTCCACAAATTTCCAGATTTATTACTACTTTTTTTTTTTATAAATAGAGTATGATAATAGGAAGGTTGGTACTGAATTTGGGGAATATCGGTTGAACGGTTTAAATTTTATGATTTTTCGAATTTTACGAAAATCTGAGTTTTTTGAAAATTCGTCTAACCGCTTTAATTTTTGCAAATTTTCTAAGATATTGTGTATAAGTCTGTACTTCCTCTTCACTTTCTAGGAAAGTTGTCGAAAATATATAATTTAAATGAAAGTAAAAAAAACAAAGCTTCCTCTCTGAACAAGCCAAAACTAAAAATAGAGTTCCTCATGGAGGAAGATTTGAGTATCGTGTTTTTGAATGTGACAGGCTTTTGTTCCTGAAGAACAATTTTTCTAGGAACATGAGGGAATTGTGTGTCGGAAAAGTGGCAACGAGGGAGTTGTTATGAAAAGGAAAAATTGCAACATTTGCTAGGAGCTTTGAAACGTTGAATGCAGCTGGAAAAGTGAAGATTGGTGATGAGTGAGTGGGGCGCAGGTGTGTGCGTATGTATACGAGGGAAAGAAAGGGTCTGGAAGGTGGAAAGAAGAGTCAAGGGGTCGTAAAGTCCCTCGAGGACACTTGGGGTGGTTGGCTGCGAAATGTCTGGAAGGTTCGCCTTCGCGGTTCCCTGAGAATCGAAGGAAAAGAGAAAAGAAAGGAGGAAAGTGTCAGAAAAGGTGAGACGAAATGAGGAGAAAAAAGAAAGCAGAAGAAAAGGTAAAAGGGGGAAAGTGAGAGAGGAAAACAGAGGGTGACGAAGAAAAGGATTTTTTACCATTGTTGCGAGACTACAGCGAGAACGAGGAACCTCCCGAAAGCTCGACTCGTCACGTAGCCCGACGTTTTGTCTCTTTCTTTCTTGGACTTTTGCTCCCTCGCAGTGGCTTTAGTTCTACATGGCTTATCCGGGTTCTATGCTTCGTCGTAGCACGCCTCGAGGGTTATAGGCCCCGGAGGCATCACACAGTGGGCGTAGAGAATAAACGAGCAGTTGGTAGACTCTCGACAAGGGCCACTTTCCAGCGTAACATTCCGTCGTTTCGACAACGCCGACATCTCATCAATGATGTTCTCCCAAAGTGGACCAATAAAAATCGACACTTTTTTTTCACCATTTGCCATAAAGTCATTGGACCTCCGTGTCGAAAAAGGATTTCCCTTTATTTCTCAACTTTTTATAGCGAAATTACTGAAAAGTCCTGGAAATAGGAGCCAAAGGAGGCGAAAAAGTAGAAAAGAAAAGCGTTGCTGCGAGAAATCATTGAAATTTCGCGAGCCTCAAGGATTCCCTTGAATAAATAATGTTTTGTCGTCGTCTCGTGACAGCAGCTCGTCCGCAAATAGATTTGATTGGAGAACCGCGTTAGAGCTTCAATGAATAACAAAAAATGCTTCGCTTCATCGCCCCGTTCGATTGTTGATTAATATTAGCGATACCAACACTGCGAGCAGCCAATCATTCAATAATAATTGCAATATCCCAAGGTCGTTTGGAGGTCGCTTGCGTCCATTTATGAGAAGTATGGGAATAGAACGAATAGGCTCGGACCAAGATTAAACAAGAATAGATGAGCACTATTTGTAAGCTCGTTTGCGATTGTGGTTTCAACGTCTACGTGCGTGTACGTTTATTTATGTCACATACGCATGCGTGCTTCATTGATTTATCATCGTGTACTGTTAGTATTAATACCGATATTATAGTTTCATCGATATCCACTTCCACGTGCAATGAGATAATTGATCGATTTCTAAATTGTTATATTTGCTCGCTGGAATACGAATATTTCAGTAGTTCAAGTAGAAAAGTTCAGAATATGGTCAGACAAGGTGAAAGTGTGTCGAATTTTTTGTCGATCCAGTAAAATCTTCTGGTATTTTGAAATGTTGTTATTTGTCGCTGGAATACGAATATTTGAGTAGTTCAAGTAGAAAATACCAGAATGTGGTCAGACAACGCGAAGTGCGTCGAAATTTTCGTCAATCCAGTAAAATCTTCTGATATTTTAAAATATTGTAATTTTTCGCTAAAATACGAATATTCCAGTCGTTCAAGTAGAAAAGGCCAGGATGTGGTCAGACAACGCGAAGTGCGTCGAAATTTTCGTCAATCCAGTAAAATCTTCTGATATTTTAAAATATTGTAATTTTTCGCTAAAATACGAATATTCCAGTCGTTCAAGTAGAAAAGGCCAGGATGTGTTGAAACAACGTGAAGAGTGTCCAATTGTTCGTCAATCCAGTAAAATTTTTCGGGATTAAAAATGTTGTAATTGCTTGCTGGAATACAAATATTTCAGTAGTTCAAGTAGAAAAGCCCAGGATGTGGTCAGACAATGTGGAGAGTGTCGAATTTTCAATCAACCCGGTGAAATCTCTTGGTATTTGAAATATCCACTTCCATGTGCAACGAGATAAATGATCGATCTCCAAATTTTTGTGCTTGCTCGCTGGAATACGAATATTTCAGTAGTTAGAGTAGAAAATGCGAGAATATGGTCAGACGAGGGACGAGGATCGAATTTTTCGTCAATTTGGTGAAATCTTTTGGTATTTTCAATAGATCTGTGAGCAGGAGAATGTTTCTGTTCCTTTTAGTAGAAAAATTCGTACAGATTTTCTTTTTTTTTTTCTTTTTTTTTCTGGTCGAAAAATTTTGTGAAATTTCATTCAGCACCGATTCACTAAACAGAATTTAAAGGAACTCAATATTTTTGGCATCTCGCAGTGAAGCAGATGGTGGAGAATGAAAAGAAAGTCCAGCCGATCCAGTGCAGATAAAAAATCGATGAAAAAGAATTTTGTTCTTCATAACTTCTGGAATCTTTCGGGCAAATAGATATTTATGTGATATAAGAAAAGTACGAATGAAATCAGCCATTTTTCATGGTCTAGGAGAACCGATATCGAAAGAAGGAGAAAAAAAAACATAGACGAAGGAAAATGGTACTATCGAATGATGTGGTGTATAAAATTGTCATAAAAGGAGTAGATATCGAAGTTCGGGGAATGTAAGTTCTTATAAAAGACTCGAGGGATCGATTTTTATCCCGTCCTCTTCGTGTCATCTCATGACCTAGACGATCTTAAGACACACGTGTGTGTGCACATCCACCTGCGCATAGATAAACCGACACATTTTTCTTTATACAGCTCTTCCCTCTTTCTTCATCTTTTATTTCTTATTCTTTGATATTTACTCTTCAGTATCACGAGCTAAATGCATTACTTTTTCCGCCGTATAACCCTCGACGAGTCTCTATTATAACCACTCACGCTTATCGAACAACTTCAGCCACCATTACGAGCCCCAAGCGATTGAACTATTCAGTTTGATTTCACCGTCAAACAAACTGTTTTCACCTTAAATTTTCATCCTTGGATATTGTTTTCGTCTTATTCTCAGATTCAATGTTTTCGTTGTGCAAGGAAAATATGATCGAGCACATGAAATCGTAGGAAGAGAGGGTGAAAAATTGAGAGAAAATGATAATTGAAAAGAAAAATTAAGAGGCTGATTTTTTTTTCTACTTCCATTGAACAATTTTCAAAAATCGTATTTTGGAAAAATGCTTTTTTTTTGGCATTTTTGGCCTGAAGTTAAATTGTAAAATGAAGAACACTTCGAGGAAAATGTGGTCGAGACCATGGAATCTTAGAAAATGGCGAAGAAAGGGTGAAAAATTGAGAGAAAATAAAAAAAAATTAAGAGGCTTTTTTTGTTTAAATTTTGATCGTAATTTTTTTTTTCAAAATCGTATTTTTGAAAATGGGTCTGTGTTAATGGCCATAATACGTGATACAACTTGACGAGGGAAACGTTCAGATACAAATTAGTGCAGAACAGCCTCGAGTTAAATCGTAAAATGAAAACAATTCGAACTTGGAGCATTTTCGATATGGAGCATTGGCCGATAACATCGACGATGACCAGCAGGATTATTTAATCGAGTTAGTTTCTGCTTGTACATGCACTTCGCCCATCTCGCTTCCTGCAAATTATAGTTTGCAATTCAGAATTGAGATTTCCATGTGGACGAGATTCTCGTGGGACTTGACGTTTGAACCGACTTGTTCAAAGTCTAGATGCAAATAAACATGCACGCATATCGTACGAGATCGGTGACGACGTGCCACGGACGATTTTCAAGAACGATTCGTAGGAATTCCGTAGAGCACTCGTTGAGATTTGCCAAAATTAAACAAAAAGTCAATTTTGGTCAAAAAACTTCGAACTTTTGTCGATTCGGATATTTTTCTTCTAGCCCAAAATCGTTAGCATTCAGGAATCTGGTCGATTTTCCAAATCTAGTGCATTTTGAAAAAAAATTGTGGATTACATTAAAAAATGCCGAAAATTTCAATTCCATTATAAAATATTAGAATCGATATATAAAAATTATTGAATTTTGAATTTTAAAAAATAAATAAAAAAAATTAATAATTAAAATAAAATTTTGAATAAAAATTGTAAACAGAAAATCGTAGGCGATGTTGAAAAATGACGGAAGTTTTGATTTCATTACGAAATAATGGAATCCATATACAAAAACTATTGAATTTCGAATTCAAAAAAATAAATTAAAAAATCAAAATTAAAAATAGAAAATCGCAGGCGATATTGAAAAATGACGGAAATTTTGATTTCGTTGCGAAATAATGGAGCGAATGAATTTTTCGCATTTCGAACAAACGTCTGCGATGATTAGAACTGTCGAAAGTTCAACGTTCCTCCATTTTTTTATTTACAGATATTATCAATTTTTGTTTTCTTTTCATTTGTTATTCGATGAAAAGTTGACTGCCATGGTGTTTGGTGTTTGGATATTGTTGCTGGGAAAATGACATGCCAATAGAAAACTCATATCTTCCAATCAAGAACAAAGAGAAAGAGATTAATGCAAAAAGGGATTTAAAGGTGAAAAGCGAGAGCCACACGTGGAGCACGTGCTCTGTTGGTTAGCTGTAACCCGATAACATTAACACATCCGGTTTATATGGCGAAGGTGAACACACACGTCCATGCGAAGGGGAAAAGGATGATTTGCGTTGCATGAGTGAATGGCTTCGGCTGGTTTGCGGGTTTCGCATTGGTGCGCTGGAATAATTTATAATCGTCATCGATGTATCGTCACCGATGTTTACCACACACCGAAATCTGCGAGTATTTCACAAGCTGGTTAACCCTCGGGTTGCTGCTCCTATTCATCTATTTTCTATCGTCATTTCCGGTGGTGGAAACAACTCTCATCCGTTCGGAATTCAACTTAATCCGCTTTTAGGTTACCTTTATGGGAAATTTACACTCACTCGATGTAATTTAGTCGCAATAATTGAATTTACGTTATTCCACCCCCTGCTTTTGATTATCAATTCGATCGATCGAATCGTTTATTTGCGCGGAAATCAAAACTGCACGTATAATGGCATAAAGTTGAATTGATGAAGAATAATTCAATGACGTGAAGAAAATAAATTGAATTTTCAATCAGTTCAGAATCAAAAATATTCCTCTTTATGGGGATGGATAGTGAAAAACTTGAAACTGATAAAAAAAAAATCGTGAAAAACTCGATTCTCACTGGGTATAAAAATGGAAATATGCCCGAAAGTCCTTCGTTTCTCTTCTCATGAATATCCATGTGTTGCTTACACATTAACGACTCGATATCCAAACAGAGGGCTGCGGGAGAATTCCGAGCAGGCCACAAATGACATAAATAATACATAGGGCATGAAAACAGGGGCGGGTTTGAAGCAGCAGAAAAAACCCACCGGGCCTCTCATGTATATCCAAATACACTTGGATATTTTACATCCTTCATCGCGAATCCCTCGTAAAACCTGCTTCCATGCATTAAAATAGAATGGGCAACGGAGCACGGCGGGAATACAGAGAAACTCGGAGGGTTTACATCACGAATATGTTCTTTTCAGGAGAAACAGGAAAGCTACCGAAAGATTCCAACCCTGACGAAAAAAAAAGAAAAAAAAAACTCGAAACTTCTCTGATTAAGGGCTGCACCCTTTTTTAGCAGAATTCTTCAAAATTTTTAGCAGATGCTCGAGACACTTTAACGAGACTACTTGCCAAATTTCAAAAAATTCGTCATTCCATGGGAATCTTATGGGGGTCTTATGGGGATTTTATGGGGGTCTTATGGGAATCTTATGGGGATAAGTATTTTAAAAAAATTATTAATTTAATCACTTCAAAAATTTTTACAGTTTTTTCTTCCTGTTTTTTTTTTTTTTTTTTTAAATAGAACAAAATGCTGACTTTTCGAAAAATGAATCGAAATTAGAACTACTGAACGTGACTGTGGCGGACAAAGAGCGATGACCGTGGAGCGGTCAAGTAAAAATGATAAGACTGAGATCACGAATGTAGGAATTGTCTTATTCCGCAGCCATTCCCTACCCTCGTCCCTTAAGATTGAGATTCCATTAACACTCGAGGCCCCTCCTCCCTTTTTTTGCTTCTGGTTTTCTCCCCTCGCCGCAAAATGAACGAGTTTCACTCGCAGAGATCTCTTAGGGTGTAAGAAAAAACGAGGGAAATATATAAACGGTGCTGCGGAGCACCTTGTCTCGAGGGATACGCACAGGTGTTTTCCCTCTTGCTCCGGCAAATACACACGGAGTCTCGCCGTTTTACTATGTACGCTGCTCCTTGTACTTGAATATTTTTGCCACGTGACTCGCGCACGCATGGGAAAAGTTTACTGAACATTGAAAAATGATGAGTTGGCAAATGTGGATCTTCTATATTTCTTGGCTCACTGGTTTATGCGCATTTTATATTGCACAAATGGAAACTACAGGACAAATAAGAAAAATGGCAAACTGAAAGAAGGAGACACCTGCCCTTATGAACATCCACATCCGAAAATCAAATTTGACAGAAATTTATCTGTAAGGGCATTTTTTGTCAAGGGCCAAAAACACTTGAGAATTTTTTTTTTTTTTTCATTTTAAATTTTGAGCCTGCCTTTCAATATTCACATGCGGAAATCAAATTTGACAGAAATTTATCTTTAAGGGTGTGTTTTGTCAAAAAACTCGTTTTTTGGAGGAAAATCGAGGAGTTGGAATAAATTTTGTTTTTTTTTTTGGAATTGTCTACAGGTGTTTTTCGTTTATTCAAGAACACTAAAAAATTATTGAAAAAAAAAAACAAATTTTGGCTCCCATCTTTGTAAAAAAATATTTTCAAACTCCGAAAACATCATTTTTGACGAAAATACGCTCTTAAATTTAAAAAAAGTGCAATCAACGATAAAAACTCACCCCAAAAATGCGAAACGCGAGTAAGCATGAATCATTTTCGTGGAAAGTTCACGCTCGCTGGCTGTGTATTTAAGAGACATGTTCAAGGGTCGACCAAACACGTATTCGACCTCGTCCCCATGAACGACCCCCATCCACTTGCCCCATAAATTCGTACTCGTTCTCTGGAATCACAAAATTAAAAAACGTATGTAAAGTTCAATTCAAACATTCGCTAAAAAAAAAGAGCTTTTACAGAATATTTTTCCTCCTTCGAGTGTTCGTTCAATTGTTGCTGCTCGTCACGTGTCTAATTAATTAACGTTCGCCATTTGTCATGCCGGCAGCATTTTTTAATTTACACAATACAGAGTTTTTTGTAATTAATAAAAAAAAAAACAAAGTTCCAGGTTCCTTCCAAGTTTTTCTCGGCCCCGAGGATCCAAACGTACGCCCTTAATCGTAAAATGTGTTTTTAAGAAGCTTTTAGTCGCAGCAGAGCCTGAGGAATATGCTGAACGTTTTCTAATTAGCGTTTTTTCCATTTTTTTTTTTATAAATTGAAAATGGTATGCAAATGAGCTCTGGTCAAGATCAATTTTCGCCATCCCTCGAGTTCATTTGGAATATTACGTATTTACAAAAGCCACAGAGCCACGGAGGGAGGATGAAAAAAAGAAAGGGATAGCAGAGGGAAAAGTGATGCCAGGAGGAGGACGAGGGTTTGGCTCAAACGTTCGACTAGCACGGACGATGGTGGACGAACGACTTTCTCATTTGCATACTCATTATTTCTCGTTGCTGTTCGGGAGCAGAAGCATATCAGGCGGGCCTCTCGGTCTTCTTGCCGACACACATCCCTTAGGAGCGGGTTTCAAGCTGCGGAATCGAGTCAACCATGCGCGAGAGAAAATTGAAGGAAAATGAGTAGGAAAATGATAAAAAAAAAAAATAAAAAAAACTGAAGTAAAATGGAACAGCGTATAGCGGGATGTAAAATGAAATCATGGCAAGAATAAAAAGTTTCGGAGCAAAATAACGTTTTTACGTCCTAGAAATGTGGACGAAGTTGCGGGGATCGTTTAAAAATTGGTAGAATCTCCGCAGCTTCACCCAAACACGAGAAAAAAAGCTGCGATCGCCGAAGCAGCGAAAAGACGAGAACGATGCAAATTACGATAAAAAAAAAAAAAAATCGATTTAATCGAAGAGCACAAAAATCTCGATATGAAAATCCGCAGTCCCGTAGGACCAGCGCGTGTTCGTTATCATGCTCCGGAGACTTTTACGCGTAAAGTTCAACCGGAAAACTGATACGGAGGAAAAAGAAAGAGAGCAGGAAACTAGAGTCTAAAACAAAGAAGATTGTACGTGAATAAGTAAAGAAGAAAAAAAAGCCTTAAGGAGGCCGGAGGAACGAAGGAAAGCCAATATTTTCATCGAGTTTTCATGGGATAAGAGGCCATGGTAGAATAACATTGACGCAAACGAGAATGAATCGTTTCCTTGGGGACGAAGAAGCATGCGCATGCAGGGGTCAAAGAGCCAGGGAAACCCTTATCGGAAAGTGAATTTTTTGGCCCGCTTTTCGACTCTATTTTTTTCTTATCTCCCTCTCTAGCTCACCATTTCGTTGCATCGTACATATGGGATCTCGACGAAACTCAAGACTGGAAGAGCACAGGGACTCTGTACAGCAAGAAGAAACGTACGAGAGTGTTTCAGGCTCATCGAAACCGAAAATCGGTACGAAAATTTTCATGGCTTTTGAAATTTAACAAATAATAAGTATAGATAAAGTGTCTTTCGTTGAATCCTAAACGAGGACGAAATTTTATCTACAGGACTTTTTTCGTAGACGAAATTTCGTCCTTTTTGCTTCCTCATAGAGGAAGCTATGTAACGGCGATTTTTTTTTCTTTTCAGTTTTCAATTTCGATGTGTTTAAAATGTCCCAAAACATCGAAAAATCGTATCTAGAAAAAATGTCCAGATAAGTGAGTGTGTGTGTGTGTGTGTGTGTGTGTGTATGTTCTAGCACTGTAAAATTCAAACGTTTATAACTCGTGAACGGTTTGAGCTGCAGGGCTCCCGTTTTGGACAGATGTCAATTTACACAAGCTCTTCGTTCTCTGATATTTTTTTTCGGAATTCCTAGAAAGATACAAATTTTACGACATTTTGAAATTTTCGAAAAAAGTGTGTCACCGCTCTAACTTCCACAAATTTCCAGATTTATTACTACTTTTTTTTTTTATAAATAGAGTATCATAATAGAAAGGTTGGTACTGAATTTGGGGAATATCGGTTGAACGGTTTAAATTTGATGATTTTTCGAATTTTACGAAAACCTGAGTTTTTCAAAAAATCGTCGAACCGCTTTAATTTTTGCAAATTTTCTAAGATATTGTGTATAAGCCCGTCCTTCCTCTTTATTTTCTAGGAAAGTTGTCGGAATTATATAATTTAAATGCAAATACAAAAAATTGGCTCCCTCGCTATGAGGAAGCCAAAATTAAAAATATCGTTCCGCTCATAGAGGAAGATTTGAGCATCGTGTTTTTGCCTCCCTCCTCTCGGTCTCCCTCCCTCTTTGTTCCTCTGAATTTTACGTCCTTTCTGAAGATTATTCGAAAAGGTAAAAAAGGAAAATGGATAAAAATTGATGAGCCAATTAAATTTTCATCAAACTTCTGGTACCACGTTATTTTTTATTCTCCATAAAAACGAGGATTCGATCTTTATCGAGAAAATGTTGTAGAATGGTTGGGAATCGGTTCCATTACGTTCTATCCTTTCATAAGAGTTTCCTGTGGCACGAGCAGTCGCCAGAATCGATGAAAATGATCGCAGGATGAGTCGTCGGTCGATATTAACTTTTCTAATGTTATTATTTCATAGATCTCGAGTTTTAATCTCCCGGACGTTCCGCTCGTCCGGTCTGAGTTGGAGCAGCTCGTATGGATCCGATTACATTAATAATGTGTGCTCGTAAATCTACGTTTGATGATTCGCGGCTTGGGCACTGTGGACCCTCGAGAAATATACATGTATTTGCTTTTTTAATGCGCACGAGCTCAACGAAAATCCCGTTGCTCAGTGGTCGAAGATTTTACGAGCGAGGAACGTCGGGCGATTGGGGATTCCGCGTTTTTTTTTCTCGTTTTCAGGTCACAAAGGCTTCCCCGTCGAAATCGATAATCGGATGTGCATCCAGCACGTTCAGGTTATATTCATTTCGGATTCTTTCCAATTGACGAGAAAATTTGAGTGCATTCTGAACTCATTATCGATGAATACCAATTCGATTGAATGATTATTTGCCATCGGGTTCACAGAAGTGTGTCTCAAAGATTCTTCAACAAAAAAAAGTGATGGTTAGGGTTAGGAAGGTCTGGAGGGATTGCCAGAGAAAAAACCATGAAAAAAAATCGATATATCCCAAATTCAATACTAATCTTCCTATTATGATACTCTATTCACAAAAAAAAACATTAGTAATTAATCTTAAAATTTACGGAAGTTAGAGCGCCGACACCCTTTTGTTGAAAATTTCAAAATGCCATAGAATTCGTATTTTTCTAGCAATTCCAACAAAATTCTCAGAGAATGAAGAGCTTGCAATGATTAACATCTGTGCAAAATAGGAGCCCCGTATCTCAAGCCGTTCTCGAATTATAAACGTTTGAATTTTACCGTGCCAGAACATACACACACACACACACACACATCCGGACATTCTTTCTAAATATGATTTCGCGATGTTTTGGGACATTTTAAGCACATTGAAAACTTGAAAAAAAAAAAAAAAATTTCCACCGTTGCATAGCTTCCTCCATGAGGAAGCGAAAAGAGCGTTTTGCACTGTCTCGTGAAAAAACTATTTCCTGGGTTCATTTCCGAAGAACGCAGGCCGGGAAGCTTATCCCCCAGTCTGTTGTTCAGCCCCATAAAACAAAGTTTAGGCCGAAAATCCCATAATACAATGAAGTCCCAATAATTATGAGGAATTGCCTTAAGAAATAATCGATAGGGAACAGCAGAAGCCATATGTTTCGAAATACTCCGGAAATATAATTGGATCCCCGAAAAGACGAGAGCCCGAGGGTGTGTGTCGTAATCGTGTCTATATAAATTCGTCCTTCAGAAGAACAAAGTCTCTTGGTAAATGTCGCAGTTGCCAAGATCCGGAAGGGCGTTAAAATTTGTGAAAACTCGAATGAAAGTTTAAGGTCGAGGCAGAGTGCAGGAGTTGAAACTGCAACGACTGCAACAACTTGGCAATTCCATAAGTAAAAAGAAAAAATATGCACGGAGTTTTAATTTTTACAAAATCCTGTTCGTAATTTCTCTGGCCCCTTGACCCGAGTCGGTTGTCCCGAAAGCTTGGGAACTAAATTCCTCGATTAGTATGCAGAACGTCGAGTTTCGAGGGATGGGTCAAAAGCCATGGTGAGAGGGAGTTATGGGGATGAGAGGAGAAATCAGAGCGTGGAAGTTCTCGTCGACATGAGAATTAAAAGAACAATGAAAGAAATTAAGGGAAAGGAGTCGAAGGGCGGGCAGAGGGGAGCGGAGGGGACGAAGCGGAATTCTGTGGGAAAGGGGTGCGAAAATAGCCTGCGGCAGATTTTTCGTCACTGGCTCGTTTCCATCAGTGCAGGAACGTTCCCCGCTCAAAGCGGGGAAATAAGCTCAAAGCTCTCGCGGGAGCTTGAGGGAGAGCGAGAGCTTTTTAAAGCTCGGGAGTGTAAAATACAATAGCTCGGGGCAACGAACATCCCGTC
This sequence comes from Hyposoter dolosus, assembly GCA_963921915.1. Taxonomy (NCBI): domain Eukaryota; kingdom Metazoa; phylum Arthropoda; class Insecta; order Hymenoptera; family Ichneumonidae; genus Hyposoter; species Hyposoter dolosus. The sequence continues at coordinate 14,102,256 of OY998135.1, read as the reverse complement.
GTATACAAACCCACACACCTGTACCCTTTACCCTGACAACCCCCTGGGAGAGATATATATATATATATAAAAATAGCGAGCGAAAGGAGGGAGGACGAAAAAATACAAAAACACAATAATATGAACTGGAAAAAGGGAGGGAGCTTGTGAGAAATATCCGAGAGCTTGCACACGTTGTGAAATGTAACTAACAACTCTCTGTGAGCTTCTATCTCGACCGCGGAAGCCCGGTGTGCGGAATAGCTATAACATTATCCATTTATACACTTTTTTCTTCTCTGCTTTTTCATTATCCATTTTTCTTCCCGCGTTACTCCTTTTATTGTTTACTCTTCATCATTTTTATTCCGAGTAATCCAGCTGCGAGGAATGTTCTCGGTATTCCATGCTATGGATCACGACCATTTGTTTTTTATTTCTTTATTTTCGTTTTGTTATCCGAAGATATCACATTTTTTCCTGTTAATAAATTTGATCGAAATTCAAATGATTGGGTTCGAGTTTCCGATCGTCCCGATTGAATATATACGAGATAATTGACGAGATTGCTTAATTAATTTCGAATCGACGCGGTCTCAATGAGCGATAAACTATCGCTAAGGGGCTTTGCCAAGAGTTTTCCTCAAACTTTGTTACAAAAACTATAGAAATATCAGCAATGGAAAAAATAAACGAACACAGCACCAATTAACCCTTTAAAAGGGTAGTACCGTCTAGAAACTTCGAAAATCCGTTTTTTTTTGCATTTTCTTATATAATTTGGTTTTCAGAAAGTGTTTCTGGAACATTAAGGGAGTAGTACCGTCTAAAAACTTGGAAAATTCGATTCTATTTGCATTTTGGGTTTTAAGAAAGTTTCTCTGAAAGGGGGCATTATCGTCTAAAATCGGTGAAAATTCGATTCCTTGCATTTTCTTAGAATTTGGGGGTTTGAGAAAGCGTCTCTGAATCTGAAACATTAAAGGGGCATTACCGTCCAGAAACTTCAAAAATTCTATTGTGTTTTTTTTTTTTTGCATTTTCCTGTAATTTGAGGTTTTGAGAAAATGTCTCTGAAATATTGAGGATCGAAATCTTTTAGCTGAAATAATGAATTTCGGTGATTCAATTAAGGAGGGAAATTGAGTCATGAGATAAAATGAATAATCGGTTTAACTAGCAGCTTGTAAACGGTGTATAGATTAAGGGCTCGAGAACTCGATAGCGGGAAGGGGAGCGTAACGCTCTGACGAGCTTTTGTCAAATAACATTTCCCCTTAATGTGAAACATACGAAATGCAAACTCATCTCTCAAGGTACGTTAGTTTCATCAATGTTCTCTTATACACACTCTTCTGCGTCGACGGTTAAACATAGAGGCATGGGGGCCATCGCGTCTCGGAGCTCTTCCACCACGTCGCCTTATCAGCAAATTAATCACTGTTTTCCCTTCGGAGTATAACGCCTCATTCTCCTTCACCACCTCGTCCGGTTAGTCGCTGCTTTATAGATACTGTCATTCCCGAGAGCCAGAAAGGGACGTACAGGAACGAGCCTTTCACTCGCGATGTACACACAGCCCTCGGACAGTTGGTCTCCGTATGTGTCTTCGGAGCATCCGGAACGCGAGCATTTTTTTTCTTGTTAATTAAAAAAATTTCCGTCGTCAAAAAAATGGAAACTCGACGATAAATTCTTCGAGAGGATCTTCCTTTGAAATTGAACGACGTTGATGACTCGTTGACGCTCAATTACAATTCATTTCAATCAGCCTCGTGATAATCGAATGAAAAAATTGTTCCGAGCCCATTCTTACTTTCCCGAATGGAGATGAACGACAAAAATAACGAGAGAATAAAGAAAAAAATGTATTTTGCTTCCTCATAAGCTGTGTGACGGTGAATTTTTTTTTTTCAGTTTTCAATGTTATTGAGCGTAAAATGTCCCAAAACATCGAAATATATCATGTCTAGAAAAAATGTCCGGATGTGTTTGTGGGTGTGTATGTTCTGAGACTGTAAAATTCAAACTTTCATAACTCGAGAACGGTTTCAGCTATAGATCTCCCGTTTTGCACAGATGCTAATCTATACGAGCTCTTCATTTTCTGAGAATTATATTGGAATTGCTAAAAAAAATGCGAATTCTACGGTATTTTTAAATAAAAAAAAAGGGTGTCGAGTCGACACTGTCGACGCTCTAACTTGCGCAAATTTAAAGATTTGTTATTTATTTATTTTTTATAAATAGAGTATCATAATGGGAAGGTTGGTATTGAATTTGGAAAATTTCGGTTGAACGGTTTAAATTTGATGATTTTTCGAATTTTGTGAAAATCTGAGTTTTTTTTTTAAATCGTCCAACCGCCCTATAATTTCTGCAAATTTTGTAAAATATTGTGTATAAGTCTTTACTTCCTCTTTACTTTATTTTTTATTTTTGGAAGCCCCATGAAAAATGAGAGGTTTATAAGAAGCTCCGAATATTCCTTGGAAGGTGGCGAAGTAATCGTCGCAGGATTATCAGATTGTCGCTGTTGTCGTCGCCTCAGCGAGCTCCTCGATGAAACCGAAGCTCCTGCTCGATTGCATTGGGTTTATCTATGCAAATTCACGGGCGTTCGCTTCCTCTTTTCTCTCTCCGCGATGAAACGTGAAGGAGAAAAAATATGACGAGACTTTTATCACAATCCCTTTTTTTTTGCTTCTTTTTTTTTTTATGTCTCTCGAGTCAGGCGGCAGGAGGAAGCAAAAATCATCACTCTTCTCGAGTGATATCTCAGGTTCAGCCACTCGTATATTTTTTTTTTTCCAGTAGCCCAAGGAAAATCCTTTTTTATGGAAAGCAGATAAGACTCAGTCGCCAACGGTTCGTGCGAGTGGATTAATTCCACGAACTTTTTATTTTTTTTTATTTTACGCGACGATTTTTCATACTTGTCAATGGCCGGAATACGCTTCGATCTCAAAACTCTTCATTTCCCTTTTCCATTTCCATTATTCTTCGGGAATTGGAATTTCGAATCGAGCTAATTATTCAGCCTGGAATTTCTCATTACCGGAAGTGCGACGATGTTTACGAGCCAGAGATTCCTTTGATATTGGAATATTGGTAGTAGAAAAAAAAAAAAATCCTTTTTACAACTCTTTCAGTCGCTCCCAGCATTTCAATTCACGTCACGTATGCCTCCCGTTCTCCCGCCCTCTAAAAGATTCTTTGCTATAGATTGACATTTCGAAAAATGTATTATTCGTTCTCTTTTTTCCCGAAATTGTTTCTTGCTCCACATCACTTTTGTCGATCTTTTTTTTAGTTCTCAATTACAAAATTTCCGAAATCATAAGAAATTTTTTTTTTTAAGTTGAAGATTTCAAAAAAATGTAGGAATGTCATAAAGAAAGTTGGTTAACTTTCTACATTTTTAGGATATTGCGACCCTATTTGGCTAATGACGGAGTTTTATTGAATTTATATTCGAAAATTGTGTCTCACTAGGTAAAAGTTTGATTAAGAAATTAAAATCGCATCAGATTTTGACAGTTAATTTGGTGGTTTATCAAAATTTATAAAATTTTCATAAAAAATGATTTTTTGAATCGATTTTATGATTATAAACGACAGGTTTGCATAACGGACTCACCTAAACTCTAGGGAACTACATCAATCTTCACCATTATCGCACTGTATGCTTAGGTTTATATTTGGGTCAGAGCTTTTTACTGATATAAACCAGAGAGAAAATGAAAACAGAGAAGCGACCAGAGAGAGAGAGAGAGAGAGAGAGGAGCACAAAGAGAACACGAGGAGGTGCTCACCAAGCGAGCAGCAAAGATACGCCATAGAATTTACGACTGTCGGTGATAGTCAGTAGTCATGGATGCTGTTTTTGGATATCGAGTTGCCTGAGGGACTGTTGGCAGTCGCAGGGCGAATATGCACGTGTAATACGTGTACGTGACGCAATTTCGAGATGATTCCGTATGATGGTAAATCATTGTGGACACAAATACGCACGAATCTAAATATATAACATTCGTGTAACGAGTATACGAGAGCACAGCACGAGAATGAGTGAAAAGATATAAATACATAAACGAACGTAACGAATTGTCATATGGATCTACGATCAAGTGGAAATAGCTGACGTATCAATTTTATCAGAATATCCATGCAATATCCAGTGTGTATATAACAATGGACATTTATATCTGTCACGTGGAAAAGACAGGCGTAACGAAAATTTCATAACTCATCAGTGTTTTAATTGTATTTAAGCTGATTAGTTTTTTTCTCACGAAATGGCAATCAATAATTATTTATTCGATGCCACGAATCGGACATTGGGAACGATCCTCGGTTTGGAAACTTTAATCTCATTAAAATGAATTATTCTTGATGCAATGACGTTTTTCACGAATTCGATTCAGTTTGGAAACAGTTAACGACGTTGTATGGCGACGGACAAATCTAAATTTTTGTTTTCAGCGAGTCTAAGTTCATTAAAAAAAAGTAGTTACAAATTGACTGAAGAACAACATACTCTAAATTCAAGATTGTCCGGGGTAATCTGTATTTGTTGTATAATAAACAAAATTTCAAAAAAAATTTACGACCGGTTTTTTTGAAAAACTAAATATAAAGCTTCTTCGATGTTACATAAAACTGTATGCAAAGTTTTAAGAGGCTTCACCATTTATAAATCGAAATATTTAATGTTGAAAATTGAAACTTTTAACACACGCTCTGTTGGAGAAACTACTAAAAATTGTGATTTTTATAATTAAATATCTCGACTTCTACATGGTGAAACCTCGCAAAATTGCGCGAGCTATTAGATATCGCTATTCTTCTTGTGTGGTGCAAATTTAAGGATGTTGAGTCCCAAATCGCAAATGATGAGAAAATTCTGATACAACTCGGACATACTCGGATAGAATATGTGTGTCATTCCGTACGAGAAAACATTCGACCAGCACGCGCACCCGCTAGTCGCGTCAGAAAATCGGTTATTTTTATTTATCGGAGGATGACTGAGGTCATGTAGAACTGTCGTGAGAGACTGCCTTAGCTTTTTATTCCGCTCTTGCTTGACAGCGTTAAATATTTTTGTCAGTTGAGACTTTCTTTATCATATCATTTATTATAAATTATGAATGAACGCCACCAGGAAACGTCATCGAAATCCATCCGCATTTTATTTAAACAGAGTATTTCGAAAATATTATGATAGATTTCATGATATTTTTTCACGTCACGATTTTGACCAGTTGTGTCACCGATGGGCCGCCTTAAAGGACAAAAACTGCATGCTTTTGGGAAAGTAGGTCACTTAATGTCTCATCGTGGCTCGATGGATGAACCAGGTAATTAGGACATTCATAAATGTAGACGAAGTTTCATTCCTAGCGGAGAGTTGATCAACGAAATTAGTTCATTGAGTATTATTACAAGAATGCGTTGGAGAGACGACATTAAGCCTCGTCCTATTATAAATACCATTTAACACGAAAGGAAACGAGAATTCAATTTCCTACAGACTTTTGTGTCAAGGAGAATCCCTGACTTGCTTGGTTCTCGTCGAGTTGATAGATTGCTCCATACATGCATTTGTTTCATACCTTTTCAAACTTTTTATTCTGGATTTTTATTCATTCAATTATCATTTTCTTGATCAGGACCATGTGACAAGGTTCGTCTGCGAAAAAATCAGGAATATTGACTTTTTTCTTGTTATATCTCGTCAGAATTAATTTCCAGTTTTTTTAAATATTTTTTTTTATGAATTTGTTTTTTACCTTTTCAAGCATATAATTTTGGATTTTTATTAAGGTAGTTCTCTCAGGGAATCAGTTTGTTGGATCAAGAACTCGTGGCATAAAGAGTCTGCGAAAAAATCAGGAATTTTGACTTTTTAGTTGGAAAGATCTAGTCAGAATGAATTTATAGTTTTTTTTAAAGATTTCTTTTTTTTTTGCTTCGTAATTGGGAAGATAACGTTTGGAGCTGCCTGGGACGAGATCAAACCTTAAAGGCAACGTTTTCCATTTTTATTTATTACTAACTCTTTTGTTTGTTCGATAAAGATCAGATTGTTCAAAGATTATTTTTCTACCCCATTTTACGGTTGATTTCCGGCGAGATTCAATCTCATTTTCACTCTCTTCTCCGACCACCCTAGTCCCGAAACATTCGTACACTTTGGGTGCGGATATTATATCGTGTATGTTGCTTGCCGGAAAAAAAAAAAAAAACTCAGGAAAAGGAAGTAAAAAACGCAGAGAAACAGAGAGGGAAAAGCAGGAAGCCTTGTGACCTCGGGGCTCCGAACACTAAAGTGTATAAAGTCATATAAAAGGTGTATGAAAAGTTTGTACGAGAAAGCCACAGAATTGAAATTCTGGGAGTAAAAAAAAGTTTTTTTTCGAATATACTAAACAGCGTGGTGTCTCGTCAAGGACGAAAAGATTCTTTTCCAAGTTGCAGCTCTGCCCTGACGAGAAAGCTTTTAAAAAAATCGATAAATAAAATAACTTTCGTCGTTCTTGTTAAAACAACAAAAAAATTCCTGCAAATTAATGAACTTTTGTTCCCTAAACGAACGATTTGTTTTCTCAGTCTCGTTAATTAATTCCAATGACAAAAAAATTCTCGTAAATATTCAGAAAATGAAGAAATTGAAAAAAAAATTATTTCGACAGAATCAGGACGAAGAATACAACAGGAAATGAAGGTCCTTAATGTTTCTATATCGCAACATGTTGCAGATGAGATTTTTGGGACACGATGGTTGTTGGCACGTAGATGTGTAAAGCGTGGATGGGGCTTTGTGTCGAGAAGTCGGTAGACCGAGAAATTCTTGAGTAGATTGGGTGCGCGTTAAGTCAGACGCACACACCGGCCTTTCATTAGAGAGGAAAATGTTTGAGGGTGAAATTTCCTGACAGCAGGCAGCTCGCTGCTTTTGTAAAGCGCGTGTAAATAAACGCATGTATGTTTGCGATGTACACGTAAGTCGAAAGCGTAAAACCGAGTCACGATTCCTTTTGGGAATAATGAATAAAATAATGTAACAATCCCGAGAGAATTCTCGTTTATTACGAGGCTTTCGTGTTTCGTACGATTCGTTGTGATTCTCGACAATAGAAACTTGAGGTTAATAAATCATTGGACGACGATGTCAACAAAAGGACTATGAGTTTGGCTCGAGTTTCTTTTGCTTAAGCCAGTTTAATTAGTTCTTTGCTTTGTCACGTGTAATCATTTTGTTGATAATTAATTACGAGCTTTTGTTGGTAATTAAATGAAATATTAATTACATTTTGACGAGCAGCCTTGGTTGGGTGACCGTTTGGCCATGTTTTTCCGTGTGAATCTGATTTTTTCAGCATTCGGTCGTCACGAATCGTCTCTACGGAGTCCTCGATGATAAGAGACTCGAGAAAAAGGTTTTGGGTGACCCCACAACCCCGACTCGTTGATGCCTGATCCTCCTTAATCGCTACACCGAATCTTACTGGATTTCGCGTCGACCTATTCAGCGCACTAACTACCCCGGAACGAAAGAGAGCGGAGGAGCCCACGACGTAATTTCCCGAATAACCCATTTGGAGGTGGAAGGCACGCAACATATATTTACATCGGAGGGGCTGCGTATTGATCTCATTTATGGACGAGGATCAACGACACGCGCAAGCGTTACAGGTTGGATCTGTCGTTGAACGTATGTTCAACATTTGACACTTGTGAAATATTTTTTTATTTTTTATTTTTACTGAATTTAAGTGATTCAGATTTTAATTATCACCATAATTTTTTTTTTTTATTTACATTTCGAAAGAGTAACATTTAACATGGGAAACGTGCAAAATATTTTTTCCCGTTGTTTTTTTTTCTTCCTCATAGAAGAAGCTATGTGACGGTGAAAATTTTTTTTTTTTCCAGTTTTCAATGTCAATGTGCTTAAAATATCCCAAAACATCGCAAAATCACATTTAGAAATAATGTCCGGATGTGTGTGTGTATTTTCTGGCACTGCAAAATTCAAACGTTTATAGTTCGAGAACGGTTTGAGATACGGGGCTCCCATTTTGCACAGATGTTAATCAATACAAGCTCTTCATTCTCTGAGAATTTTGTTACAACTGCTATAAAAATACGAATTGTACAGCATTTTGAAATTTTCAAAAAAAGCGTGTCGACGCTCTAATTTCCGTAAATTTTAAGATTTATTACTAATTTTTTTTTTTTATCTATAGAGCATCATAATAGGAAGGTTGGTATTGAATTTGAGGAATATCGGTCGTACGGTTTAAATTTTATGATCGTCCGAATTTTACGAAAATCTATGATTTTTGAAAAATTGTCCAATCGCTGTAATTTCTGCAAATTTTGTTAAATTTTGTGTATAAGGCTGTACTTCCTCTTTATTTTCTAGAAAAGTTGTCAAAATTACATAAAATTTAAATGCAGATAGAAAAAAGACTGCAAATTGAAATTTGCAAATTGCTTCCTCAAGTTGCTCAAGATGCACGATGCTCAAAGCTTCCTCTATGAGGAAGCCAAAATAAAAAAAAAGCTTCCTCATAGAGGAAGATTCAAAGCCAAAATAAAAAGATAGCTGCTCATAGAGGAAGATTTGAGCATCGTGCATCTTGTTTTATAATTTTTACTGAATTTTAGTGATTTAGATTTTAATTGTCACTACAATTTTTTTTTTTTTTTACATTTTTGATACAATTTCGAAAGAGTTACATTTAATATTGGACACGTGCAAAATATTTTGTTATTTTTTTCTTAATTTTTACTGAATTTTAGTAATTCAGATTTTAATTGTCACTAATTTTTTTTTTTTTATTTACATTTTTGATAACATTTCAAAAGAGTCACTGTGCTGACAGTTTTCCCAACTTGCTGTGCTGCCAGGCCAAGAACTTTGAATCATTCGTCCTGGACACGAGAGTTCTTGGGAACGAAGCAGAGAAAAATTCACTGGATGAAAGAAGGAGAAAGGCGAGAAAAGCTAGAGAGCAATATCGATGACGCTGGTCTGTGCGATTGGATCGAGTTTCGACGTGGACGAACAGATTTCTCATGAACGACATTTTCACGCTATATAACTGTGTACAGAAAATATTTCACGTGGTTTTAAAATTGTTTAGCTCCATCGAAGTATCTTCCTCGACTTGCCATTCCCGACCGTATTTTTTTATTAAAAATATTTTAATAAAAATCGATTATTCCATCATGAATTTTGCCACCAAATTATAATCAACATTTACATAAAATTGCTCAATTATCAAAAAAATTGGTAAAAAATCAACGAAAAAAAAAAACATGAAAATCAAATCATTCGAGTAAATTTTCAATCGGAACTTTTCACTCAATGTTTTTCCCCATAAAACAGTTCATCACAGCAAAACGTGAGTTAATAGAGAATGCTCGAGAAAAATGTTGAGTTTTTTTTTTCGTTGCAGTAGCAAAACGATGAATCGCATTGTGGACGTGGACTTTGAGGTGTAGGTTGCTCTGTCGAGGTTATAAAATACGAACGTTCTCGAAAAAGTGTCACGTTGATACTTGGAGCGAGTGTGTGCAAGTGGAAGGATGAAGAGGGACCGACAGTTGGTAGAGAAAAAGAGAAGAAAAAAGAGTTACTCGAAAATAACATGCTGAGCACTCAACCCAGAAAAGCGTTCCAGAAAAATTCCGTCCTCGAGACGCGTAGTGCATCTCCATTTCTCGAATCATACATACACTTCGTGAGAGAAAAATAAAAAGTAAAAAAGAAAGAGAAAAAAAAAGCTTGTTGACGTTATAACGTTTGGATCTACTTTCGTGGTCGTTACTGACGTTAACTTTTGTCATTGCACGTAACAACGTAAAAGAATTTCGACTGTGAACGTACGTTATTTCTGATGGAAAACGTGGATTTGAGGAAACTGGAGAATTTATGAAAATATAAGGAACTATTTTTTTTCATTTTGGCTTCCTCATAGAGGAAGCTTTGAGCATCGTGCATCTTGAGCATCTTGAGGAAGCAAATTTGCAAATTTCAATTTGCAGCATTTTTTCTATTTGCATTGAAATTATATAATTTTTACAACTTTTCTAGAAAGTAAAAAGGAATTACGGATTTCCAGACAATATCTTATAAAATTTGCAAAAATTAAAGCGGTTAAACGATTTTTCGAAAAACTTAGATTTTCGTAAAATTCGAAAAATCATAAAATTCAAACGGTTCAACCGATATTTCCCAAATTCAATACCAATCTTCCCATCATGATACTCTATTTATAACATAAAAATTAGTAATAAATCTTTAAACTTGCGGAAATTAGAGCGTCGACACGCTTTTTTTGAAAATTTCAAAATGCTGTACAATTCGTTTTTTTCTAGCAATTCCAACAAAATTATCAGAAAATAAAGAGCTTGTGTAGATTAACATCTGTGCAAAATGGGAGCACTGTAGCTCAAACGGTTCTCGAGTTATAAACGTTTGAATTTTATAGTGCCAGAACGTATATTTTTTTCTAGATATGATTTTTCGATGTTTTGGAACATTTTAAGGAACATTAGGACATTGAAAACTGGAAGAAAAAAAATTTCACCGTCACATAGCTTCCTCTATGAGGAAACAAAATTACTAGCTTAATTATTGTTAATTATTATATGGAAGGGGATTTTTTTCGTGATTAAGGGCATAATATTTGGCAGGATAATGGAGGTGTGAACGATCATGCTTGAGTTAATTTTGGCAGGGGATTTAAAAGGGGTCGTTGAGATAATAGGATAGAATCGAGTGGCTCGACGTTTAAAGAGATTTTCTGCCTCTGCCATTGGATGGAGCTCCACCTCTCGGCTCAACAGTCACAACCTCGTGCTCCTGCTCTATAGAAAGTCCCACCGAACTTCCAGCAACTCCATGACGCCCCAAAACCCACGCCATAAGCCGATAATTCAAATCTCATTGATTCTCAAAATTCACGAGGTTTTCGAAACGGAACCTCGGCCCGGAAGTAAAATTTGTAACTATTAGTCGCGATAATCCGCTATAAAAGTGTCTCTGTCGTCCTGAGCAACAAGAAATTTTAAGGGGACACCTTTAGCAACGAAGATTCAAGTGGAAATTCCGATTGAACGTTCGAATCGTGGTCAATTTCTTAGGGTTCTTTGGAAATTTTTTATAAACGTTTTTGGCACCAAAACTAACAGTTTTCTCCAATGAAGAAAAATTTTCTGACGTTCAGAATTTAAGAGTTTTCAATTTTTTATTTTTCCCATGTAAACGCGTGTATATTGAGTGTTTGTTTTCTTTTTTCCTTACGTGACTTTAATTTACATGCGTTTAGATGGGAAAAACAAAAAATTGGAAATTAAATATCTCAAATTCTAAACATCGGAATAATTTTCTTCATAGGAGAAAACTGTTAGTTTTCGTGCCAAGAACGTTTATACAAAATTTTGAAAGAACCCTATAAATAAAGTCGTTTTATGATAGTAATGCGTTAATTAAAATATCATCGCAAGTGATTGTGATTAATTTTGAATTAAGGTACTTGTCTCAGGGTGATCCGTACTTTTCGGGCAGTCAAGCTCGAGCACTAATCGCCTTTTTTTTAATTTCATTAAGGGACAGGAGCTCGAAATAAATTTGACAAAATTAATTATTGGTTCGTGCAATCGTCGATCACGCGATTTCCCCAAATTGAGGATAATTCGTTGGTGGACTTGCTTTTATTTAAAAGCAATCTTGGAAGGCGAGCTTTATTTTTAGACGAAAACGTGATTGTGATTCGTGACGAAACTGTGAATCGAAATCGTCGGAACGAAAACTGTCGCTATAAAAACCAAAAAATTTCATTCTTCAGGGTATAATTTTGTTCTTTAGGTTAGCAGGACGTGGGAGGACAGAGCGAAAGGAACAAGGGGATGGACCAGAAGATAGAAAAATGGATAAAAGATAAAGAAATTTTTTAAATGAGACAGCTTTTTCAACAATTTTTCTAAATTAGAAAAATCTGTTTCTTGTGAAATTAAACAGTGGATAAATTTTTGAAAGATGAGTAAAAAAGTTTTTGTCAACAATTTTTCTAAATTACAAAAATTCGTTTTTTGTGAAATTGAACGGTGGAAAATTTTTGAACGAGACAAAAAAGTGTGTGGATCAGATTCAAATAATGAAAAACGTTCAATTTAGTTTCGTTGTTTTTTAATTTTTTTTTCGCTCTCAAACAGACAGTGTTTTTTTTTTTATTTTTATTTTTTTTTACGGTCTAATGTAACGAAATTCCTGTTGGGAATACAGAGGCTGTTGAGTCCGGATATAGAGAAAGTGTGTTGGCAGGAATGGTCCGGACTCGAGGAAGCGATATCGTGAAGTTCAGACACGTGAGCGAAATGCCAGGATAGCATATCACGAAGGTTTTGCTGTTGTGAACTGCATGCATGTGCGCTGTCACGCGCGTATTGTGCTTTCTCAGGGTATGGTCGCTCGGTAGACAGTGGTGTGCGTGCGTTTTGTGTGTTGGCTCTCTCGTGGAGGATACGCCAAGTATTCGGAGCTTAATTGCTTATACACACCGCAGGCTTTCTCACTGAATTTTGTAGCAAGCTTGCTCGCGCGCGTTGTAATCGCGTACCTCGAGAATTCGCGCTCTCACGCTTTCTTCGAGCAAATAAAGATTTTTATCGGGTATTAAAAAAAAATAAAAAAAGATTTCTTATCTACGTGGCCGATGAAGAATTTTTTTTATCGTCTCTGCACGCTGGAGAAATTATCATGGCGAGTTCCGATTAATAAAAATTATTTGTGGAGTTTCGTGCCTCGTTATTTTTGGTAATTCTTAATTGAAACGTCGTCAACTTTTTTTTTTAAACAGAGAACAGATAGTCGCTAACTTAACCAGTCCCACCTGAAAGCATGTTATTTCAGACTTATGAAATGATTTTTTTTATTTTTTTAAATTACAAATAACAATTTCTGCATCATTTTTTACAAAAAAAAGTCAAATTTGCACAATTTTTTTTCAACATTTTTTTTTTGTTTTAACAATTGCACGAATTAAATACAATCATCATGGTCGTTACTCAAGGATTGAAAATGCATTTTTTTTTTTTTTTACAATTTTCCAATTATTTATCGCCTTCCAAAGTGAATGAGGTTGATAACACCCCCAATGACTATTACGTCACAATTTGGAGGTGGGACGATTAAGGGTTAAGGTGATTTTTCTGCATTTTTGAAAAGAGGCCAAATCGAAAATTAATTGAGACTGGAATTAATTGTTTTACGAAGGGATTACAGAGTGCTGGAACGGGGTTAATAAATATACAAAAACGAATAAGGCACAGGGACGAATATATTTTTATTATATTCGACTCTTGTCGCCTGCGGATCTCTTCATCCGAATTTACTCTTACCCTCTCAAGCAACTAGAACGTGAAATGCGCGTAAACGAAATTTTGTCCGCCTCGGCGAGTACAGCAACTTAGAAAAGAGAGGGAGAGAGAGAGAGAAATACATGGCCTCGGTGGTTAATTAGCGGAGGAAGCAATTAATCAGAATCCGAGGTGAGAACGCCCGAGAGAGAGAGAGAGAGAGAGAGAGAGAGAGAGAGAGAGAGAGAGAGAGAGAGAGAGAGAGAGTAGTGAGGGCTCGTATTAGTCCTCGCTCGAATAATTCGTCGTACCAACGATAGGATCCTTACGACTCGTTTGGTGAATCGTGGTGACGTTTAATCTGATTATTAAATTCATTCTTTGAACGTAATAATTTATAATTCATAATTAACCCTGGTCGAGGTCAAACGAATGCAAAATCCTGTTAAACGCATTCATCCTCCAGAATTCACAAATCTTCCCTCTTCCCTTTGACATTAAGCAAAAAGCTCGAAAACGTTGAGCTCAAAAAATTCGAATAAAAAATACGAAATTAAAAAAAAATCGACCGATGGACAAAGAGACGAAATAATTGATAATTAATGGAGCTGCTAATTACTGTAATTGAAATTTCCACGAAAATTTAATTTTTTCTTTTTTTTTTGCATGTCTTCGAATTGTTCAACTTTCTGGAGATTCGGAAGGGTTTACTTTTCCAACGTTTCGATAATTATTGGAACTGCTAATTACTGTAATTTTTTATTGAAATTTCGACGAAAATTTAATTTCTTCTTTTTTTTTTTGCTTGTCTTCGAATTGTTTAACTTTCTCGATATTCGGAAGGATTTACTTTTCGTTTATACGCTGGGGTAACGTATCAGCACTTTACATCTGCGACGACTATCATTTCTCTGTAATCTCTTGCACATATTTCCTGCCTTGTGCTACACTAGGTTTGACTAAATATAATATCAAATATATCTTTAGGAGAGTCTCGGGTTCTCACAGAAAGAGCAGGGAATCAGGGCGAGAGAGAGAGAGAGAGTCCATGCTCGAGGCTGCAGGACCTTATCGACTTCCTGGAGCAAGTTGACTCCATACAAAGTGCTTTCTCCTTTCCTCTTTTCCTTTCCTGAACACAATCTCTCTTTCCTTCTTCCTTGCTCGAGCTTTTTCGGCCCTACGCGTTTTTCGAAAATCGTTGCGGTATCTATTTTGCGTTATTCTTCGATTTTATATTTTTAACAGTATTTCGATTTTCTTTCTCATTTTTTATGTTATTTTGAATTTTTTTTTCCGAATTTATAATTTTTTGCTATTTTCATTTCTATTGAATTTTTTATTTTTTTTCACGTTTCGACGGAATCGATGCCGTTTAAAATAAAGAAAAAATATTTTTGAATTTTATTTGGTTGATCGTTCGAGCTTGAATAATGAATAAAATTATGATTTGGGAAGGACAGTCGCGAGGCTATTTTGATTTTTTTTCTCGTTTTTTATGTAATTTTGAGTTTTTTTTTAATTGATAATTTTTTACAATTTTTAGTTCTATCGAATTTTATTTTTTTATTCTCTCATAAAATTTTTAATTATTTATTCCACGAAATAAATGTCGTTTTTGAAAAAAATGATTGGGGACTTTTATTTGGTTGATCATCGCAGGAGTAAATTTTCCGTGACGTTCTAATCGACGAGGGAATTTTGTCGAATTAAAGTTGGAGCTTGAATAATGAATAAAATTATGAAGTATTTGGGGGGAAGAGTCGAGGAGGCTTCAATCGATATGAAATGTTACGTAAGTAATCTCGACGATCTCAATGATAAGAGGCATAATTTGCTTGCGAGAGGAAAATCGAGGGGAACAATGGAAGCGTATAAAAATGTGGAGAGGAAAGTGGCTGTGCCGGAAGAACCGGGTTGCAGCAGCAGCAGTCCCCGCGCGATGACGTTATGGCCAAACACTTTTGGCAGCAGATGCGACTACGAGAAACGGAAGTCTCTTGTCTCTCGGGCTATTCATACGAAAGAATGATTTACGACCTTGAAAACTAAAAGATCGAATTTCTCCATTAAAAGCTAAATAAATCCTTAATTACTCATTCGTAATGATTTTTTAAATGGAGCTTCATCATCTAAAATGTTGGACCAACAAATTCCCTGGAAATGAATTTTCCAGAATCGTCAAATTCGACGAAATGGAAAAGATGCAAAAAAATTACGATTTTTTCCTGGAAAAAATTTTTTAATGCCCGAGAAAACTGTGAGAAAAGTCAGTGTCTCGTGAAAATCAATGAAACGACAAGTTTGAGCCGAGGCTGAATGAAGAGCAGCACAAATTGCTAAAGACGGTTGATTCCTGGCAGCCCAAGGGAGCGGAAATGAGGGTGTAAGAAAAATATAGGATGCGAGATAAAAAGGAAGAAGAGTGAGAGAAGATAAAAGTATGAGCGAACAAGTTTTTTTTTGCTACTGCGTTCACGGTAATGAGCTCGAGAAGTTGGGGAGAAACTTAACATTTTCGCGTGGCAAAATCGCGTAACTGTGAACTGTTCTCCTTGTGAGCTTTTTCCGGTCCATGCATGCTGGTCGAAAGTTTCTCGAGAGGATGGAACGTGGAAAACACAGTGAAAAAGACGAAAAACAAACATTCAGCAGCAAGGAGTTATTTGTTGTTGCGAAATGACAGCGTGTGGGGTTCACGGGAACCTCGTGAAAACGAAACGCTCTGTTTGCCTCGTTAAACTCTCGTTACCCAGCCACGAGATGAAATAAACAAAAAAAAACGGAAAAATAAATAAAAAAAACTCGAAACTCTTTACTTTTGGACTAGAGCGAGAAGAAATCAAACAGGAACCCGGAAACTCTCTCGTACCCTTTCCCACGGTTTGGCATCGAAAAACTTACAGTCATTTCCTTCCAGGACGAAAAATTTGTCATTAAGAATAATTAAAAATTATTCTTCATAATCAAAAATAATTTCTCATTTTTTAAAATTATTTCAAACTTTTATTTTTATTTTTATTTCATTATTTAATAGTAATATTTTTTTTAAATTATAATAAAAATAAATAAAAAATAAAAATCAAGAATAATTTTTAATTATTCTTAATGAGAAAATCAATAAATATAGCCAAAGGAATGAGAAAACTGAATTATCGACTGACCCCGGAAAACTTCGAGTCATTTCCTTCAAGGACGAAAAACTTGTCATGAAGAATAATTAAAAATTATTCTTCACAATCAAAAATAATTTCTTACTTTTAAAAATTACTTTCTTAAAATATTTATTTTATTATCTAATAATAATAAAAATAATTTAATAATAATAACAATAATAGTTAATTCAATTCAATACATTATTATTTATTTATTTATCATTTATAAATTATAATAAAAATAAATCGAAAATAAAAATCAACAATAATCTGTAACTATTCTTAATAACAAGATCGAAATATGCAGCCAAAGTAAAGAGAAAACTGAATTATCGACTGAAATTTGGATTTTTTATGACAGGTCAGACGAGGGAACGATGTCATTTGCACGAGGCTGTATCTCCGGGAGTATTTTTCCTTACGATCTGCACGATTGCCCTTAAAAAAAACACACACACACACACACAGACCAAGACGTTTTTGCAATATATTGAAAATATTGTGAAGGGTGCGTTCGGTGTTATGGAGAAGATAACCAGCGAGTACATTTTCGTAACGTCTTCAAGATCCCAAGGAAAAAAAAAAAAAAAAAAGTAATGAGGCACTCGTTTAAGGAAAGCGGAGTCGTTTGCTTTCAGAGCCGCGGAAACGAGTGAGGAGCTTGTACATTATATAGAGCGACGTATAGCCACTCCGGTTAACACGAGAAGCAAAAGGTCCCACCTTTCTTTCACAGTTTTCTCCTTCTGACTCGTTTGCTCTCGTGAATCGTCTCACATTTCGAATCTTTTTAATTCCAAACTGAACAAACGTCTTATTCGTCGAGTTACTGATGGAATTTCTCAGGCATTTTTCCAGCGAATTACATGTTTACGAGAGGAATGAAAATCTCTTTTTTTTTTTTTATTTCGTTACGATGCTAATTATTTTAATTAATTTTTCAAGCAATTTTTTCCGGATTTTTCTTCGTAAAATTTCACTCGCACAATCCATCGAGGAAACTCATTATTTTTCCATCTTCCCATTGGAATCAAAGCTTAATTGTAAAAATCCTCGGTCCTAATTAACCCTTGACGAATCTCACGTCGAAGTAACTTCTCGCATAATCACAGACTCTCAATAATCTTCAAAGGGCTGCTCGCTAACAAACGTATCTTGGAATACATTCACTTTTTGCTTAATGTACTTGGCCAGCTATTCGAGTTGTCCAATTATGTTGGATTGAGACGAAAGCTCTTAGTGTGTAATTCTGTTTTAAGGAGCAGAGTCTTTTCAGCTGTACAATTATTTTTCTTTCCTTTGAAATCGTGGGAAAAGATTTTTTTTTTTTTATTTTATTTTTTTTTATCGAGGGAACGAGCTCGATGATTATTGCTGGATCCGATTTCTCTGGGTTCTCGAGGATGTGGAGTGACGTTTATAATCGTCGAGCGACCTGGACACCTGGCGAAATTTTTATTCGTTTGATCAGGAAAAAAGAAATTATTTAATTTGGGAAATTACGAAAATTGCAGGATTCTGGGGAATATTTCTGGCGAAGAGAACGTGATTAGCTGGACGAAATGGAGAGAGACAAAATTAATGGGGAGAAGTTTGCTCGCACAGAGAGAAAATCTCGAATGATATGTCATGAGGGACGAAAGAAAAATGAGACGAGCGAGGCGAAAGTCGTTTCTCGATTGGCGACGATTCTCTTTGACCCAGAAAGCCAAAGACACACCAAAGAAAATGTGTAAGAAAAGGAGGAAATAGAGAATGAAAAAAAAAAAACGTCCAGTCTCACGACGCTTTGCTTTGCGACGACTTTTTACCTTCTCGCTAATTAGATTACGCCTGGTATGGCATAATCAACGAGAACGGAAGCATGGAAAGTAAAGACCCGAGGGAAACATCCCCACGAGAAATTTACCTTTCTCTTTCGCGCTCTCCCTTTCTCTACTTTTTAACTTACCAACGTACTCGGCGTGTTCAACGCGCCATTCCAATTTCACGCTCTCCCTCGAGTCACACTTTGTCAAGAATATCTACTCTTTAGTTTTTCACATGCAATGGAACGGCTTGAAAAAATTCAAAATAAAAATTAAATTTTAAAAAAAATTTCAACTTGTAAAATGTCATCTTTGTAGAAAATTCAAATTCTCCAAAATTTCGCTTAAAAAAAAATCCCAATGAAATTTTTTTTTTTTTTCTAATGTCGTTTTCGTTGAATATTTAAATTCTCCAAAACTTCGGTTCGAGAAAATACCAAATAAAAAATTTTAAGTATCGTTTTTGTAGAAAATTCAAATTCCCCAAAATTTCGATATTTTTCAGAGTCCAAAAGGCTGAATTAATTTTTTTCTTTATTTTTTCCCTACGTAAACCCTTGAGGGGATTTTTCGAAGGTCTTACCGTGACCTTGACCTAATTTATTCCCTTTCCCATTGTTCCAGTTCCCGTTCCTTAGAAATGCCCCAGAGTGTTGCGTCCAGCAACTTTGTCAGGACGTAGAAAAATTGTGAAAAATGTGGCCAAGGGGATAGTTCGACTTTGCGGTCACCCAACTGAGTATTGGCTTCAATAATCTGAATCTCAATTTTTGCAGCGTGAAAAATTGTTGGGAACGACGTTTCGGGACCGAGCCATCAATCAATGTACAAAAAGTTGAGGAATGTGAAAAAAATGTTGAGTTGAAAAAAGTTGATACAAAAAGTGTTGAAAAATGGCTTGAAATATCGACTGGAGGTCACGTCAATGAAAACTTTTCTCATTTCGATAGTGACATTGGGTCGACAGTTGACCTGCGGCTCAATCTCCTCCCCACTTCTCCATTCTGCTCAGCTTTTCCCAGCTCCTTTCCAACGTCGCGCGATCATCGTTTTGTATTTTTTCACATTCCGACGTTCACCAGCTCGATTCTCGAGTCTACATTTTTTATGGATCAAATATTTCATCGCTATGACAAACAATAGGGAGAAAAAACGTAACTCGAAGATCCGATTGAAGAAAAAAACACATTCCGGAAATTGAGTTGACGATCGAGTTGACGATTTAAAAATCGTCAAATATTTGATCGAATCACGAGCCAGTGGTTTTGGCATGGAGAACATTTTTAAAAAATTAAAATTATTCCTCAATTATGTAATCACCAAAAATCGTAATTCATCGAGATACCGAAAGATCTCCTTGTCTGTTTGATAACAAAATCGGGGAAATAAATGGCATGAGAAATAAATGGATACGAAAATGTCCGACACGATCGCAACATGTATCACTGAGATTTCCCTTGACGAGATGGACGCGATAAGTTTCATCATTAACTTTTCTCGCGTCAGGAATTTCCAGGAAGGACCATTTCAAGTTACGAATTGGACTTTGTGCATTTGAAACCGCCAAAAGTAATTTTCATTTTTCCTGATAAAATTTCTGATTTTTTTTTTTTTAATTACTCACTTCAGAATTTTTCAGTTTTCTGGTAAATTTTTTTTTTATATTTCAAAAACGTGTGTAAAAAATTAAAAACCTGTCCATGAATTATTTGCCTGCTAACATGAGTGAACATTTTTTTTCCAAATTTTATGAATTGTTGAAAAATTTTTGAATCGATTTTCACGGGGATGAAGAGAAAAAATTGCACGCTTAAAATTATCGAGTCGTAAGTAACAACGCGTGGCCATTAATACGAGATTTTTGAAAATCAAAAAGTGTGCGGGTCTAATCCACTTAGTAGTAAACTTGATAATGAGCTCGGACGATGTTTCCAATTAGGGGCGAATAATGAGTAAAGTTTAATGATGCATTATTTCCCAGAATGCAATAATGATTGTTTGCACTTTTGTTTTCGTTTGTCGACGCTGTGGGAAATAAATTGAAGCAATTTGCATCGCGGTGATAATTGTGAAAAAAAATATTGACAGAGGACAACGACGGATTCGATGAAAACACTCGGTGGAGAATAATGAAAATTTAAACAATCGTAAAATGTCGTTTTTGTATTTTTCAGTTTGGTCCATTAGATTAAAAAAATTTTCTTGATTTTTTTCGAATAAATTTTCGCGTCGAAATATTGCGTGGAGACTTTGGATTTTAGGGCAAAACTTACCTGGGTAAAGAAGTAGTAATAAACCTTCATCCCGCGGTCAGCAAACAATTGAGCGAACTGTGTCGATGGGCAGATGAAAAAGTAGTCGCCTACGATGTCACCGATCGCTTCTTCGTACATGTAGCCATCCTTGACACGTTCCCAGTCGGTGTACTGAAGGAAAAAAATGAGAAAGTCACTGATTAATAATTTTTTAATGAAAAAATTTGAATTTTCCAAAAATAAAAATTTCAACTAATTTTTTTGGACGGTTAAATCTGATTTTTTTTCGAATTTCCATACAGCAACATTACTGCTGAATGTTTAAAGAATATTCCTGAATTTTTTCAGCAAAGAAAACGCTCCGGGTCAAATTGACCCAGTGTGTCGAAGCAGTGATCAAGTGTCAACGTGTCAAGAATTGGCCAGAAAACAAAATTTGGTTCATAAACATGAGTTCGTCAAGATTGATCCCAAAATAAAATCAATCGAATTTCTGTTTCGAAAATTCCGTTTGTTTTTTCTCATTTCTCCTAGACGTACTGGTACATCGCTCGAATATCAGGCAATATCCATTTGACACTAAGCAAAGACAAAATTGTTGGGAATGTCAAAGAGAGTAGAGAGCGAGAAAACTGGAGTGGGGGGAAGGGGCAGAATGGACGTAATTCGATCTTGTTTACGAATACACCAGCTGGTGTACATTTGGACCGTGGGAAAATCGTTCAGTCGATGGAGCTAGTCCAACAGCCGATAGTAACAGGGTCGTGACAAGATTCTCTCTCTCTCTCTCTTGCGCTATTCTCTTCTCTGTATTCGCGCTTTGACTATACTGGACACGTAATATAAAAACCCATTTGTATCGGGTGTCCGGTGTTCGATAGTAAAAAAAAAAAAAAAAAAAAAAAAAAAAAAAAAAAATCTCTGACGTTCAAAGTATCGGAAAAGAAAATTGACTACGCTGGACGATTCTTTCGCAAATAAAACACGTTGCATGATTTTTGTTTCCTCCAAGCAAATCGAGCATTTCACAAAAACTAGCGAAACAAACGTGTCGGAAAAATTAATCAATTAAAAAACAAAATTAACTGCAGCTCGTTATGTCCTAATTATGCAGCGCCATTTTATTTTTGCTTTTTTTGGCTTGACGAAAATGTTGTTACCCCATCGAGTGCACACGCCCTACGAGTGCATATTGGGTCAATGTGACCCAAGGAGTTTTTCAAATCGTGGTATTCCGGTAAATATGCATTTTTTGTTTTTTTTTTTTTTGTAAAGACGTTTTTCGTAGTAAATTATCCATTTTTACGAAAAGGACAATTAAATGGCAAAATATTGGTTGCCATTAAATGCCAAACAATCGGTAACAAAAAATCGTTCGGTTAAAACTGACATGGACCATTTTGAAAATATTCTTCACGTGTAAATCGTCAATTTCATTAAAATACTACCCCTGCGAGTGCTGAATCACCCTGAGACAAGGAAGCACTTTGAATTTTTAATTTGTGCCAATTGAAAAAAAAGGACATGAATTTTTATTCGGCACTTAATTTTGCTGCGCAATAAATTAATTTCGGGAGCTTTTCGCTGATGGTTTTATTGAGGTAAATCGAGGAGCACGTTATTTCACGGGCTAGTTTTCTCCGAACACGGGAAAACATGAAAAATGCACAATTGAACATGAGAAATAAAAGAGAACTCGTTTATTTGATCGATTCACTGAATAATCGAGTTTTCGTGTCGGCGTATCTGTCAAACGTCAATTATTATTGCTCATTCGAGTTTTGGGCGATTCTCACAAAAAATAATAATGAACTATCCACGCGCGCAATGAATCGATTCCGGGAAGTTTTATGGCGAAATGTGGCAGGATATTTATTTGATTATTTGGCTAAAAAAAACAGCGAGCAATTGATTCTCATCGGCCGGATGGAGGTCGCAGCATCAATATTCCAATGAGCGAAATTGACCGAGCCAAGAGCGACGATATTCGTGCATGAGCTAAAATGCGAAACAGCCAGATTTTCCAACAATTATAAATCGTTTTTGACACTCCATTTAATTGACCCGTTTGGCCTCATTTGTTATTCGATTTTCTTGGACCTAGCGAGCTCAGAGTCGAACAAAGTGGCACGGAAAACGCTGGAGACTCTTTGAAAGTATGGAATTAAATGGAAAAAGAGGTCGAGTGTCGTACGAAGTGAGTTTCGTCGAGATATCACGAAGAATAAATTGAATATCCAGGCTAATTGAATGGATGCCAAGGACGATGATGATCCTGCTTGTGAGTTGGAATTTCTGTGATGATAAAACTTCATCAATTGCCAAGAGAGTATCGGAAAAGAGAATTTGTATGAAAAAGCTCAGAGTCAGGATAATATCGTCGAATACAAAGCTCTGGTTCATTAAGCCAGCGAAATAATCAACAAGATGTGATAGGATGACTGTGGGAGAAGGTCAAAGATGTACATGCACGCGAATGCATATGCATAACTAGTCAGTGGCATCGTTAACGTCCTGCTATTCAGGTATTGACCTACACACGCATTCCGTGCTAGTTACACAGTCAAGAGCAGCTTGAATGTGGCACGTACATGCACCGGTGGATTGACATAGAAGGACCCACACAGAGGGATTTAGGGATCCAGTCAGAAACAGACGAAACAGCATACAGTTATAGTGATTAGAAAGCATTGAGTGAGAGGCAAACCAGAGGGATAGACATTGTGAGTAATAGAGACACGGGGAGGCTTTGTAAATTGAGATTTGATGATCCACCACGGTATTTTAGTGAGCGACCCTTAAGGGCAGACGTAACGAAACAGTAACAGCAAGGAGACATTATCGTATCGAATTAAAATTGATTCCATTGTAATTCTGTAACGTTGTGATTCCAGATTCAATTATCGATTGATTCGTCCTCAAATTCCAGGGCCTGCCAAATGTCTTGGGTAATCATGGACCTCCTATAACTGCACACTGGGTCTATCTGACCCGAGACGTTTTTTAAATTCCGCAAATATTATTTTTCAACTGAAACAAATATTAAGTGCCAAAACATTCGTTGCCAAAGAATCGGTGACAGAAAATTGTTGGGGTCAAAATGAATCAGTGTGTACTCGAGGGTTAATTTTCTGTAGTGACAGGTTTTTTTGTTATTGAGAAAAGTTGAGAAAACTGAGGGAAAGAATTTCTAGTCGAGTCTCGAAATCTGTTATTTTTTTTAGGAAAATTCGTGCTAATCATTAAGGTAAAAATGTCACTCGAGTCCAGATGTATTTTGGTGTAATTCCTTAAGTGTTACTTGAGTTAATTGGAGCACAGGTAAAGTTACGAAGGGTTGGGGAAGGATCGTGGATTTGAAAAACTAAACTGAGGGTTTAATTTACGAATAAATACGTTTTGTGGATTCTGGAAAATGGGAAGGACAACGAGGAACGAAAAATAATGCACGAAGGAGAGGGAGAAATATATGGGAAAATTAAAACGGAATCGTGGCAGTTATTACAAAATTCTGCAGTCTTGGGTTGTTTTTTTTTTTTTTTCTTTGGGAAGAAAAAAATCGTAATTGTATTTTGCAACAGTGGCTAAATGCGTTGGGGCTGGAATAAGAAAGGGATGATAAGAAAAGAAAGGATATTGCGAACCTTAGACATGAGATACAGTTTTATGGAAATCATTCCTTACAGTTTTCTCCAACTCCCACGTGGAATCTTTTGCCTAGTCTCCAATTTCTTCTCACGTTTATTTTTCACCTGACTCATATTTTCATCATACGAGCAGAGCAAATGGCTCTCGCACAACCTGCTGCTGCCTTTGCATTTTTATTCACACTATTTTTTCCATTTTATTTTATCCTTTTTACCCAACACCATGGAAGAAATTCTCACCATCATTTTTCTGCCTTGGCACATATTAAGGAATTTGCTGAACTTTTTACTTTTCGAAGTTTCAATTTATTTTTTACTCATTTGCCCACGAACTTTCATTAACTCTTCGAGTGCGGAACTCCTATAAGTGCATCTTGGGTCAATCTGACCCAGGGCGGTTTCAAATGGTTGTATTTCGTGAAAAATGCATTTTTTGTTTATTTTTTTCCGAGACTTTTTTTGCAGTCAATTATTTCATGGCCCTGAATTTATTTTTTGACGAAAGAGAAAATTTCCATTCCATGCCAAACAATCGGTGATGGAAAATTGTCGGGGTCAAATTGACCCAGTGTGTACTCGAAAGGTTGAAACTGACGTGGACCATTTTGAAACCATTCTCAACGAAAAAATCGTCGATTTTATCAAATTGGGGTCAAAACGACCCAGTGTGCATTCCAAGGGTTAGAAAAACCATTAACTGCTGGGGATTTTTTTCTTTTTCAACGATTCATGAAGAGGCAGGAAAAAATCCGGTTTTCTGCAGTTTCCCTCGGTTCTCATGCAGTCCGATGCACCAGGGAAGACACAGAAACAGCAAAAGGAACAGCAAAATTGACAGAACTTTAGGGTTTCAAGAACAGAAAGAAAAAATCTCAGGAAACTTTTTTTTTTGACCTTCGTAACAAGTTTTCTTTCATGTCTACTGAATTTTGATATCGCTGTGACAAATTGCGATCTCGAATGCAATTTCACTAGAGACAGCCTCGTCTGTGGGTTATATCGAGTCTATTACGAGTTCGAACAGCGAGTGCAGAGCGTGGCACGAAGCGCGAACTTGTCGATTTCCTCAAGTTAGACCGAAATTTTCGATTAGCCAGGAAAAGATTGCTCGCAAAGTTTCTAACTCGACGTTTCTTCGCCTTCGTCCTTTTCCGCGCCCCGGCACGGCGCTTCGAGAATGGGAAACCGGAAGTTGGAGGGCAACGTGTGAAGAACGAGGGCACTGGACGTTGTTGAAATAAAAAAAAAATAAAATGCACACGCGTCATTTTTTCCTTGATTTTCTTGCACAAAGTATCAAATTTCGATTTTCCCGGTGGCAGCAAAATTCTTCAATTAAATTCGTCTTTCCATCGCACGAGTTACGAATTTCGTGGCAATGTTTTGAAAATTCTGCGACAAAAATGCATTTTGTTGCATTTTTCCTCCAGAAGGATCGAAATTTTATGAAAAATAATCTCCTGGAGATTTTTTTGCTTCCAAGGGTCGCCGACCCTTGTTTTTCCAAGCGAAAAACTTCGGACATGTGCCTGACGTCGCGACAGGT
Organism: Hyposoter dolosus; assembly: GCA_963921915.1. NCBI lineage: Eukaryota > Metazoa > Arthropoda > Insecta > Hymenoptera > Ichneumonidae > Hyposoter > Hyposoter dolosus. The sequence continues at coordinate 14,076,489 of OY998135.1, read as the reverse complement.
AGCCCGTGGCGATGGGTCTTTGGAAAACTCGTGAAAAATGATAAAACAACGAAAAGCTCGACTTTGCAAAAGACGAAAACGAAATTCCTGCTTTTCTTTTGATCAGCCAGTATCCTTAAGCACTTTTCACCACAGCATATTGAATTTTTCAGCCAAATTTACCGAGACACCAAAAGACCGTGCAAAAAATTGTACACAATGGGAAAAAAGAGAAAAAAGATGTCGAGCCACGTAAACGAGAGTCGACGGACTTTGTGAAGGAAAAAAATGCTTGCCAACGAAAGGGACGAAAGGTCTGAGGTCCTTTTTGGTAATGACTGAGATTCAGGACAAAAAGCTGCCAGTTTGTCTCTCAACGTTCTTTGCCTTCGTACCCTCTGCTTGTACGTGATTAGTTTTCTTTGGTGACTTCGGAACGAAAAAATTTGAAATTTCATTTTTTTTTCGCTTCACAGGCCGGAAGTTTGGTCCTGAATGTGCTGCATTGGGTTTTTAACATTTTTCCACGTTTCTGAAAAGTTTTTTTCTCTTCGGATTTCAAAGTTTTTTGATAAGTGAAAATTTACTGAGAAATTTAAAAATTTACGGAACAGAATCGAATTTTAAAGAAATTGAAAAGTTTGTGCGATAAATTGAAAAGTTAGTGGAGCTTTCTATTGCGACGTAGAGAATTGAAAGGGTTGGGGTCGTGCATAGATAGGTATGAGAAAGAGGGAATGACAGATCCGCTTTAAACCTCGTCGAGAAATCAATTTTACGACCTTTGCCAGGGTCCCGAGCAAGCGACGAACGAACCAAGTATACTCCCGAGTTGGCGTATAAGCGTTTGCACTTGTTTGTTTTTTACGAATGTCCCGAGACAGGTTAGAGTGTCGGAAACATACGACGAAGAAGTTGCCGGCTGCCTGCCACCTGTAGGCGACAACTGGTCGAAGAAAATGGGAGAACAATGTAGACAAAGAAGAATTAGATTTAAGGGCGTACTACGAATCCAGTCACGTTCACATTGTTCGAAACTTTGAATACTTGTCTCAACCATTTATTCCTTTTATCATTGCTGCGATTTATTATTTCCCCAAAAAACTTTAATTTGAGGAAAATTTTTTTAAAAATTAGTCAACGTTATTTTATTTATTTATTCACTCATTTATTTATTTATTAACATTGAAAAAATTGAGTCGACGTTATTTTTCTTTCCAATATTTTATTCATCTATTTATTATTTATTTATTTATCATTATTTATTTATTTATTTATGAGAATTTTAAAAAATCCGTTGCAGTTATTTTTCTTTCGAATATTTTGCCATTAATTTAAAGAGAACTCTGCATGTTGGATGCAATAAAATAAAGTGAAGCTCTCGACGAATGACGCAGAATCTCGCTTTGGGAACGTTTGTGATGCTCAAGGTTTGACGTTTCAATTTCGAGGTTGTCCTCGTGGAGATTCGGAGCAACATATTTAGAGAGAATGTAAAAACAGATGCAGGACGATAAGAGTAAAAAGGGAGAATGTATGAAAAAGAAAAAGGTTGAGAAAAGTGCACTTCACACGAGAGAGAAGACGAAGGCATGTCCATTTGTGTGAAGAACGTTAAAACGTCGAAGTGAAAGCTCGTGATCATGAAGTGTAACGTCGGGAATAATGGAAAGCCTTTGTACTTGGAAAAGCAGCAGATAAAGTCCGAACGTGTAGCCCCGTTAAAGTCTGGACGAAGTGCTGGAGTAGCGGGCCAATTACGTTTGTACTCGCCGCATGTACGGCCGAGCGACCACAACGGTCTGACCATCGCTGGTTCCTTCCACTTACACTCTTACGAGCCTCGGTCTGTTGGTGTGTTTGACGTATGCCCGCGATAATGGAAAGCGAAATGGACACTCTCGGGTTTCGTGGTTGCCCAACGAGGTTGGATTGCGTCTTTGTACAGCAAGGAAAACTTATTAGGAACGATTACGAATGAATATTGAGGCTCAAGGGAGTCGAAATGGAAAAAACAGATTTTCGTGTTTCGTACGAACGTTTTTTCTCGTTTCGAATCGCATAATTCCTTTTGGTCAAAGAAATTTCATGCCACAACAAATCTTGGAGATAAAACTCGTCGACTTGCCCGACAATGGCATGTGAAAGGAACTCGTCAAATGCTCTCTGCATGTTTTTGCGCTGCATTTACCACGAAAATCTCCGGAAAAGATTCAAAAGGAACAGGAACCGTTTACAGACTCAACCCGCGAGGATCTCGAATAAATTTTCTCCGAGGGAGTCTCCGGCGGATGATTTATATGCAATACTTTCAGCCTGGAATGGCATTGACCTGGCCGAGAGACACGCGAGAATATGTTCCATTCGAATACTCACGAACAAAAGGCGTAACGATAATAACGATTCATGACACGGTCTACAGAAATGTTCCCATTGTTCATACATTTCGTTCTGTGAATCGCACGTTTTAAATTCACGCTTCCGTTCTTCCTTCCCACGAAAAAAAGTTTTTCGACGTAATTATCGATTTTTCAGAGAAAAAATTTTTCAAGGTCATCAAAATTAATCTCAGCAAATTTTGTCAAAATTAATTCCCAAAAATTTCAATAAAAATAGATTTTTCCCGAAAATATCGTTTTTTGCACTCGACGAAGTTGCAACAATGATGGCCGCGAATTTACATGAAAATTTTGTGGAATTTTTCGAACGAAAAATTTCGATTAAAAATTAAGGTCCAACTTGGACGGGAAATGTGTCTTGAATAGGGAAAAAAAGAAAAAAGAACGAATAATCACGAACACATTGGGGAAAGACACGCGCATTGGAACTCGCGGAGAATTTATCGATCGTTCGAGACTGTAAAGGCGTTCCTTGTGCGAGGTTAAATGATCGATACGCCTTTTCAACCTGCCAAGCAACGATGTGGCGCCTCGTACGAGGGTGAAAAGCTCGGTGAGCTTCCTTGGTGAAAGTTTCTTCTAGCGAGAGGTGGAAATGTTGAAGAGTTGTTGCTGTATATGAGAACCAGAAAGGAATGAGGTTGCCGAGCGTTAGCTTCAGTGGTTTCGAAACTTTTACCAACATTCCCAGTTCGAAACTGTACACACGCCACGTACGAAAACTCGAAAGCTCGATGGATCCTCCAGCCTACACACATTGATATTCATATATATATATATATTTTTTTCTCGATTATGTACATTAACTTTCCCTATAGACGTCCCAGTCATTCGGCATTTACTCCTGGACGTTTACATCGACGAAAAAGCTCGCAGAAGAAATCCAAATTTTCTTCTGGCTCGTAATCGATGAAATTTACGATTCGATGATTAAAAATCTCGACGTCTGTGATCACTTTTATTTTTCTAATTCCAATGAACTTGAATTATGGAAAAAAAATTGTTTATGATAAAAATATATGCGAAATTTTGAGAAAAATTTAGTTTATGAAAAAGTTCGATGAAAAATGTTGAAAAAAAAATGTGTTTATGTAAAAATTCTATAGGGAGTCAATTATGTCCTTGAGAAGTGAGGAATTCAATTATTAATGTAAATGCACGTAGATAAATTTTTTTAAGGAGATTAAAGGTTGAAAAAAAAAAAAAATGTACCTGGAAAGCGATGGCCTGACGTTCGATGTCGGACATATTTTTGAAAATATTGCTGATGATGCCGAGGAACTTGTCACGTGACAGCAAAACCGGTTGATCCTTTTCAAAGTAGTCAATAAAGTCGTAGAGAATGAAGTAAGTGCCTGGAACAAGAAAAAACAGAAAAAAAAGAATAAGTCCTTGAGTCATTTCTTTTCTGGTTTGTTTGATCGTTGTTTTCAAAGATTTTGAGTTTTTAATTTGCGAGACGCGAGACTTTCATTAAGTTTTTATTCGTTTTATGACTGTGCATTTATTTTCATCCTCGAAGAATGGCTGTCGAGAGTTCAGGCTGACAAACTGTATATGATTCTTGTTGTCGGAGGTTTTATTAAAATTCCATAGCATCCCAAGGAGCTCGCCCAAGAATCGTGGCTTCTTTTATTTTGTTTATTAAGGTCCCGAAGCTTTTTCTTTCTCCTGTAAATTTTTTTTCCTACATTATTCGCGGTTGGCCTGAGAATGCATCCACAAATTTCCCCTCAACTCGGTTCGTTCCATTTTTCATTTTGATTTTTGCGACCGGCATCGAATGCCCGTCGTGTGTGGATTTTCGCGAGCGTTGGTGAGCGTCGTATGAAAAGCAAAAGTGCACAGCCCGAGAGAAAAGCTCCGAGCGAAGAAAAAATATAAATAGTCGGAGCAGCAGGCTGTGGCGAAGAAAGAATGCAGCAGGATGAACGGAGCTTCGGGAATCGCTCGGAAACATGGAAAAACGAGATACGCGCAGGCAGTAATAGAGCAGGAGAAAAGAAAAGGGAGAAAAATTGAAGGATGAAGAAACCGAGTGCTCCTTCTTTGCAAGAAAAGGATTTCGCATCTTTCACTCGCTCCGAGCTCTTGTTGCCAGGGATGAAACGAAAAGGTGACATTTTTCTTACGGCCTGTAGAATATTTTTCAAATATTCATAAACCTCCATGTATTTACTACTTCATCGATCTGTCGAAGCATACACTCGAGAGCTTGCATTTTTTTCTTTCGTAATATGTCGGCCCCGATCTCGATCGAAAAAAGTTGAGTAAACTGACCCAAAGACACTTTTCCATGTACGTGAAGAAAATCGTATGAATTACAAATGAAGTATGTTTCTTAAATATACAAACATGGTTTGAGAAAATATTTTTCGAGTATCCAGCCTGACCATGCACTCATGGTCGTTGGGATATATTATAATTTTTTTCTTTTTACATTAATAAACAACCCTGGCGATTTTGTGAGCAGAAATTTTCGAAATAAAATTTTTTATTTGAAATTTTTTTATTTCAATTTTTATTATTCAAAATAAAAAATTTCAGTAGAAAAAACTCAGTTTTTTTTTGAGTTTGCCAATAACACTTCGTCGAAATTTCGATGGGACGCGAGATTTTTTTTTTCTTCACACGACCGTTCACAACTTCGTGAATTTTTGATTATTTTACGATACAAATTGATGCTGGAGGACTCGAATATATGCCCGGAAAATTCCCATCGGCCTTGCCCCTAAAAAAATTGATTCAACTTGAAAAAAAAAAAAAATTCGAGAATTTTCAATTTTTTGATCATCCAAATGTGACAGTTCCTCTCGAAAAAAGTATACAAAGTCGTAAACGTTTATGAGAACCTAAATAATTGAGTTTGGAGTGTAAATCCGGAGAACTAATTGGCGGCTCTGAACGAGAGTGACGAAGCTGCAACGCAAAAGGCTTATTGGTGTGAGCTTTCGGATACAAAGAGAGTGTGAGACGTCGATTGGAGGTTTTGTGGACAGGAGGTTGGCAGATGAAAAGCTGAGAGGCTTGAGTCAACAAGGACCGTAAAGAGCAGGTGGATCACTTGGCTTTGCCATTTTATACCGATTGATCGGATCTGACAATCAGAATCAATCGACAAACAAGGGCTGACCAAGTGCAGCCCTTTCCACTGTGGCCAACGTTACATATAATCGCGAGCTTCGCCTATAAATCTATATACGTATTTATCAAATGGAAACCCTCTGAGTGCGTGTGTGTGTGGGCTTGGCGACGTTACGTCGCCAGCTCCACCCCCAAAACTAACCCCACGCTCGATCGAACACCACCGACCGTCAATTAGTCGTAACCACGTTATTGTAGCGGTTTCTCTATACTCTTCCTCGTCGCCCACCCTCTCCCCTAGACAGTTCTGGCATTTAAAGTCTCTTCCCATGGCTCGACTGGCCTGCGAAAGTTGCATTTTTACTTTATACGATTCCAACAACTATTTCTAGATTTTTTTTTATTAAGGTATCTCGCCGGACTAATAGGCAGGAAATTCCTTGAAAATTTCGATAATGAATTTCGTTCTTCGTGGAAAAATACTTCGAGCAAGTTTTTACAGTTTTATTATTTAATTAAATAACGAGGCGGGTTCCAAAATGTTTTCACGTTCGAGACGATGACGTAATTGTTCATCGCTCTAAATAATCGGGCCAGAGTCACTGAAATATCGCACGAGCCGAGAAGAAACTTGGTTGCAAATTTTATCGCGATCGAGGCACGAGAATAGACACAATCGCATGAATCAGCGCGGTTCGTTATCTGCAGATTGAAAAATGTGAAAGAATTTGGAAGATGATGAAAAATTCTAAACTCTCGGAATATCTTTAAATATTTTCTCACGTCTCTGCAGGTTTTTCGATGGATTGAAAATATAAAAATCAGTGGAACGAGCATTTGGACAACAGAATTTTAAAAACTGTCGAAATAGTGAAAAAAAAAATTTATCATCGAAAAATGAAGAGCCAGCAAACTGGCAAAAAAAAAAAAAAGAATTTTCATATGCAGCGTCGACGTCAACGAGACGAAAAAAAGCGAGGATTTTGTAGTCATAGAGTCAGGGAGTCTGAAGCCAGGCCCTGAAACTCCATCACTCGTTCGAGCGATTCCAACATTTCCATTCAGCTCACTCCTCGAATTATTCAATTACTGTTAATTGTTTATTATCGTAATTTGCGACTGCGAGCCAATGTTTATAAGGCATTCGCGAGTGGCGACCGTTCGAGAAACTCGATAACATACACCACGCCCCTTAACCAGCCTTTACTCTTTTTTCTCCTCCTTCCCCGCCTCCTGCTTCGTAGTTAATGAGCCTGTAATTTATCAGCCCCACTAACCAATGTATTTGGGTCTCATTATCGCGTTACAGTTACGAATAAATACTTGGACCGAGTTTCACGGAGATCTGGAGAGTGTCGTACGTGCATGTTTGCCTCGTTGCTTCGTTGATGGTGTTGAGGGTTGAAAATTGCAGCAAAAGATGAAAAGATCGCGTCACGACGTTAAAACGAACGTCGATGATTCTCTAAAATCCTCATGGACGTGCCACTTGTTCGATGAAATCGATGGCAGCAGAAATGTTCTTGAAAAATGGCACTTGCCAAAGACATACAAAGAGCTAATTATAAAAAAAAAAAAAATAATTAGATAATAATAAAAATTACAAAAATGGTTGCAGAGCGAAAATTTTTATCGTGGAAAAAAGTGATTAGTACGAAAATCCTTGGCTCCTCTTTTCTCTGTCGATTTGCCTAGTCAATGCAACTGGAAAGACTAAAATCTCATCGCCCTCGAGATCAAGAGACTCTAGAGCCCGTCACGTCGATGAGGTTTTTTTTTTTTTTATCGGATGGAGCATGCAAAAGAAATTGAGGTGAAATTTCTCTGCAGGGAGAATTCTTTGAAGCTCTTTCGAGATCGTGGACTTCGGGGTCGTTCCGGAGCTTCGGGACGAAACTCCAAAGAGGAAGAAACTTCCTGTCATTTCTCTGTGTGTAATTTTTTCGTCAAAGAAACACACTCATCGACTTTGACTCTCAACCTCGGGGAATCACGTAGTCCTTGGCTACTTCGATGAGTTTTTTTAAATCTCAACTCCTCAGATCGTTTTTTTGGGTTCGAATAAAAAAATTCTTCATCCATTTTTTTAAATTGTTCCAAATATTCGAATAATCCGAGGCTCTTAAAATGAAAATCTTGTCGTTTTCCTTTTTGAACTTTTATTTGGCTTTGGATTTAAAAAATGTTCATCCATTTTTTTTAAATTATTTCAAATAATTGAATAATTCGAGGCTTCCAAAACGAACATCCTTTCATTTTCCTTTGTGGGCGTTTGTTTGGGTTTGGATAACAAAAATCTTCATCCATTTTTTGAAATTATACCAAATAATCAAATAATTCGAGGCTCCTAAAATGAAAATCCTATCGTTTTTCTTTTCGGGCATTTATTTGGGTTTGGATTTAAAAAATCTTTATCCATTTTTTTAAATTATTTCAAATAATCGAATAATTGGAGGCTCCCAAAAAGAAAATCCTATCGTTTTCCCTTGGGGGCGTTTGTTTGGGTTTGGATAAAAAAAATCTTCGTCCAGTTCATTGAATTACATATTTCGAGGTTCCTAAAACAAAAATCCTATCATTCTCCTTTGCGGGCGTTTATTTGAGTTTGAATTTAAAAAAAATCTCCATCCATTTTTTTGAATTATATCAAGTAATTGAATAATTAGAGGCTCCAAAAACGAAAATCCTATAATTTTCCTTTGCGGAGTGTCGTGAATTTATGAAGAAATGATGAATGATCAACTTGCAATTCGAATGAAACAAGAAACTTATGAAAGATCCATGTGAAAGCTTGGCAAAAGTAATTATTGCTGAATAGACGAAGGCGAGAGTTGGAGTCAGATTGAGATTTTCATTTCACCTCGTTCAATTTCTCTTCCATACGAATATTAATTCCAAAGTTTGCAGCTCGTTGCTGGTATCGTTGCAGATGGTTCATCGAAAATCAGAGAAAATACGAGACAGGAAAGAGAGAAAGTTTCCAGCTTGTAAAGATCAACGTCGTAATGAGAAATCTCATTTCCTGTAATTCGCAGCCCATGAGTGAATTACAAAATACTCGTTCTGTAGAGAAAGCACGTAATCAAGTATCCCCTGGAGCCAGAAAGTTTTTTCGAACCCCAAAAATGTTCGTTTCACTAAAAACAATGTTTTTTAAATAAAAAATGAGAAAGAAAAATTTTTACCCAAAAAAAGTTGATCCTCCTAATCCCAGAATCCCAGCACGTTTGCCTTAAGGGGCAATCATCACTGGGCATCTATACTTTTGCTTGCAATTGAAAGTTCCCACGATCCATTAATCATTGAGAATTATATAAACGCGTTTGTGAGACTGCGTTGTGATCACTGAGCGAAAAATGTGTCACCTCCAACGCCCCTCACCTTTGTAAAATAAAAAAATAAAATAAAAAATAAAAATAAAATCACGAAAACGTGACTTGATTTTATTAAGTATCGTGCATTCAGCATTGAGCTCTCACGAATCTTGGGAACGTGTTTTTGTTATGTAAAGTATCATGTGCACTTCACCGTTAAAAGTTCCACTTTGGCTTCTGGGTACACAATGTACTAATTTGCACAATACGTCACGCAAACATCTGTCATAAAGCTGATCGTTATCGAATTTGATGATCGCGATCAACAATGTCGCGGATATTGCATTTCCTTGTGACTCGATAATGTTCATGCAATGTTTTGCTGCTGGTACGAATTTAAGGGGGCAGACCGAAAAATCGTATAAAGGCATGATCCTAATTGGAATCGTTGAGTCGTTTAATCAACGTTCGTGGCATCATGTTCGTCTCTACGGTTCTTGCTGTTTCTGCCTGTGTCATTGGATTAAGCACACTTGCAGCTGGTGACGTAAGAATTTTTCGTTCACCTGTCGTATCAATTAGTAATTGATTTTTGTTTGTAAAAATTCATCAGGACGGCTGGTGGAATTTTGTGAATAATTTCGGACACAGATTGTTTTTTTTTTTTTTAATTTATTTTTAATGATGAGAGAAATCGATAAAATTATTTATAATTATGAATTTTTCATCGTAAAAAAAGAAATAAATTTTTTTTTTATGGTAAATGTTTAATTATAAAAAAATATATAAATTTATTTTTAATGAGAAATTTTGAATTCGGAAAAAAAAATTATTTTTCACTATAAATTTGCAGTTCTCGGAGGATTTAAAATTATATGAATTTTTTGCTCTCCGCAGGCAGGAACGATTATCACTCTCAACAGTGCCAAGGTCACGAACAATGCTAATGATTTTTTCGACGCTTGGTCCGTTGATATTGGCAAGGGAAAAAAATCGTCTCAATTGAACATCAAAATGCCTGTGAAAACGCAACTCTCGGATGATGTGCTCGTAAGTACTCAAGTAAAAATGTTGTTGTCAATGTCAATATTTTCCTAGATTTTCGTTTTGATGGACAAAAGTTTGTTAGGCAGAAATTGTTAAAAAAAAAAAGAAGATCATTTTTTTGGAATTTTGAATTTTCAGTTCCAATTTTATCTGAAAATGGGTGATGAAGATCCCATCGAACAAACAATGACTCTTTGCGAGGCTATGGAAGACGAAACCATCGGAAAGAGTTTCGTCGAGGCGGGACTCCCCGCGGACGAATTCCCTAAAGAATGTCCCTTCGTTGGCGTGAGTTTTCAAACAAAACGATTCCACGACGAACGTTGTTTGTTCGACACAATTAATTTTTATTTTTTTTCATTTTTTTATTTTATCGTTTTTTTTCATTTTTATTTTTTTTTTAAATCCTTTTCCAATTATTTATCGTTATAATTAACGAATTGCATGAAATTTCAATCGATTTCAATTTCGTTTGATTTAGTGAAAATTCGGTTCAAATAAATAATTTTTTTCCATTCATTTTTAGTTAAAAATTTAGTTAAAAAAATAAAAATAAAAAATAAATATATTGCGTTTTCCCCATGGACTCGAAAGGGTGACTGGAGCATTTCGAAGTGGGATCCTCCCTCGGAAGCTGTTCCACCCGGCGTTCCGGATGGTCCAATCTCAGGATTTGTCATGATATTCCAAGAAGGCAAAGATCCCTTCGTAAAAATTGATTTCGATGGTGAATTGTCGAACGAAGGAATGGGACGTTGAAAACAGCTCAAGGACGATGCTGTTCTGAGAACCTTAATACGACGATCTGGCGCATTCAAATATATTCAAGGGGCTATGTAGATCTTTGAAAATAATAATAAATGGAATTGTCTTAGAAAAAAAAAAATGTTTGAATTTCCAGAAACTACTAAAAAAAAAAAAAAATACTCTATTTTTTTTAACAACTTTCGTCGTAAGTTGCTGCGGAATGGACCAAAAATGAGAAAATATCTGTAAGAAAGTTTCGCGGGTATTTCCGAGATTTTGGCTTCGAAAGATTCCTCTAAATTTCCTGTCAAAATTTTGAGAAATTCTTTAGAAAAACGCTCCGACGAGACTATCACCTTAACGTATCGATACGACAGCTCAAATGTAGCCGCTTGTTTGTGTCCCCGAGATTGAAGCTTCGGGGCACCCCTGCTTGACCCAGACGTTTGATTGATTGAAACATCGAGGGAAAGAAGGTCCACGACTCTCCAGAGAGAGTCGAGACATCGACATTCATGTAGAAATAAAATGGAGCCAAATCTGCACGTTAGCCAAGAGGTCCTTAATTTCTACGAATAATTTCAAGGATTCACAAGGATTCGCAGGATTTAGCAATTTTTTTTTTTATGAAGCTCTTAATGAGGAATTTGCTTAATTGATTGAAAAATGTAACAATAATTTTAAAAACAAATATAGGAATTTTTTGTCTTGGAGAAAATTTTACGAAATTCCACGTATTCCTTCTGGACACAGGGGATGAATTTTTTTTTTTTTTACAACTCGTCCAATTATCTTCAAACTCTTCCGGCACCGAAAACATTTTTTTTTACCTTTCTTCTCGTTTTTTTTTTCTTTTTTTTTTATAACTTGTTCCGGCGGGATTAAGTCACGGTTTTCTTTTATCGAAATCTCGAGGGAGAGTGGAGACGACTGCTGCGAGCTTAATCCCCGTCTTGACCTCGTTTAAGGCGACTCGACCGCTGGAGAAAGTCCAGCGACGACGCTGATCTTTAAATTCTTCAAATTTGTATTCATGCGTTGTTAAGAAAATCTAGAATATCTGTAACTGTTTCCTCCAAAGTTGCGTTGCTTTCCTGTATTGCAGTTTTTCTCGTAAAAGCTTTTTATTCCAAAAGATAGAATTAAAATTTTTTTTTTTGCACAAGGATTTTTCTAGTGATCCTTTTTAAATGAAGAAAATCGACAGAATTTTTTTTTTAGTTTTCTACTCTAAATATTTGTTCATTTAAAAAAAAAATTTCGCAATATTCGAAAATCGAAATTTCGGCGAGAGTCTGGCCTTCGTCGTGAATGTAATTTCCGAAATTTTCGACATTTTCACATTGCTGAGAAAATCCCACTCCAAAATTATAAAAAATGTTGGATCGTTGCACCAAAAAGCTGAATTTCGAAGGTAGCTCGGGCGAAAATACTACCTTAAGTAATTCAATAGAATAATAGAGAAGAAAGAGGAGGGCGTTAACAAAAATTGATTGAAAACGAAAGAAAGTATTTCTTACGGTTATTCTCGACACTTGTCCCTGACTAGGGGAAACTTTAAACCTTTGCCCTTTCACAAAGATTCACTCACACGACGAATTCCCACCGCCTCACTCTCTCTCTCTCTCTCATACTCTGTTGCGAGTTCGAATGGACGTTACATTGATTATCGGAAAGACGGTCTTGTGTAATAGTCTTGAACGAATGTAAACGTTTTCCAACTCGTCACAGCTGCCATTCGTCGCACACTCTATGCACTGTCTATAAAACCGAGTGGCTGCAGACCCAGTGTATGAACGATGACATTATAACAACGAAAGCTCCATCCACACTGTCTCGGTGTTATTACAATCGATTTCCTTTAATGCAATTCTTCCTGATATTTCGATACTATATTAAAAAAAAAAAAAACAGTAAATTTTTTTATCGTCTACCGTATTTACCTTTCATTTTGATTCTTATTGTACGTTCCTTCCAGTTGATTTATTGATCGGATTTTTTTCTCGAATCCTCTTGAACTTTGTCCGCCATGATTTATAAATATGAGCAAAGTTGAATTTTTTTATTCAATTTCGTCCAAATGCGATTTTTTTTATTCATTACGATTTTTATATAAACGATGATTTTTTGATTTAATTGAACAAACCAAATACAGCATAAATCCTGTAAATAAACTGAGAAAAGTACATTTACTCGAGCGAAATGGTTGTTTCTGTTGAAAAAGCTTTCTCGCACCAAATAGTCGTTTTTGTTGAAAAAATCCGCGAAAAAAATTCAAAAAAAATTAAATCTTTTGAAAAATGACTTCACCCACCAAAAACGTTATTTTAAACGAGTTCGAATTGAAAAAAGAGCTCGATTCTCTTCTCACCAAAAGTTGAATTGTGCAAAATTCGGAACTTCACCAAATGTTAGTCACAGAGTACTCGTCCGGCCCGACAAATTTCTGGCTACATGTGGCTGCAAATACCTTTCAATTTTAACAATAAATTCATGTACGCGCCACCTCTGTAGCTCACAAGCCGGATTGGATAATTTCTCCACTTTTGCGACGGTTTTATTGAGTCGGTTCCCAGCGTCACAGATTTTTCGGATGAATTCCTCAATTGCTAATCCAAAATTTAAAGCTTTGAATTTCATTTTTCACTCATAAAAGAGCTTTAGCTAGCGTAATATACTTGTCTGGAGCCGCTACCGTGACTATAAATTTAAACCAAATACGTTTTTTCATTGAATAAGATTTTTATCTAATTGATGATTTTTTTTCAATGAATTCTGCCTTAATGACATTTGTTGATCGGATTTTCTTTCGAACCCTTGTGAATTTTGTCTGCCATGATTTATAAATACGAGAAAAATTCTATTTTTTAATTAAATTTGATCCAAATACGATTTTTTCCATTAATTACGATTTTCATCTAAACTATGATTTTTTATTCAATGAGTTCTGCCTTAATTAGATGCGTTGATCGGATTTTCTTTCGAATCCGCGTGGAATTTTCTCTGCCATGATTTATAAATACGAGAAAAATTCAATTTTTCAATTAAATTTGATCAAAATACGATTTTTTCGATTAATTACAATTTTTTTATAACCGATGATTTTTAAATCAATGGGTTCTGCCATAATTAGAGAAAATATTTCAAATGACAGGAGTGATTCCTCAAAAAATTGTAAGATAATTCTCGAAGCTTTGCGCCAATGCCGAGATTCCCCCGATTGCGAAAGGAATCTAAGGCAATTATTATAATTATTAGAGGTAATGAGAGAGCTTGGCTCATGGGCTCTTCCTCTTTCGTTCCGGGGCCGTCAACCGAGCAACACCTCCAGAGAAGGACAGCATCGCCCACAATTCCAGAATTTATTTGGCCAATCAATTCGTCTAAAGGAATCAAAGGGAAAAATTTATATTTGGAAAACCTCGAGGCTCTGGAACAGAGGAAAGAGCCCCCGAGGAAGCCTATTCCACCAAGGTAAGAAAGATTCATTTTTCAATTATATATACACAAATAAAACAAGAAAATCGAAAAAAAATAAAGTTTGTCAATCGACACATGTCCAAACTTATAAAATAGTGGTTGGGAGTGAAATTATGGGAATTACTTTTCCAAATATATAATTATCGCAGTTTTCCCCACTTAACAATTGTAGCAGCACATTGTGGTCCGAGTCAAGCGAGATAAAGGTAGAAAGGGGTTGGTTTTTGCCGAGTCCGAAGACTCGACACCCAATATAACGTGAGACTGGCTCGTTAATACGATCTTGGGACGTCGTTCTCGCGTTATAACCAGAGAACAACAGATTGCAACTGGATGCGAAACACTTATTTTACGAGCTCGTGATAACCGCCCTTAAATCACATCTCGAGCCCCCAGACAGTCTGAATCGAAAGTGGTCTCGATATTTATTCTCGCAAGCTACCGAAAATTCATGTTTTACGTTCTTCGTGATAAAATCACAGTCTGGCCAAGAGAAAAAAGGCAGAGCAGAGCAATTTTTTTTAAATTATTATTCCCACTGTTGATTCCGTAATTAGTCAATTAATTTTGACAGCTATCGTGTTCGAGCGACCTCGTTTACACTTTTATTTTAAATGAACTCGTTTTTTTATCAGCATCGCAAACCACGCTGAATTTAACATCCTTAACAACCAGCAACGACCATAACCTGTGGCTCCAAGAACTTGAAAACTTTTTTAATCTTCCCTACATGGAAAAGAGGAAGTCGTTACGTAACCATCGTCGAGTTTACACGAACTTTCGGTTCTTGGATCATATGGAAAAATAAATAAATTAAAAAAAAAAAAAACGAATAAAAATAAAAATAAATTAATTAAAAAATGAAAAATATCAGTTTTTACGATTTTTCGGAAAAATTACGTCAGCTGGTCCCTTGACTCATAATGAGGATTCTCAAATTTCGATTACACCCAAAATTTATTTATTAAATTCTCAATGTCTAATTAATTGATTAGTGAATTCTAAAAGATCCTCAGAAAATAGCGAATGTATTTTTGCAACAATTTGATTTTTTTTGTAACATTTTGTTGACCGCAACGTTTCATAAAAAATCTTTTAATGGCGATAAAATGACAGAACATCGTTAATTATTCGAAAGGATCACGAACTTTAATTGACAAATTTAATTGTTTTTTTTAATTTTTCGTTTGCAGTAATTTGATTAATTTGATCCTCTAAGAATGAAAGATACTCAAGACGTCTGGAAAAAATGAAAACATCATCGTGGATCGTTAATCGGAAACGGCGGGCTCGAGATGTGTGGAATATCGAGGTGAATGGAAGCCCAAGATCCCAAACCTAGTTTGTGTCTATTTTGGTAATAATGGCATCTATTATTTCATAGCGTTTAATTACGTCACAGGGTATATATATGGCGATGGATTTGTGACTGTGTATATGTGGTGGGAGTGCGTATGTGTTTTTGAGCCGGGGATTGAGGCAAGAAGGTGACTTGCTGCGAGGGTAGAAATGAATTTTACACGTGGATAGAGTGGTATGTATTTCGAGGCCCAATTAAGGCTGCCAGTCCAATTAGGCGGGTCGTGCATGCCTGGTACGAGCGGCGGTGATGAGATCATACCTTGAATATCGAACTACCTGCCCCTCTTTGCGCACGGTCCCTTTTACGCCCTCCAATTCTTAAGGTGGTAGTTCCATCGAAAAATTGTGACAAAAAATTTGTCCTCGAGGGTGCGGGGGAGGTTTGATGGGAATTTTGTGGTGAGGGTTCGTGGGAGGAAAATGTGAGACATGGCTGAGATCCTCCGTTAAGGGATACGAGGACTTTTGGTCGCATTAACGTTAACGATTATTTTTATTTCGTGTTATTGGTGATGAAGCAGGGACACGAAGAATTGTTTGCAAGGGAAGCTGATGTGTCTGTGGGGAAGCTCGCTGAGGTAAATCCGCTGGCAAGTTATTTGGATTATTCAAAAAATGAGGTTGATAAAATGTTGTTAAGGGGTTTAATATTCTAGAGAAAATTCCGGTTAGAACGAGGCGGGTAATTTAACGGTTATAGTGTACTTTAAATATAAAGGTTTTACGATCTGGAGGATCGTATGAAAAGGGTCGACGAGATATCAGCGTCGAAAGGTCGAGGAGACTGCTCTCGTTCACTTCGCAGAAACATCTTGGGCGAAAGCCTCGAGCATATGAGACCGTAAAAAAGAGGACAAGGAAAGGAAGAAAAAGTAGAAAAACGAGGGTCTGTTACGTTGTCGCAGAGCAGTTACGTTTTTCAACAGAAATTCAATCCGGCCATGCTGCTGCGGGATGGAAATGCTACATTTCAATATAGAATTTTGTGCTCCCAAACGGTCCAACGACGTTCGTTTGTCCTTCGAATTACTGGAGACCCACATTTGGACAACTATATACCCCATCCAATTCCACTTCGAATTGTCTGAATATTTTGATTATGAAACAATTCTCAAGGAAGAATGATAATATTTTAAAAAATGTAAGTAAATAAATAAATGCATAAATAAATAAGTAAATAACTACCAAATAACTAAATAGCTAAATGACTAAAAAACAAAATAACTGAGTAGCTAAATAACTGGACATTAAATAAATAACGAAAAGACTCAATGACTGAATAACTAAATAACTTAATAACTAAATATCTAAATAACAAAGAATCTAAATAAGTAAATAAATAAACGAGTGAATGAATAAATAAATAAACAAATAAATAAAATGATGAATAAAAACATATTTGGCTCGGAAATAATTTATGAATTTTCGATTGTTCCTTCTTCATCCATCTCGCCGCTATTATTTCTCGTCCTGATGAATAATTGATTAAAGTTCCCATTTACATACTCTCAGGCTTCGTAAACATTTATTTTCCATATTAATTTCCAGACAAAATGATATTCGTTCCAAATTTGCGAAGATGCACAAATTGTGGGTGCATCATGGCATTGGATTATCTCTTTTAGTGTTGAGTTTCCCAACTCGTTCGGCCTCGAACTCTCGACAAATAATGACGGACTGCCCAGCAGCAGGATTGAAGAGAATTTCATTGCAAGACCATGTTCACTCGTTTTGCTCGTTTGGATCCAAGGTCACCGAATAAAATAGAAATGTGGCAAACGGACTCGGAGACTTTTTGAGAAACATCCGCAGTAGACCGGAAATGGAAGTGAATGGGAGCAAGAGCACATCGTCTCGAGTGCTGCACAGAATGCGGCGAACAGCCGAAGAATAACGAACCCACGAGAACTTAATTCTCGATAATCAGAATTCGCACAAAAAAAAATTTCATCGCCCAATAAATCAATTTTTCCAGCTTTTCTAAAGTTGCTCCATTGAGTGCAGCGAAAAATAGTTTAAAATCGTGTAAAAGTTGAAAATTAAAAATTGGAAGATCGAATGGAACAAATTTCGCCAGGAAATAATAAAAAATTGTTCAAGCACTGCTGGGCGACGAAAGAAACTGTAAGAACAGAAGAAACCACAATCGACCGGTGCGGTCATCCGTTAGTTAGGTTAGGAGAACACACGGAAGGAGATAAAGTCGAGGTTTGGTTAGACATTAAGGCTTGAAACTCGAGTGGTTTGGGTAACACGCACAATGCTCTGACAGTGAGAGAAGGAAATAGTAAAATTGCAGTAACGGAAGAGAACTGAAGAAGATTGAAAAGTTACGACGAAGCGAGCCAAGAAAATACTTTTAAGGGGCCTCCACAATTGAATTAAGTCCAACAAAAACCGACAAATTTATTCGTGATTGAGACTTTATCTCCAAATTTGTTGTCGTACGAAAATTTACATTGAAAGTCAACAGTCTTGATTGCAAATTAACGAAAGTAAAAAAATCACTAATCTCCACTAATTAAGTGGGTATTACCGTCTAGAAATTAAAAAAAAACGTTTTTTTTTGCTTTTTCTTGTAATTTGCGATTTGGAGAAAGTGTCTCTGGAATGTTAAGGGGGTACTACCATCTAGAAACTTTAAAAATTTCTTTTTTTTTTGTATTTTCTCATAATGAAGGGTTTTAGAAAAGTGTCTCTGAAATTTTAAGGGGGTACTACCATCTAGAAATTTCAAAAATTCTGATTTCTGGATTTTCTCATAATTTGGAGTTTTGAGAAAGTGTCTCTGAAATATGAAGGGAGTATTATCGTCTGGAAACTTGAAAAACTCTATTTTTTTTTTTGCATTTTCTGATAATTTCAAGTGTTGAGAAAGGGTTTCTGAAAATTAAGGCGGTATCACCGTCTAGAAACTTTAAAAATTCGGTCTTGTTTGCATTTTCTGATAATTTGGAGTTTTGAGAAAGTGTCTCTGAAATATTAAGGGGGTAATGCCGTCTAGAATCTTGAAAAATTAGTGATTTTGCGTTTTCTCATAATTTGGAGTTTTTAGAAAGTGTCTCTGAAATATGAAATGGGTACTCCGTCTAGAAACTTCATAAATTCGATTTTTTTTTTGCATTCTCTCATGTTTTGGGGTTTGGAGAAAGTGTCTTTGAAATATGAATTAAGAAAAGTATCCATCAGTAAAAAATACAAAAATAAACGTAAATAATTGAAAAAAACGAATAGCTCCGAATAATAAGGTGCTCGGCCACTCGTCGCAAATGTTTGTTCAGTCAGGGCACAAGAATGGAAGAATGCTTTTGATTGTTATAGTTGAAGATTTGCTAAGAGGCAAAATGGAAAGTCATTGTGAGTCGAGCCTTAAGCGCGGTAATAGAAGAATAAAATGGGGGGGAAAAAAGAAAGAAAAGAGGATGAAGTTACGAATGAGGGAAGAAGTAGGATAAAAGGTTGGGGAAGGGGTAAGATAGAGAGGGCGGAAGGCACGAGTTGACCTGCCTACAAGCGCCCCAGGCTCGCCGGCCTCTATCGATTCGACACCGGCAACTTGTTGGCTCTATACCCGAGGTGAACTAGCAAAACGAGAGAGGTCGCCCATCCGCGTTCCCGCATAACCGACTATTTCACTGGCAGCCACTGCCAACCTTGTTCCTACATCCTCTGCTCTCTTTAACGTTTTTTTTTCTTATTTTTTATTTTTTCATCTCTTCCAGCCTCTTGTTCCGGAATCACATTCTTGCTGCTCCGTTCCTTTATTCCTATTCTCGCGATGTTTTTTGTCGTCCCTTTCTAAAAGCCATCCGAACGCTCCTTTCCTCTCTCTCTCTCTCTCTCTTGGTCGCTTTTCTCTCTCCCTCTCTTTCGGCCTGTCCTCACTTTATGCCACGAGAATGCCGAGCTTTCCCTTTCAGCCACCAGCTCACGACTCGTAACCATCAAAGTTTCCGTTAAAAAGCAGCAGCCGAGAAAGCGATGAAGGAAACGTTAAAAATGGATGACACTTGGCTTTGCGAATTGCCGCGAAACCATTATCCGGTGAATGGACAAATTTTTGATACCAAAATCTTTGCTCATCTGTCCCTAAAGAGATTTTATGGATCGTTATTTTCGATTTGCTGAAAAAAATGCGAAAAAAAAAAACAAAAACGTTTCGTCAGTAAAAACAACCAATTCGGCGCGATGGCTGCAGCAGTTTTTTCAGCTTTGCTGACGTCCATGATCGCGAGTGTTGAGAAACTCGTGAAATGGAAATGAAAATTCTATGAAACGCGAGCAATTATTGGAATCAAGGAAAACGCAGGAGCTCGTCAGTTTTTCACACTTTTTCCCTGTTTTGTTTTTTTTAATTTTTTTATTTTTTTTTGTGTCTAACGAGCTTTTCATTGGACGGGCATGTATTTTTTATCAACCCGATTCACACATCGAGACGGATGGACCTAATCCGACGAATTTTCAGTGGATACGGACGCGTGTGTATGGTCGCGACCATATCGGATGTATCTGGTGTGTATTCAGACGGGGTGGTAACGGCATACGGCGTTAATTGACTCGGCGAATAACGGAGTTGGAAAAACGAGACCATTCACGTTCATGAAAAAGAAAAAAAATCGTTTTATTGTTTTCACGTGTGAAAAAAATAGAAAAACACGATGCTCGAATCTTGCTCTACGAGAAACTATATTTTTAATTTTGGCTTCCTCATCGTGCATCTTGAGCATCTTGAGGAAGCAATTTGCAGATTTCCATTTCAATCGACTTTTGTATTTGCATTTAAATTATATAATTTCGAAAACTTATCTAGAAAGTAAAGAAGAAGTACAGATTTATGCACAATATCCTACAAAATTTGCAGAAATTAGAGCGGTTGGACGATTTTTCCAAAAACTTAGATTTTCGTAAAAAACGAAAAATCATAAAATTTAAACCGTTTAACCGATATTTCCCAAATTCAATACCAGCCTTCCCGTTATGATACGCTATTGATATAAAAAAAATCAGTAATAAATCTTAAAATTTGCGGAAGTTGGAGCGTCGAAACCCTCTTTTTGAAAATTTCAAAATGCCGTAGAATTTGTATTTTTCTAGCGATTCCAACAAAATTCTCAGAGAATTAAGAACTTGTATAGATTAACATCTGTGCAAAATGGGAGCCTTGTAGCTTAAGGAGGTTGGCTACACACAACAATGTTGCCATGTTAAAAGCATAGGAAAATTCGAAATGATTAGAATTTAATGAAATTTGGTGAGTATATTCTTTAGTATTAAATATGAATATACAAATTTTTTAAGATTTTTCTTCTACATAGTTTTCGAGTAATTAAACACTAGAGTTTACATGCATAAGCATAGGATTCGGATATACATAAGTTTTGCATATTGTAAACTCGAATTATTCGACAACTATGTAGACGAAAAATTTGGAAAAATTGTGTCATCGTATTTGATGCTAAAGAATGTTATCACCAAATCTTATTAAATTCTTATCATATTGTCGTATGTACAGCCAATAACCTTACATTGTTCCCGTGTTATAACGGAGTCCGCGTTGCCTGGAATCAACCTCCAATTTGGAAAAAGTTGGTCGAATGAAAAAAACTGGATCGGTATTGAAAAGTACGAGATTCGTGATTCATTGGAAAATCGTACAATTTATTTCTTTTTTTTTTATCTCTAGAAAACTGGTAACTAAATTTTTCAGCAAACATTGAAAAGTCAACAGAAATCCTATTTTTTTTAAAACCACTCGGACATTTCGTAGCAGGAAACATTAATTGGAGCGCACAGAAAATTGTTGTTGCAAAGGAGAATTTTTTTACGATTTAACCTCTGATGGATGTGGAGCTCAATTTACATCCGGTTTAAACGGAGTGTAAAATTAACTTCGTGTCACATCGCGAGACAGAGCATTTATGTGGGAAAAAATGAAACCCTCCAAGCTTCATATGGATCGTGATGGAAATTTTTATCTCTGGAGTAAGTACTGAAATCCAATTATTTTCCATTCTTTTAATTGATCAGGCGATCACAAGCTGCAGGGCTAGTGGAAAAAAATGTTGAAAAATATGGCAAATTGGTGGGTTTGTTTAAAAATAAATAAATAAATAAGAGTAAAAATGAAAAACCAGTTTATAAAAATGGATAACGTTGATCGTGATTTTATGAAATGATGAAAAAAGGGATCGAATTTGGTAAATGATGAAAAATATCTCCAGCAAATTCGCAAGCAAATCATTGTGTTTTTCAGTATCCAAAAATAAGGGAAGTAAACCAAAGGCATGCGAAAACTGGGTCAGAGTGGGCAACGAATATATTTTGGCATGGATCAAAGGGAGAATTCCTCCCATTGCGGAGGATGTGCGTGGGCGAGCGAGGATTTACTGACCATACAATGCTCTGTGGGTGTAGGACCGAACGGATGTTCGAAAAATTGCTTTCCTTTGATTCGTTCGAATCGAATCGAAGTGGAATTTGAGGGAGATCTAGGTGCAAGAGTCTAAATAAATTTTTTGTAAGGGTTGAACCCAGTTCCTCAGTTTTTTTCCCCCCAATGCCCTTAATCTAATCTTAAAGCCCAACATTTTTTTCGGTTTTTTTTCCACAAGAAAATTAATCAATTTTTTTTTTTATCGAGAGGACGAAATTCTCGATTAAAGTTTTCGGGAAATCCCCTTAAAACAAAGGGGCCACTACTAACACGAAGCATCTGGCTAATATCCTGCACTCTGCCTGCTGCCTCTGGAGGGTTTTCAAACTGCCAATATTGGTGTCTACGAGTTTGAGTGGTTAATGAGGAAATTATGGGCCCTGGTTCGCACAGTCTCGTGCCTGGCAATGCCTGTCGCAGACTCGAGTTTCCATAAACTCTCAATTCCCAACTATTTCGTATAGAACGACCACAGCTAAATCGACGTGTACGTGGGCGAGACCGAGAGAGAGAGAGACAAACACACATGGAAAGTTGAAGCTTCTGAGTTTATAATTGAAAATTTAATGTCGTAGAAAAACAAAAACTCGAAGCTGCACAAAACTAATGAATTTGGTTGCTGTAGTTTTGGATCAAAGGGCTTAATTAGCCGAATCGACCAGGAAACGATTATAAAAGCCATGTCTACTCCAAGTTTCGACAGAAAGAACAAATTTTTGAAATTTTCGTCCATCGCCTTGCCAAAATTTTTCAATGTCGTTACTCGTGCCTTGGTTACGATTGAAATGACGAATAAAAAATTAGCAAATTCCAATTTGCAGGGTTTTTTTTTTATTCGCGTTTAAATTATGCAATTTTGACAATTTTTCTAGAAAGTAAAGAGGAAGTACAGACTTATACACAATTTTTTTTCAAAATTTGGAGAAATTAGAGCGATTGGACGATTTTTCAAAAATCTCGGATTTTCGTAAAATTCGATAGATCATAAAATTTAAACCGTTCGACCGATATTCCCCATATTCAATATCAACCTTCCTATTATGATACTCTATTTATAAAAAAAAAAATAATAATAAATTTTAAAATTTGCGGAAGTTAGAGCGTCGAAAACCTTTTTTTGAAAATTTCAAAATGCTGTACAATTCGTTTTTTTCTAGCAATTCCAACAAAATTCTCAGAGAATGCTTGCATAGATTAACATCTGTGCAAAACGGGAGCCCTGTAGCTTAAGGTGAAGGAGCAGTCGCTTTCTTGCCACGTGAGTGCGAGAGAGATAGCTGCAATTTTCGAAATTGAATATTTTCGATAGGGTTTGACCAATTAAAAAAAGCCCCTGTCAGCGGATTTTTACTATCGTCCCGCGTCCGCTGAGGGAACCTTTTTCTGAGTAATCAAACGACAACGGAGAATTTTCATTTCGAAAATTCGAGGTGACTGCTCCATCACCTTAAACCGTTCTCCAGTTATAAGCGTTTAAATTTTACAGTGCCAGAACATACACACACACACACACCCGGAAATTTTTTCTAGATATGATTTTTCGATTTTTTGGGACATGTTGCGCACATTGACATTAAAAACTGAAAAAAAAAAAATTTCACCTTCACATAGCTTCCTCTATGAGGAAGCAAAATAAAGAGGTTGATGTTTTTCGTAACTAGATCGAGGAAACGCGAGGGTGTGGTGGAAAGTCCACAGACCCACCCTGCGAGGTTTCTACTGACATTCATACACATCGCAATGTAGAGAGAAAATGAGAGTCCAACAAACTCTGTGGAGGCACTTTTCTATGGGTAAGTCCGAGGTCTAAAGCTCGACCAGCGCTGTCGAGGTCTCGAGGTCATCGTTCGTGCACCACACGAAAATGAGAAAATAATAAAAAGGGAAAGAAGAGCGAGAGAAAAATGGAAACGATTTAGTATCGAGCGTTGAAAATCATAAAAAAAGCAAAGCGCAGAAAGAGGTAAAACCACTTTGAGCAAAAGGTCAAAACCGTCTAACGACCCCACAGCTTACTCCCTTCGAGCTCGTTGCTTATTTACCGCAAGGTATAACCTCCCTTTCATGGATCATTATAGAAAATTTAATTTTTACAACCGAACAGTAATTGTGAACCATTATTTCGAATCCTCGACAATTTATAAGACTGGCACATGGCACACGATTCGATGGAAAAAAAAACAAAATCAATCAGGAAATTCCGTATACGCGGTGCAATAAAAAAAAAAATCAGTGTTAATTACAAAAAACGTTGATGAAGCCAGTAAGGACGTAATTTCGACGCTTAAGGGGATGATTTTCGAAAAAAACGCTTTAAGGGTTTGTTCTACAGGTAATGAAGGTCGAAGATCAAAAGGGTCACGTTCCAGGGTCCCGGAAGTGCGGGCAGCAGGATTTTTGCAAGGAGCGAGTGTGTATTGGGGAAATGTCAAAATAGTTGGCTTTTCGAGAGACTGAATTTAGATTCGAAGCAAAAAATACGAAATCTGAAAAAATGCAGGAACTTTGGTGTTTTCGGGGTCACTAGTGCTTCAGGGTTTACGGATTCATGGCTAGACTTCAAAAATATAAGATGGATTCGCGACGATTCACAGAGTGCAGGGAAATGCTGATTTAGTGGAAATGGCACAGTAGATTCTGATTAATTATACAAAGTCAAACGTCTGGTTCAACAGCTCGATGAATCTTTAAAAAATTGTTTAATTCCAAGTGAAAAGCTCTGGATATTCTCCTGGATCCGCCATTTTGAATTCGTCAGTTTTCAATGCAAATTCGTAATCAGTGACGTGAAAGAGGCTCGAGTATCGAGTTTCCCTTTTATCGCTCGATTTTTTTTGTTTTTGGTCGACGATCTTGAATTTCCAAATCGTCAGTGCAGGTTGCAATTTTTTTTGTCTGCATGCTGCAAAGGACTCGTGAATTTTTTAGGAGCAAAAAATGGTCATTCTTGTTGAGCTGCGTCGCAGAAAATTGCGGGCATGAAAATGTGATTTATAACGCAGCTTTTCCTTATCGCGTTGTTATCAGTGTTATACGCGTATGTAAAGCGGTAAAGTAGCGTGATTACGGTAACTTATCGCACACGAGAGTGCAAAGCTCCGTAACGCTTCCATTTGTCTCGTGAGCCAACTGTCTCGTTTGCGTTTGTACGCCCATAGCAGGTTATCGGACGCAAAAGATCGCAGAGTGAACTCGATTCTTATGGGACGTCAAATTGGGAACAGGTGCGCCCTCAATAACGTACAATTTTTACTTATGTCCGAATGAAATTTCCGAAAACTTTTTTTTTTCTGAATGATATTTAAACTTGTTCGTTGGGCAGAAGATTTTAAGCCATAGGCTCGGATCCACCACAAAATTCTACAAAAAAAACTATGAGGTGCAAAAAAAATTATAAAAAATGGAAAAAAAAAATTTCAATTTCCCATAAAATTCTTTTTAAAAAAAAACCATCAGATTCGGTGCAAAAAAAATTATGAATAGAAAAAAATTCAAAAAATATTTCGATTTCCCATGAATTCTACAGAAAAAACAATTGGTTTTGGTGAAAACAAATTATAAAACATAAAAAATATGAGATATTTCCATATCCCATGAAATTCTACAATAAAAACCATCAGTTTTGGTGAAATAAAATTTATAGCCAAATACAGCATAAATGCTGTAAATAAACTGAGACAAGTACATTTACTCCCGCGAAATAGTTGTTTCTGTTGAAAAAGCTTTCTCGCACCAAATATAGTTGTTCCTGTTGAAAAAATCCGCGAAAAAAATTCAAAAGAAATTAAACCTTTTGAAAAATGACTTCACCCACCAAAAACTTTATTAAACGAGTTTGAATTGAAAAAAGAGCTCGATTCTCTTCTCACCAAAAGTTGAATTGTGCAAAATTCGGGACTTTACCAAATGTTAGTCACAGAGTACTTGTCTGGCCCAACAAATTTCTGGCTACATGTGGCTGCAAATACCTTTCAATTTTAACAATAAATTCATGCACGCGCCACCTTTGTAGCTCACAAGCCGGATTGGATAATTTCTCCACATTTGTGACGGTTTTATTGAGTCGGTTCCCAGCGTCACAGATTTTCCGGGTGAATTCCTCAATTACTGATCCAAAATGTAAAGCTTTGAATTCCATTTTTCACTCATAAAAGAGCTTTAACCAGAAATTTGTCGGACCGGACAAGTACTCTGTGAATAACATTTGGTGAAGTTCCGAATTTTGCACAATTCAACTTTTAGTGAGAAGAGAATCGAGCTCTTTTTTCAATTCGAACTTGTTTAATAACGTTTTTGGTGGGTGAAGTCATTTTTCAAAAGATTTAATTTCTTTTGAATTTTTTTTCGCCGATTTTTTCAACAGGAACAACTATATTTGGTGCGAGAAAGCTTTTTCAACAGAAACAACTATTTCGCGGGAGTAAATGTACTTGTCTCAGTTTATTTACAGCATTTATGCTGTATTTGGCTAGGATTTGTCGACTTTTTTGTAATTTTCAACTCGGACATTTTTCGCAATTCGCACAAATTTAACGATCTATCTAATGAAATTTTTGCATAGGAAAACATGAGGGGATAGACGAATCAAAACATATTCGAATTGAAAATCCAGCGAAATTGAGCACACAGCAGTTCATTATTTATTATTAATTATTATTAGTTGAATTTTCAGAATTTCAAGACCTTCAGATTTTTTTCTTTCGAACCACCATCTTCATAACTGCGATTTTTTCGGCACAGCTGTTAGACATAACCACAGTTTTTATATTCGCGATCTTTCTAACCCTAATCTTCAAGATCGCGATCTTTATAACCGTGATCTTTTTTTCACATTCACACCTGTCACTAGCAACCTTCAGACCCTTCGTTCAATCAATTCAATGCAACGAACATAGTTTCACTCATCATAATTTCTAGTCATAGCTAGTGTCACCCGCGATAAATATCATAAAGTGTTTGCGACGAAATATGCCACCTTTTTTTGATGTTTTTGATAATCGAAATATTGATATCTCCAAAGTGTGGGAGTTCATCGAGTTGTAAATAGTCGCGATTGAAAGGAAAAAAAAAATAAAAAATACGTGAACCCATGGGGTGTTTCAAATCGCTGTGCAGGATGAAATATCGTCGAAACGATTTTCAAAAAGTGTTCGAACCTACACCTCTTGCTTTAAAGAGTCCAGTAGCGACAAAAGACGTAAATGTACTTGTGCCGAGTCGCTACCGCGACTCTAGATAAAACATCCAAAATAAAAAATATTTCGATTTCCCATAAAATTTTGGTGCGAAGAATATTATAAATTTTTTTTTTTTCAATATTTCGATTTCCCATGAAATTGTACAAAAAACACTATCAGTTATGGTGCAAAAAAAAATATAAAACATAAAATATGAAAAATATTTCGATTTTTTATAAAATTCTGAAAAAAAAAGCCATCAATTCTGTTTAAGAAAAATCATAAAACATGAAAAATAAAGGAATGTTTCGATTTCCCATGAAAATCTGCAAAAAAACCATCAGTTTTTTGCAAAAAAAATTATAAAAAATGAAAAAAAAATGCTATTTCTCGTGATCTTTGCATTTTTGGCTTACTCTCAGTTTCTTGGATCTAAGGTGAATGGATGAATATTAATTTGAAAGAAATTGCAGCAAATAATAATTAATGGAATTGTCGATAAATATTATTTTATGTGTTTCGAGGGTTAATGAGTTATCGAAACTGCAGAGTATGCGTTGTTCGGAATTCATTTGCATCGTTACATCTCCATTTTTCCGGAAGTAAACATTCACGTTGCGTTCGGTATCATTGAATTGGATATTGCGGGTATATAGGAGGGACACATAATGCACTATATATTTGGGTGTTGCTTCAGTTGCTCGTCGTTCTGTGGCTTGTTTTCCAACGCTATGTAAAGCTCTCTTCCCTTGTCGGACATTATTTACAGCCGCTGAGCTCGTATTTCATCGATCTGTCTCGCATTCGCCCACGCACCAGTCTATGAGTTTGAGTCACCACTGCGGCCCTCCCTGGCTCCCTTTTTCCCTCTCGTTCTCCTGGTCCCTATATTTTGCCAATAATCACAGACTCCCGGAGGATTTAACGCGACCGTTTCTTTTTTTTCTTCGATTTTTCTAATTTTCTTTTCATTTCATTCGCGATCGTCACGATCGACGACACTGAACGGGCTAAGAATTTGAACGGTGAGTCTCGTCGATTGATGTTTCGAAATGGCCATTTCAAGGATTTCTTTTTAATTACGCGTATCGATAGCAAGCCCGAGAGTGATCGGTATTTTTACTGCACGAGATTTCCAACCTCTCGACGCGGCGGATTTCTCATCAATCCCAATCGACGCAATCGATTCACGTCGTACCCTTTTTTTCCTTCTTCGTACTTTATTCGAACATCGGATGTATTTCCTGTTGTTTGTCACAAGAACGGATTTCACGGCTCGTTGAAAGTTTAACGGAAGTCGATCGAAATGTACGTATGCACCAACCTGCCCCGTTTGTTTGCCTGATTTACAGCCACAGGATATCTGCTCGTGTCTTCTGCCTGATGGCTTTTTGCATGCTCGATTAATTGTTCGGATTCGTGTATCCATTCCTTTTCAACGCTCATCCAAATTTTTTCGTACAAATTTGATTTTTTAATTATTTCTGGAGTATTCACTTCGTTGTTCCAAAAAAATCGACAGGGCTCTAGAAACGTTAAGGTAGTCGCTCCAATCCAATTAATTTTTTTAAAAAATCAACAAAATCGGAAAAATCGAAGTAAAATACAACAAATCGAAATAAAATAGAAAAAATCGAAAAAAAATCTAAAAAAATCAAAATAAATCCAAAAAATCGAAATAATGGAAATAAAATACAAAAACTCTAAATAAAATCCAAAAAATCGAAATGAAACAGAAAAAATCAAAATAAAATAGGAAAAATCAAAACGAAATAGAAAAAATCGAAATAAAATTTTAAAAATTTTAAAAAATTTTGAAAAATTTAAAGGCTGCAATTTGCAATTACGCAATGGGCTGAATTTCTCAAGATTCCGTAGAAAAGCGATTGGGCCTTAATATTGTGTTCCAATCGCGAAATGTTATAAACGCCCGAGTAGAAGATGCGTTCGGAGTCTGACACAAAAAAGAGGGAGGTAAGAACGGAAGACGTCTTGCTCCTGGGATTTGTTTCATTGACAGCAGCATCATCGTTTCATTGAGGCTCGTAAACCTTGAAGCGAAACTTTTTCAAGCGAGAGAGACAGGATCGATCTGTTATTCACGCCAGGAATCGCTTTACATCGCTGATTTCTGGAATGGTCACGTGGCGACATTCGGGAAGAAAATTTCTGCGATTTTTCTTCATTCATACAACAAATTCGAAACAAAAACGAAAATTTCTTCAGTTTCGGAAGATTTCTTACTCTCCTCATGATAAATTTTGAACAAAAGCTCCAGAAAATCGAGATAACGACAAACTTTGAGACTCAGATAAATCCAGCAACTAATAAAACTCATTAAAAACATTTAATTACAACGTTAATGATTGTTAATGATAAGTAACTTTATTCACCGAATGATCGTGTGAAGTTTAATCTCACTCGTTCAAGTTGCAACACCTTGGAGAGGCAAATAGAAGCACGTTGAAAAATGTTCTCTAATCAGGAAGTTCAACTTTCTTTTGCCAAGATAATCAAGTAAAAAAAAATGTCGGAGGATAAAAAGAGGAAGCCAGTGACGTCGCGGGGGATATTTCGACCTCGTTACATCGGAGTCGGTGTATACATATATATCGCTCAAAGGTACTTGGTGAGGAGAGCGGAGAGAGGGAAAGGCAGTGAACATGACCGCAAGAAAATTAGACGAGTCGAAGGATCTTTCCGGTCTGCTTGTTCTCTCGGACTCTTGGGGATTGTCCTTGGGCTCTGAGCCCGGACGCAAGTGTTAAGAAAGTTTAGTCGCAGCCTCGTGTACGAATTTCTGTGAATGCTTTGAGGAAATCCCAGACGTTTGAGTCTCTGCTGTTTTATTTTTTTCCTCGTTTTCCTTTCTCCTCGTCGTGCAGTTTCTTTTTTATTTGTTGACTCGTCTAAGCTTCGCGCCACGTTGATCCCTTTGACTCTCTTGCTTAAACATTGCACACATCGCAGAGACAGGAAATCCAGTTGGTATTTACTGCTGCGATGCTGCTAATGGGATCCTGAAATCTCTTTGAAAACTTGTTCTCTTTATATCCACGAAAGTTTTGTCCCGACGCACACAGGCCCAGGGGTAGATAAACGTGTATATGCGATGAGAACAAAACGACGAATTTCCGTGGCACACTGGAAGCGAAGGGAGGAGTGTATAGAGAGACAAGGGAAATTTAACCCCCTGTGTTGACTTGATCTAGTTCGGAGGAGCAGAAGACGGAATTGAGACGATCCTCAGAGGTTCACAGTTGCGATTTCTCTGCACGAAAACAAATAAACGTACTTTGTAACGACGAGCGAGCGTCGTATATCTCGTGCAAAAAATTTCAAGCGAATATGCCGAAAGAATCTTGACCCAGATTTTTATAATCGTCGAGCGATGACCTTGAAATTAAAAATAGGCTTTTTATTCATGTTCCAATAGATTCTAAGGCTTTCCACCCTTTGGCTATTCACTTTGAAGGAAAATTACGCAGAAGGCTGGGGAACGTGATTGAGATGGAAACCTTGTGATGGAAAATACTGGTGGTCGCCATTGAACCTCGTCGCATTCTTTATTCATCCTCCTTAACCCTTTGCTGCATAACGCAAAATTGTTTTGTTACATTTATTCGCATTTTAACCATAAAATATATTTTTGTAATGTATTAATTAAATAAATAGATTTGCCTAATTAAATCATTGATTGAATAATTTTTTGTAATTATTTAATCGCCAAATTGCGAATAAATGTAACAAAAGTGTTGGCCTATACAGCAAAATGTTAAGGAGGTCGAATAAGAAAGAACAAGATTGAATTAATTAATTAAAGAATTAATCAATTAATTAATTATATAATGTTAAGAATACAATTTATTATATAATAAATGTTTCAAGGTTCTCAAAAAATCCCACGAAATTTTTATAATTTACGTAAAGGTTTGCATAAGCACACCGAGAGTTCGATAAAGATTCGCATTTTATTATCGATTGCTTAAAAAAAGAATGAGTTTTCAAAATTCATAAACTTGGATTATAAATATTCGAATTTGTGTGACCAAATGAAAAGTTTTTTCGATGCATAATAAATGCATTATATTTCGAGATCAAAGGAGGAGAGAATACCTGCGACTGAAATTGAATCTTTTCTCGGAGGAAGCAACATTGTGGGCGAGTGATTTGTGTACAGAAATTCTAAAGACGCCGGAAGTCCTTCGGATCTCGGTGGATCGTGTGGGTGAATGTAATTTATCGCGGGAAGAGGAGAGAATTTTCAATCGAATGAGTTTAGCGAAAGGCTAGTGAGATGTTGCTCTAGACAGAAAGGAAAAACGAAAGAGAGAGAGGAAAATATATTTATTGTCGCCGCGAGCTAAACTTTATAAATACACCAATCTCCGATTTACCATTAAAATATGACAAACGACATAAAAAATTGAAAACCCCATGACGTCATTAACTTATTGCTTCGTGTTATTTTTAAATATTTATTTTTGCAACTTATTTCATTCAAATTGTATTCAGTTTTCGGTGGATTTGTTTTTTCGTATTTTTTCTCTCTCTCTTCCGCTGCAGATGTATTCTTCGAGGAAGTACGACATAAATCGATTAAGGGTGTTCGTGTGTATAAAATTGTAGCAATTCTGGTCGGAAAGGGACGAAGAGAGGATTTGTTGGAAGGAACGAGACTGTGAGAGATTAGGATAGCAAAATAAGGGAATGAGAAACGAGAGAGAGAGAGAGAGAGAGAGAGAGGAAAAGAGATGGACTCAGGGGCATGCGAAATCCCGGCCATTACGTCGGAAGCGTATACAAGAATAACTCCTTGGAGACTCACGTTTCCATTGTTGCTCACGATTATCCGATAATCCTGGGTCACGTACGTTTAGCTCGCCAGACCAAAAAGTGAATTCTACGTTGATTCGTGCTTAATTATTGCCCTGCTCCTTCAGACATCTCGATTTTTTTTATGGAAAAGAATAGCTTTGTTCATTGCGTCGTGAGGCTCGTGGAGCATGTGGACATATAAAGGTCACTGGTGAAAAGTTTCTATAGTTCAAAGATGAAAAGACCCTCGTGCCCCATTATCGTTCAGTGCTCCGCAAGCTCCGGCTTCGCAGCCTCTGGGAACCTCCTGCCGACTTGATGGCACGGATACTCGAGTAGAGGACTCTCATCTCGTTTTTCAAAGGTGTGGAAAAAGAGAGATGGACGAAGAGAATGAGGAGAAACGAAAGAGAGAGAGAGGAATTTTGCTCAATCAGCTTCGAGAGATTGACATTTCGACTGCTTTGCTGCAACGACGATTCGTTTGGATGAACCGGATGGTTTTTCATGTCTTGTTAGTCAAAAACAAGATGCACGATGCTCGAATCTTTCTCTATGAAGAACTATATTTTTAATTTCAGCTTCCTCATAGAGGAAGCTTTGAGTATCGTGCATCTTGAGCATCTTGAGAAAGCTATTTGCAAATTTCAATTTGCAGCGTTTTTTGTATTTGCATTTGAATTGTATAATTTTAACAACTTTTCTATAAAGTAAAGAGGAAGTACAGACGTACACACAATATATCTTAGAAAATTTGCAAAAATTAAAGCGGTTGGACGATTTTTCAAAAAACTCAGATTTTCGTAAAATTCGAAAAATCATGAAATTTAAACCGTTCAACCGATATTTCCCAAATTCAATACCAACCTTCCTATTATGATACTCTATTTATAAAAAAAAAATTAGTAATAAATCTTAAAATTTACGGAAATTAGAGCGTCGACACGCTTTTTCTTGGAAATTTCAAAATGCTGTACAATACGTATTTTTATAGCAATTGTAACAGAGTTATCAGAGAATAAAGACCTTGTATGGATTAACATCTGTGCAAAACGGGAGCCCTGTAGCTAAAACCGTTCGCGAGTTATGAAGGTTTCAATTTTACAGTGCCATAACACACACACACACACACACACACATCCGGACATTTTTTCTAAATATGATTTTTCGAAGTTTTGGGACATTTTAAGTACATTGACATTGAAAACTGGAAAAAAAAATTTCACCATCACATACATAGCTTCGTCTATGAGGAAGCAAAAAGGATAATTTTCGTCTTTGATTAGT
Source organism: Hyposoter dolosus (assembly GCA_963921915.1). Classification (NCBI taxonomy): domain Eukaryota; kingdom Metazoa; phylum Arthropoda; class Insecta; order Hymenoptera; family Ichneumonidae; genus Hyposoter; species Hyposoter dolosus. The sequence continues at coordinate 14,043,362 of OY998135.1, read as the reverse complement.
CGGAAATATTTTTTTCGGCAGAAATGATTTCTGAAGTTTCATTTTCTCGCAGAATTGAATCAGCGATTTGGAAATGACATTTTTCCAAGTGGCAGATTGAAAAAAGTCCTGAAATTTTGTTCTCTCCATTTTGCACGAGCTTGTGAAAAATCTCGACATATCACGGAGATGGAAGAAAGAAAGAGTTGGAAGAAAGTCGTAAAATATACATTAGACGAGCGCAAAGAGCGACGAAAGCATCTTTTCCCGTCGCCTGCGCCTCTCTCCTCACTCGCGTGAAAGTTCTAGCTCCCAGACGAACGGAATTGCCTAAACGAGAGGAAGAATAGAGACGACATTGGAAGCTCCAAAGAGCCCGGAATTACTTGTTGCATTATGCAACGAAAAGTCTCGACCGCGCACTGCAATACCATGACAATGTCTGTATGAACACTTTGGTCGAGAGTTTCAACCACTAATTGCACACTCCCTCATATTCTGTGTGTAAAAATAGGAAAGAACCGAGGGAGAGAGGGAGTGACAAGAAAGTAATGAACACTCGACACACAGCATCCAAAGTAAATTTGAATAAATCAACGTCGCGATTATGCTCGCAAATTTGTAATTATTATTATTTTCCATAAGAACTCGAAGAACGAAATTTATTTTCAGTTTTTCTCGTGTCCTGTGAAGTTATTAACATTTTAAAAAGTTTCCTAAATTGGAATTTTTTTTAAATTAGAAAAGCAGGAATATTTGTAATGAAAAAAGAAAAAGCATATTTGGTCGAATCTGTTACGTTCCGAGACGTATTAAGTATTATTAATCCATAAATGATTATTTGCTAATCCATTGTCGCGACTGCATCCGGTGTTGTTTTCCAACCGACGTGCAGCCGTGACGATTTAGCGAGAAAAACAGGGAGTTACGGTGACCGTTCTGCCGCAAATACTGCCTGGACGTGATAACGTCTCCGGTTAGATTTTCTCGCGAACGCAAAGGCTCTAGTTTCCTGCTGGACGTTTGCGAACTCTTCCAGCAGGGAATCAGAATAATTAGTCCCTCACGAGCTTAAACAGCGAAAGCTTCTCGGAGAGTAACTCCTTGGATAGTTCCCGCATAGCGTCTCGAAAACCTTCGACGAATCCGCGATCACATAAACTCGCTCCAGTAGGACGAAGTGATCGAAAGGCGCGTTGCAAGAGTGTCGCGTCGCGGTGATAAATCTTTCCTCGCTATTTATAAGTTTTTCACGTTCCGCCACGAACTCTTTCGCGTCGCGTACATTAGGGTGAGCCAAAAAAACTAACCTATCGGAGTTAAGGTTTTAAATGAGTCTCTATACTGAGGAAAAAATTGTCCCGTTGGGAAAAATTTTTAGCTCAATTTTAAAAGGTGTCGGTGGCCACTTGAAATTTTCCATTTAAATGACACGTAAAAAGCTTTTGTTGCATTAAAAATGATATAAGTCTTGAACGGTATGAGATAAAAAAAAAATTTCAGGCAGATTCTTGTAGAACAACAAATTCTCTAAAAACATCACCCCTTGGTCGATTTTTTAAAGTAATAAATTCTTACATTTACGGGCCATGAAAGTCGAAATAAGCAAAAATATGCGATTTTAAGGCTTTATGATTGAAAATGTTCATTGTGACGGTCCAGTATCCCCACTGACGGTCCAGACTCACTAAAATGGACGGTCCAGACGACTAAAATGGAACAGAAAGTGTAAGAAATATTGTTTAAAAAGAAAAAGGGTTCAAACATTTTTTTTAAAACCATTTATTAATTTTTTATCGCACTTCAAAGCATTTCCAATCTTTTCAGTTGTTAATTAAATTCATTTTATTGCAATTAGGATATTGCTGACGATATAATTGCACCACTTCCAAAATAAATTGTTTTTGTTCTTCATTATTTGTCAAAGTTCGATTATAAGTCTGTATTGACGCTTCATACCGTTCAAAACTTATACCATTTTTAATGCAACAAAAGTTTTTTACGAGTTATTTAAATGGAAAATTTCAAGTGGCCACAGACACTTTTTAAAATTGAGCTAAAAAATTTTCCCAACGGGACAATTTTTCTCTCAGTATAGAGACTCATTTAAAACCTTAACTCGGATAAGTTAGTTTTTCTGGCTCACCCTAGTTTATATTAAGTGCAACGAGTTAACGGAGAAGTGTAAATATTGTAAGTGTGAATTGTATGCATTGAGTGAAAGTGTCAGTGTGGATGTTCGATTGTAACAGGCGATGCGTCGCGGATTATAATCACCGAAACTTGCGAGTTATTTTGTATCGCCCTGTAGCTGGAATACGAGATGTTTCCACATAGTCTACCTCTCGTTTCCTAGCTACAGTGCAGAAGTTACGGATCGTTCAACAAATAATAAATTCTACCAATTGGTATATTGAATGCCATCTTTGAAATTGACTAAATTCTTTATATCCTGACTTGACCAAATTCCCAGAATCGTCCTGTAGAGGACGAGATCAGAACCAACCTACGTAAAAATAATAATAAACTTCGCACACACAAGCAGGTTAATAACTAACGTGCACACCGCTCCGCACGTAACAAATCAAAAGCTCAAATAAAAAATATTAAAAAAACAGAAAAGACCGTTATTATTATTATTTCCCCTAAGAGCTGGAAGGGCAAAATTCATTTGTAGATTTTTTCGTGTCCTGCCAAGTTCCTAGTATTTGAAAAAATTTCCTTAACCACAATTTTTGCCTCCTCATAGAGGAAGCACAGAGTGACGGTGAAATTTTTTTTTTTTTCCAGTTACCAAAAGTTACAAAATTGAAATTCCGATAAACGTCGTCCAAAAGTCTGAAACTACGAAAAACCTTTATATCTACACGTCAGTAGGTAGATATAGCGGATTCTGGATACAGATTCCTACTACCGACACTTACCGACTCTACAGTCGAGACACGAACCCCCTTCCAGAACCTTCTAGAACCTTCCAGAACCTTCTAGAACGTTCTCGAAGGTTCGATGATGACGTCATCGTGATGACACGTGTGACGAGGGGGGTGAGAGGGGGGTATTTTTTCGTCACTGACCTTGATGATGTCAGTGACCGTGTTGAGGAGGGGTATTTTTTTCATGACTGACCTCGATGCGTTATGAGGAGGAGGGTGAGGGGAGGGTATTTTTTTCAGGAATTGCGACGTTACGAGGCAGAGGGGTGAGAGGAGGGTATTTTTTCATGACTGACCTCGATACGTTTTACGAGGTAGGGAGTGAGGGTATTTTTTTCTTTTTCTAGGAACGATGATGACGTTGAATTTGCAAGGTCGGTCATGAGGAGGAGGAGGAGGTCTTTCCAGAATGTTTGTCGCTGATGATGACGTAACGGGGGGTCGAAGAATTCGTGTGCGATCCTTCTAGAAGGATCTCACGATGAAAATATTTGCTGTTGCACGTAGGGGATCTGATATCGCGATGCCCGATAGGCAGATGTTGGGTATCAGGTGTTAGACCTTGGAAGCGAATGTTCTAGAGCGATCAAGGTTATTCACATGATTTTATTGTGCAGTAGGGTGTTGGGGGGTTATAGGCTAAGTATAAAAGAAAAATTTTAGTAGAATAACAGTCAGTCGAAATCATGGATAAACTAACAGCGGATCAGTTGATGCAATTGTGCTGTTTGCCACCATACTTCTGCTGCTACGAAGATGTCGTAGCTAAGCATTTCGGTGGTGATCCACCAGATTGTATCTACGATTTCATCGATGACATAGAAACGTTTCAAACAAATGTGAAAGAAGTTGATTGTGGACAAGATGAGACGGATAGCAACAATCAACCACTTCTGTGCGCACAGTGCAAAAAATCACATGAAATAATTAAGATTATTGATAAACACGTTCAATAGCGAGCTGACAAAAACATTGGAATGTTTATAGAATTTTTTTCACACCACGTCTCTATAAATTGATGCAGAAGCATCGTCAAAGCATCAGTCGAACTTGGCCTTCCAATTATTATTGTTGTGGTTAGTGTTCAGTGAGAAATCAGAATGGATTCAGAGAAATGTCTTAAGCTGATCCGCATCATGGAAGCTGCTTATAAAATAATGGTTGAAAATAAGATATCAACCAGTAATGTTGTTAAGTGGAAAAAACTTGGCACACGAAATATTAGACTTTTGAACAAACTTTTAAAAACAGCCTCTACTGTTGGAGAAAAAACCAGAATTTTAACCACTGTAGGAATCTTGAAGTCGTTGAGGACACGGATCGAACTGTTGAGAAAGAGAGGGGAAGGTGTGAAAAAACAACGACGGAGCGATAGAGTACGATGGGAAGATTTGGATTCAGCCTTCAAACGGAGAATAAGGACAGGAGTTGTAGTGAATATACAACATAAAGAATTACAAAATTTTCTTGATGATGCAAAAGAACTTGTTTCCAACCGATTGAAAAATCTTTTACGAAAAGAAGGAAGTGTAAAAGTGAACACAGTTTTGTCTTGTAAATTCAATTGCTTGAAAAACGGTGAAATAGTCGAAGAGATGAAGTTTTTCAACACGAAAAATGAAGCAGTTCTACCGGCAACGAATTTGAGACAGTGGTTCACCGAGCACGTGAACGAGAAATTAGCAGCAAAGATTGAAGACTTCCAAGAAAAAGACTCTGGCTGGACGTTGATTGAAATCATAAATTTATCTGTAAACATAAACAGATATGTGCCGCTACAAGGCGGTCTATCAACTTACAGTCCGCTACCAACATTCATTAGAGATAAGAAGGCAGTAGTAAACATTAAGAACAATGATCCATACTGTTTCTTGTGGTCTGTTACAGCAGCGCTATTTCCAGCGAACAATAACGTGAGCGTAACGAGTTCCTATCCGAATTTCGGTACAGTGTTGAAATACGACGGTATCAATTTCCCGATTACTCTGAAAGATATTTCGAAATTTGAAGAAATGAATAACTTAGCAATTAACGTTTATGGAATCGAAAATTTTCAGAATAAGGCTAGTTGTGAAATTGTACCGATTCATTTGAGTAAACATAAATCAGATAAGCCTACCATCCACTTGCTTATGTTTGAAACTGGATCAGATGACACTGAAAATACTATTTATCATTTCGCATGGATCCGTAGTTTATCACGATTGTTGAGTTCACAAATTTCAAAGCATAAGGGCTATACCTGGTTGTGCGACAGGTGTTTAAACCACTTCCACACACACGCTTGCTTGCAGAAACATAGAATATACTGTGAAAAATTGAATCAATGCAAAATTATAATGCCAGAAGAAAAAGATAAATTTTTTTCCTTCCAAAATTTTAAACGTAAAGAAAGTGTTCCATTCTGTCTTTACGCTGACCTTGAATGTCTCTTGGAGCCTGTCAGCAACATTTCCGAGTCGGGTGATAGAACACTGTATCAGAAGCATATTCCTTATAGTATAGCTTATTATTTGAAATGTGCCTTTGACGGATCTATTTCTAAATTGAGAACCTATCGTGGACCAGACTGTGTAGAATGGTTCACGAATGAATTGAACCAAATGGCACGAGATTTAAAACCCTACTTTGAGTCTGTTGTACCGATGGAAATGTTGAGTGACGAACAGAAAGAATCATTCGATACCGCAAAAATTTGTCATGTTTGTGAAAGATTATTCACTTCAGACGATGTCAAGCACCGTGATCATTGTCATTTCACAGGGAAATTTCGTGGTGCTGCACATGAAGGTTGCAATCTGAATTACAAAGATGCACAATTTATTCCCGTTATATTCCATAATTTATCAGGATATGATTCTCATTTTTTAGTAAAAGCTTTAGCAACATCCTTTGAGGGTGCTGTTAAACTTTTACCAATGAATAAAGAGAAATATATATCTTTTACGAAAAATGTTGCAAAGACAAAAATGAGTTTTCGATTCATCGATTCGTTCAGATTCATGTCAAGCAGTATTGAAATGTTAGCCTCGTATCTGAGCGATGATGAAAAATCAATCACACGAGAACATTGTAATAGTACTGAAGAATTTTCATTATTAACCAGAAAAGGTGTATTCCCGTATGATTATGTTGATAGTTGGGAAAAACTCGATGAAAAGCAGCTACCTTCGAGAGAACAATTTTATTCTCAATTAAATGATGAGAACATTTCAGAGGAAGACTATTTACATGCATGTAATGTTTGGCAAGAGTTTGATTTAAAAACCTTGGGTCAATACTCTGACTTGTATTTACAAACCGATGTTCTGCTTTTAGCTGATATTTTCGAGAATTTCAGACGTAATTGTTTGAATACATATAGTTTAGATCCTCTACACTATTATACAGCGCCAGGCCTTGCGTTTGATGCGATGCTAAAATGTACCGGTGTAACGCTTGAACTGCTTGTTGACATCGATATGTTATTGTTTTTGGAAAGGGGCATTCGAGGCGGCGTAGCTCAATGTTCAAACAGATACGCTAAAGCGAATAATAAGTATATGGGAGCAGCGTACGATCCCAGTCAAGAAACATCTCATCTTATGTATTATGACGTAAATAACTTGTATGGAGCAGCTATGAGTCAGTGTTTACCCTATGCCGGTTTTGAATGGGTATCAGACGTTGACGTATTTAGTGTTCCAGACGATTCACCCACTGGTTATATATTGGAAGTAGACCTAATATACCCACAGGAACTGCAAGAAATCCACAAAGACCTGCCGTTGGGCCCAGAGCATTTCACACCACAAGGATCCAAGATATCGAAATTAACAACTACCTTATTTTCAAAGGAAAAATATATCATTCATTACAAAGTCTTGAAGCAATATCTGAGCTTGGGCATGAAGTTGAAAAAAATTCATCGAATATTGAAATTTAAGCAGGCGCCATGGCTTCGAAAATATATAGATTTGAACACGGATTTGAGAAAAAAATCCACGAATGATTTTGAAAAAAACTTTTACAAACTCATGAATAACGCAGTTTTTGGTAAAACTTTGGAAAACGTGAGGAAATACAGAGATGTTAAACTAATTACCAAATGGGATGGACGCTATGGAGCAAGATCACTTATAGCAAGACCGAATTTTCATAGCTGTACCATTTTTGATAAAGATATGGTAATAATTGAACTCCGTCGTACGAAAATTAAGTTTAATAAACCAATGTATGTTGGATTCTCAATCCTAGACCTTGCTAAAAGTTATATTTATGACTTTCATTATAATTATATAAAAGATCGATTCGGAGAACATGCCAAGTTAATGTATACCGATACAGACAGTCTGTTATACCATTTCACTGGTATAGATATATATGAGGCTATGAAGAAAGATTTGGATAAATTCGATACATCTGACTACCCGCCAGATAATGTATACAAAATGCCTCGAGTGAATAAAAAAGTTATAGGTTTGATGAAAGATGAAAATAATGGGAAAATCATGACAGAGTTCATAGGTTTAAGAGCAAAATTGTATTCGTTTAAAATTTTAGGTGATGATCAGGAAAAAAAACGAGCTAAAGGAGTCAAAAGGTCCACTCTCAAAAGAATTACATTTGATGATTACCTTGATTGTGCTTTACAACACAAAAATCTTGTGAAAAGTCAAAATTTAATTCAGAGTACAAAACATCAGGTTCACACCGTGAAGCAAAATAAAATAGCCTTGAGCTGGCAAGATACTAAGCGGATCATATTTCCTGATAAGATGGACACGCTTCCATGGGGCTATAGGTTGTGTAAATGAATGAGTGAACGCCGTATGTGTACACGACGAAATAAAAAGTTTTTCAATACATCGTTGTTATTTTATTTCAAAGACCGTATATACAAATTTATCCAACATATGTATGCTGATTGTTTTACAAAAAGATAATGCTTTTTTTCAATTCATCTTCTCCTCGACACTGTTATGGAACGTATAAATTAGTATAAAAAAATTATACATCAGATTCATTAATCCAACTATTATGAGAGTCATCAAAACCTAACCATTTAACAAGCAATTTATTTCCACGTTTCCGCACAACTTTTTCTACAAGGTAAACATTCGGATATTTGACCATGCTGAGTTCCTCCTGATAAAAGCCACCTTCGATCGGTTTATCCTGGTAATCCTTGAGCTTGTACGTTACAGGTTTGGTATTGACAACTTGACTGATGGTAAATATTTCTGTTGTCCAATTTGGCGTATAACCTTTTTCGAAAACGTGCTTGTATTTGCTGATTCGCACTTTATCACCAACTTTAAATTTAATTTTTTTCGTTCGATTACTTTGAAGTTTTCCATATACATGCAACAAAAGACTTTTTTCATTTTGAACAGTGACATCATTTGGTTTCATTCCAATCGTACGATGTTTAGTATTATTGTAAGCTAGTACCAAATCGTCTACAATGTCGATCCACTTGTACGATCCTCGTAGAGTAAATTGTTTCCACATTTTACCCTTGAGTGTACGGTTAAAACGCTCACATATCGATGCTTTCATGTTACTGAAAGTTGAGTACATGGTGATTCCATGACGTTGAAGGAGAGCTTTCATTTCATTATTATAAAACTCTTTGCCACGATCAACATGCAATTTCTTCGGTACACGACCCTTTGTCAGTACAGAGTTCATAGCATTAGTCACATCCTTACCACTTTTTGATTTGGTTGCCACGACCCAAGCATATTTTGAAAAAATATCTATGATTGTCAGTAGATACTTGTAACCATTATTAAATTGAGTGTACGCTAACATGTCAACAAGATCAGCCTGCCAAGTCTCATCTATACCACGCATTACGACATGACGGCGTAGATAATTTTTTCTCGCAGGCCTATGAAGCTCTTCCGCTATCGTTGCTTTCTCCATGTTCTAAAGCGACGAGTCGATCATTCAGTTCGGATATTATTTGAGAATTTCGAAGGATCAATGCTTGTTGAGCTTCGGTTGCAGATTCAAGATCTTTTATGCTGTCTTTGAGACGGGATTCAAGGCTATGAATCATCAGGCTACTCTCATCACTGGAACTAACATTCTCAGTTGTTCTTAGTCTCTCTTCCAGATGAGCAATGAGATGCGAGTTGCGTGTAACGAGATCTTGTATGGTCCCACTATCGATATGCTGACGTTTAATATTATCCTTAAATCGTGTCTCGAGACCTTGAAACATGATTTCATGATCGTGCATATTATCTCGCAGAGAAGTGGTTGCGGCATATACATGTCTAACTTCTTCTTGCAGAGCACTCTGCATCACTCTCATAGATACAGCATCATCTTGCGCGATGGGTGCAGCAACATTGCACAATCTTCTATTATCTATATCATATTGACCATCAGCGGTAATTTTAAACCCGTCACCGGGAGGACCGCGGCTTCCTGGAAGACCACTTCCACTTTTCTTTGATAATTGTCGTCCAAACACGTCAACGCTCATGGTTTAAATGAATCTCAGTAGTGCGAACTGTCTAATAAATAATTTCAGCTTCACGCAACTCTTCAATAATAGAAATAATTTCGTTTGTATGACTTGTGTTACCAGCAGATTGTGATGCAAGAAGAAGACGCAATCTACTGACAAGCTCATTAGGGTCATCCCAATGAACATAATCGATTGTTCTATCTTTCTTTGCAATCATATAGCGCGGTAAAGATTTTCCGATTTTTTGTTTCGGTGATAAAGGCATATTGGCAATAATATTTTTATATTTAATGCCTTTTGTGCGAATGGGTTCGTTGGGCTTATAATACTTTCGATGCGCATGCGTCCTGGTAATGATCGCACAATATTTGTCCATATCTGATGCAGTTACGATCTCTCTGTTTGGCGCTTTTTTGAATATCAATTCGAGCAAACCAGGAGATAGTTCAAAAGACTTATTTTTAACGGTCATGACCTCGTTGTCAAAAGTTACAGGTGAGTCACCGATCATTAGAACACCTCCTCTAAGTTTTCGAACACCATACGAGTCATCCAGCTGTTTTTGTTCACTCGTTTCAAACATTCGTAGATACTGCTGGACAAGTGGCTCACCGGAGGACACTTGTGGATGTGATGTTTCGTCTTGCATAACAGATGAATCCTTGTCGGATGATGAATCAGATACTTGTAATTGATAGTCATCATTTTCATCATGTGCGGTGAGGAAAGAGTTGTCAAAATCTCCCTCCTCCTTCACAGCTGGATCAACCTCTTCCAAGTTAGGCTCATCCTGCGCTTCTTGTTTCAGCTTTTCTTCCTTGATTTTTTCCAACTTTGTTGACTGATCGACTAACTTTTGCAACGGTGCTACCACTGGTTTGAAGACTTCACTCAGTTCCTTCTCAGTTGTAATTTTTCCCATTTTTAATATTTTATGTTTTCGTCGAATCGCATTGCTCGCGCTTGCGATTTGACGCAATACGTTTTTCTCTTTATCAAGCTTAGCACTGTGCATATTGACACCATAAAGTTAACAGGACAACTGTGCTCATGTTGGTGGAGATTGTAATTTTATAAAGCAATCAAAACCTTTCCTGTATCGACCATCATTTAACGCTCTGTCTTTGTCTATCACAACAAATCCATATTTACTTTCATTCCAGCAAACCGAACATAGATCCTTGAATTGTACATATGTCATGTCAGTATTAACATGGTCATCATAAATATGCTTCAAATTCATTTCATCCTGACGAAAGAGTACCAGTAAGTTAGTATTATCTCGGACAAGATGTTTAGGAATACGCGCATACGTTTGACAGAGATAGAAACAGTCAACGGCCTTGTGTCGTCCCATACAGAAAAAGGCTCGCATATTATGTTGTTTTTCACAAGCAACATCATCGAAAATCATGATAGAGTTTGGTTTAGTATCCTCTGGTTTAATCACTTGCTCGTGGTCTGTGAAAGGGAAGTATCCTACTCCCCTAACAGTTTCAAGTAAACTTTTGAGAAATCTGTATTTTGGTTGATTCAACGATTTTGAGTATACGTAAACATTCTCAAATCTTAAACCATTGGGATGTGTAATGAGAGTGAGGAGAGCATTGGTCTTTCCACAATTTGAAGGACCGCAAAATACTGCACGTACACTGCTCGGCAATAATTCTCCGTGACGTCTTTCACGCACGTTCTGTTGCACAAGCTTGTCAAAATTCTGCATAGGTAGTTTAGTTGATTGATCGTTGAACCTCATCTTGAGAGTAACTGACATCAAATGTATGAATGTTACCTTTATAAAGGAGTGAATAAATACAGTTTGCATTGAGATTTCTTTTCAGTATCACTGTGTACTTTCTATGAGTAGGTTCAACATGAATAATTCAAGAGATTCATCCAATCCGATCAGCAAAAGTTTACAAAAATTTGCGGAAGAAATGCATCGACGCTCTCCTCCTTCTGAAACCTCTTCCAGGGCAAAGATTGAGGGAAGTCAATCATTTTCCGGAAAAGTAGATCCTGGACGATACGGCTTTGTAGGTGATAAAAAGAAATAGGCTATAAATAGAATATTTGAAGATAATGTTGTTCAGTTCTGAACGATTCGTCAGTACGATATGATCACACATAAGCGTGGTGAAGGATTCGTAAACGATCTTATCAACAAACTTCCCATCGAACTACACGTACCGGGATATCAATATTGCGGTCCTGGTACGAAACTAACAAAAAGACTTGCACGAGGTGATCCTGGAATTAATGCGCTTGACGCTGCGTGCAAAGAGCACGATATCGCATATTCAAAAAATCGTGATAACCTCACTGCTCGACACGCAGCAGATAGAATCCTCGCGGAGAAAGCGTGGAACCGTGTTCTAGCGAGAGACGCTAGTCTTGGTGAAAAAGCAACGGCGTGGGCTGTTGCGAATACCATGAAGGCTAAAAATAAACTCGGTATGGGCATCAAGAAGAAGTTGAAGAAGAAGAAAGTGTCACTCAAACACATTATTAAGGCGGCAAAAGCTTCGATGCTTCCGGGTGCAAATGCAGTGGATTCGGCTCTAAAAGGTGCCCGTGCAGCTGTAAAGAATGCTGGTGGTAAAAAGAATATTCAGTCACCAAGGATTCTGCCTGTACCTGCTAAAATTGGCGGTTTTTTACCCTTTCTCATACCGATTTTTGCCGGACTGAGTGCAACTGGAGCTCTTGCTGGTGGGGCCGCAGGCATTGCTAAAGCTGTGAATGATGCCAATTCTGCGAAACGAGCTCTCGATGAGAGTAAACGTCACAATAATGCAATGGAAACAATTGCTCTCGGTAAAGGACTGTATCTCAAACCCTACAAGAATGGTATGGGTCTCCGTTTAAAAAACGGATAAGGCTACCACATCGAGCACTCACCGATTACGATTTATCAAAGTTCGCCAAAGACATGAAAATATTACATTTTCGTGGTGTTTTTATGAGAAACGCTATGCCCAAAGGTGGACCTCGAAAATATGAATCGGCTATCGTGAACCTGGACGATAAAGAAGGTCCCGGCACGCATTGGGTTGCATATAAGAAAGAAAGAAATCGAGTAATTTATTTCGACAGTTTCGGCAACCTACAACCACCGCTTGACCTGATGAAATATCTCGGTGTTGGTAGCATTGTAAATTATAATCATAAACAGTATCAAGATTATGACACAGTAATATGTGGACACTTGTGTCTCAAGTTTCTAAACGGAGAACTATAAAACAATGTCTCACATGATTTAGTGTATCAGTTAAGCATTAGACACGATGGGTGATTCGTTCACGCTAACACTATCAGGCACATCATCGATACTCGAGGCTAATTATTTTCCTCCCATTGAATTGTCACCATTTAAAAATTATGCTCTCGGTCTCGTTGAGCTGTTGACCTTCAATTCTATTCCCAATATCGACGTGGGGAATAACAAGTTCTATATCGATAAAGAGATTATCACAATACCTACAGGAAGCTACGAAATTGAAGATATTGAAAATTATCTGCAAGAAGCGCTCCATGATCGAGACATCATCATTCGGCTAAGGCCTAATAATAACACTTTATGTAGCGAACTCAAGTGCAATCGTCCTATAAATTTTGAACCGAACGATTCTATTGGACGATTTCTAGGGTTCACACCGCGCGTTCTTCAAGCCAATATTACCCATACATCTGACTTACCAGTCGCCATTCTCAAAATCAATTCACTGCGAGTTGAGTGTAACATAACAGCAGGGGCGTATATCAACGGACAACCAGTACATACTATTCACGAATTTTTCCCTGTTGTCCCACCAGGATATAAGATCGTTGAAGTACCATCTCATATCACTTACCTTCCTATCACCGTACAGTCCATACATAATCTCCAGCTAAAACTCGTAGATCAGGACGGAGAATTGGTAAATTTTAGAGGTGAAGTGATTACGATTAGACTGCATGTGAAATCATAAAAATGGGTATTGTTTTTGAAACAAGAAGAAGTTATAAAATCGAACAGCCATGTTCAGATCAAAACAGTCGTCAAGCACCTCTCAAGGAGCTAACACCACAAAACATTCGTTATCTAAAGAGCCTGGGTCTGAAGCCGCGAGTAAAGTGAAAATAAGTTTTTGTTGTGTTACAATTTTTTGCTTCGTACCATGGAGGAAATCTTGAGAATACAAAAGTCAATCATCCTCGATGAGTCTATCGCGCATTATGAGGTTCATGGCCACCAACCATTCGCATCAGCAACTTTCAACAACAACGATGAGATTCGTATCGCTGTTCAGCATCAGGATTTATGTTTACTACCATCCAAAAGCTCGTTACATATATCGGGTAGATTAACTAAAGCTGATGGACAATCGCTCGTTACTGCAACGAAATTAGTCAACAATGCTATTTGTCATTTATTTGAGGAAATTCGATATGAGCTGAATGCTGTTGAGATCGATCGAAGTAAAAATGTCGGTCTCACGACTCTTATGAAAAATTACATTTCTCAGAATCCTAATCATAAATCTGTTATGGAAAATGCTGGCTGGGTGAATGATGAAGAAACATCGATAACCGATGGCAATGGTTACTTTGACATCTCCATACCTTTGAGTATGCTGCTCGGCTTTGCTGAGGATTATCGCAAAATTGTTGTCAATGCTAAGCATGAGTTGATTTTGACTCGTGCAAACACCGATACAAATGCTGTTATACAAACAATTGGGGATGCTGCAGCGGAGCAATTTAAAATTGCTCTTTCAAAGATCGAATGGATGATACCGTACGTCAAAGTTGCTGATCATCGAAAAATTCAACTCTTAACCTACATCGCCAAAGATACTCCCATTCCCATTGGTTTTCGCGCATGGGAATTGTACGAGTACCCATTACTACCTGCGACCACAAAACATGTGTGGGTTGTAAAAACCTCTACGCAACTCGAAAAGCCTCGTTATATCGTTGTTGGATTCCAGACAGCACGAAAAAATATTACAACTAACAATGCGAGTCATTTTGATCATTGTAACATCAGAGACGTCAAACTCTTTCTCAACTCACAGAGTTATCCCTATGGGAATTTAAATCTTGACATTGGCCGCAATCAGTATGCTCTACTCTACGATATGTACACAAACTTTCAGGGTTTCTACTATGGAACGGATCCCGAACCGTTCATGAGCAAATCTGACTTTATAAAGTATGCACCACTAATTGTTATCGATTGTTCAAAACAGAATGAGTCGTTGAAATCAGGACCGGTTGACATTCGATTAGAATTTGAGTCAACAACTCCTTTTCCACCTCAAACCTCAGCTTATTGCTTAATAATACACGATCGTATAATAGAATACAATCCAATCAGCGGAAATGTTAAGAAATTAATATGAAAATAAAAAAAATCGCTTCTCTGTTTATGGTGGGGGGGATGTTATAAAGATATTGTTCAATGCTACTCTGACCAGTCGTGTTCAAGACATGGAGTACGTTGTTGATCTACAGGGTTTCCGGAAACCCATCAACGAATTTGTGCTTAAGGAATTTTCAGTTATTTCCTTAACCGATTCCACACCATTGACATTGCTGTTCGAAGCACCTTGTCCGTGGTATGAGTTGCCAGCAAAATACAAATGTATAAATGCATGGCTGACACGCAATTTCCATGGAATACCTTGGCACCTTGGTTCTGTACCCTACTTTGCTGCCACTGGAATCATCAGAAGCATTTTGCATAATGCTAAAACTATCTACGTGAAGGGTTCAGAGAAGAAAGAATGGTTGACAAACTTTTTGATGGAAGGATCTGAACGCATTGTCAATCTTGAAATGTTGGATTGTCCTTCACTGCGAAAGCTGAGAAAAAAGAAGATTCTGGATGTCCGCATCACAAAAATTCTCTTAGTTGTGCTAAACGAAATGTTCAATATCTAAAAAAATGGATACTTGAACCCTATGAAAAAGAATAATTTTTTTTGTACGTGCATCACATGCATATTCAATGTATGAAAGCTTGCTGGTGTAAGGTGTTTTAAATGAATAAAATTTATTTGGAAAAATATTTTTCAACTTGATGTTTACATTATTCCTTAGCATTAGGTATTTGTATTATCTCTATAAACTCTTCCAAATTCTTCACATGATTACGCAAATTTTGAACAGAATATATTACATTCGAGAGTTCTTCCTCTGAAGAGACGCATGCCTCAATTTTACATTTCAGTTTGAATAATTGCATAATCAATTTAACAGTATCATCATTGAAACATTGAACGTGTTTATCAATAATCTTAATTATTTCATGTGATTTTTTGCACTGTGCGCACAGAAGTGGTTGATTGTTGCTATCCGTCTCATCTTGTCCACAATCAACTTCTTTCACATTTGTTTGAAACGTTTCTATGTCATCGATGAAATCGTAGATACAATCTGGTGGATCACCACCGAAATGCTTAGCTACGACATCTTCGTAGCAGCAGAAGTATGGTGGCAAACAGCACAATTGCATCAACTGATCCGCTGTTAGTTTATCCATGATTTCGACTGACTGTTATTCTACTAAAATTTTTCTTTTATACTTAGCCTATAACCCCCCAACACCCTACTGCACAATAAAATCATGTGAATAACCTTGATCGCTCTAGAACATTCGCTTCCAAGGTCTAACACCTGATACCCAACATCTGCCTATCGGGCATCGCGATATCAGATCCCCTACGTGCAACAGCAAATATTTTCATCGTGAGATCCTTCTAGAAGGATCGCACACGAATTCTTCGACCCCCTGTTACGTCATCATCAGCGACAAACATTCTGGAAAGACCTCCTCCTCCTCCTCATGACCGACCTTGCAAATTCAACGTCATCATCGTTCCTAGAAAAAGAAAAAAATACCCTCACTCCCTACCTCGTAAAACGTATCGAGGTCAGTCATGAAAAAATACCCTCCTCTCACCCCTCTGCCTCGTAACGTCGCAATTCCTGAAAAAAATACCCTCCCCTCACCCTCCTCCTCATAACGCATCGAGGTCAGTCATGAAAAAAATACCCCTCCTCAACACGGTCACTGACATCATCAAGGTCAGTGACGAAAAAATACCCCCCTCTCACCCCCCTCGTCACACGTGTCATCACGATGACGTCATCATCGAACCTTCGAGAACGTTCTAGAAGGTTCTGGAAGGTTCTAGAAGGTTCTGGAAGGGGGTTCGTGTCTCGACTGTAGAGTCGGTAAGTGTCGGTAGTAGGAATCTGTATCCAGAATCCGCTATATCTACCTACTCACGTCTTTAGCCATTTCCAAACGTTGCCCGATTTTCGTCGCGTGGAGATAGACGTTGCCGAAAATCTTTAACTTTGAACCCTATCATTGATGATAGGGTTAGTCAAAGAACGCTATCGAACTTTTGCAGATATTTTGACGACTTTTATCGAAATTTCAGTTTTATAATTTTTTCAAAAATCTAAAATTTCATTAGATCTTGTTAAAAAAATTTGAGGGTGTTCTTTGACTAATTTCAAGATATTTTTCTCCCCAAACAACTTTCGCTTGAGTCCATAATTTTTCAGAAAAAAAATCATCAAGTTTCGGGACATAAAATTTCATTCAGGCCGCCATTTTGACTCACCAAACCGTAAAAAAATAAATAAAACCCCATGAATTTTTAGTTCAGACATCGAGGTCGCGATATTAATTGGTTTAAGGTATGAAAAAAAATCGACAGAGAACGGAAAGTCATTTTAAAAAAAAAATGTCGTCGAAAAATCACGTCTTTTTGGCGTATTTTCGATTTTTCTATGGTCTAATTTTGTCTGAGGCAATTTTAGCCATCACCATTCGAAAGAGCACACTCGGAAACATAGAGAACGGTTGCTCCCAATTTTTGTCTGTTCGTTCGGATTACAACACCTCAAACTCGCGTCCTCTGGGCGCTAATGGGTTAAAAAAAAAGACGATAGCGTCATTATTATTATTTTCCATAAGGACTGGAAAAACGAAATTTATTTGCAAATTTTTTCGAGTCCTGCGAAGTTGTTAAAATTTCTAATATTTACCTAAATCGTAATTTTTTTGAATAAATTGAAAAAGCAGGAACTTGACGGAAAAACAAAGATTTTTGGGTCGAATAAAAAGCTCAGATTTTTTTCAGAAAAAGAAGAAGAACGTTTTAATGTCTCCATGAAAAATAAACGGGAAAATGTCTTGAGGTGGAATGACTCGATTGAAAAGTATCTCATCCGGTGGAATTTGCTTCTTTCTTTCTGAAGGAAAGGTCACGGCGAGCTTTAATAAGTTAAGAAATTAAAGCGGCGAGGCCAGGTGGAAACTGAAACGACGAGATTGACGGAGCTGCAAACTTGATTCCAAGTTTCTATTTCTGAGGCAGAGACGTGTAAGAAAATGAATAATTTCTTTTCCGCCGGATGTCCGGGACATAATAATTTATCTCTTCATTGTCATGATAACTGCGTGTAATCCCGAGTTATGATCGCGACGTGGAGATCGGCAGCTGAAGAAATATTTTCGCATCTCGTTTTTCGGTCTCGTCGCCGGAAATCAATTTTTCACCGTCCCGGATTCTAGAAAACAGTTTTCTCTTTTTAAAAAACTCTTTAAAAAAGTCGTGGCTCGTAATTCGACAGAAAAATTGACCGCAGAATTTTATTAACCGGTTGACTGGTATTGTATCATATATGTACAGTTTTAGCACGGAAACTGAAAAGCTCACCAGTCAACCGGTTAAGACACAAAAAAAACATCGTGCATCTTGAGCATCTGATAAAAGCAATAATAATAGACAACTCTTCTAAAAAGTAAAAAGGAAGTACAGACACAATATTTTACAAAATTTGCAGAAATTTGAGCGGTTGGACGATTTTCAAAAAACTCAGATTTTCGTAAAATTCGAAAAATCATAAAATTTAAACCGTTCAACCGATATTCCCCAAATTCAATACCAACCTTCCTATTATGATACTCTATTTATAAAAACAAAATTAGTAATAAATCGCAAAATCTGCGGAAGTTAGACCGTCGACACCCCTTTTTTGAAAATTTCAAAATGCCGCAGAATTCATTTTTTTCTAGCAACTCCAACAAAATTCCCAGCGACTAAAGAGCTTGTATAGATTAACATTTGTGCAAAACGGGAGCCCTGTAGCTCAAACCGTTCTCGAGTTATGAAGGTTTCAATTTTACAGTGCCATAACACACACACACACACACACATCCGGACATTTTTTCTAGATATGATTTTTCGATGTTTTGGGACATTTTAAGCATATTGGCATTGAAAACTGGAGAAAAAAAAATTACACCGTCACATAGCTTCCTCTATGAGGAAGCAAAATTTTCCGAAAACTCAACGATCCAAAATATCAAATAAAAATGCTTCGAATTTTCTGGAAAATTTTTCAAGCTGCAGAAGCGTTTTGGGAGTTTTTATGATTCAAATAAAATTGAAATTGAGGGGCAAGAATGAAAGGAGATAAAACGTTCGACCCAGAAAAGGGAATTTCCGTCGTTCAGGGGTGAAATTCTTGGCGGATACCGCGACAAACAGATTGAACGTAACGCGTATGTTTATTTTGGTAAGAGAAGCGATGGGAAAGAATAAAATGGGCAAAGGTGGGAGAGCAGATCGTGGGGGGGGGGGGGGGGGGGGTGGAAGCGCGAAAGGGTCTCGTTGATTTAATCAGAAACAATAGCAAACAGCGACTGGATGTTTACTCGGGCAATTTCATCGGATATACTCGGTACTGGGTGCGAGTGCCCGAGGCAATTAACGTTCGGTAAATATATGTCGGCGAGTAAATCGATCTTTTTTTTCATTGTCCGCACCGTCCGTGGCTTTTTCTCCTAATTGATTAATTATTTTTTCTCGAAATTCACTTCATTAAGGTATTTCGCTTTGTGCGAAAGCAGTGGAGCGAATGAAACACACAAAATTTTTAAAAAATGAAATTGTTCGCTTGAAAGATGGAGCGTAAAATATTAAAAACGAGAATTCGAGCAAATGTTTCGGAAATTTTTCAATGAAACTATTTGCACTAATATTTTAATACGAAATTTTAATTCCAAGGATTCGGAAACTGTGAACAAGGGCAGCGAGATATTTCCAGGAAACTTTTATCTCTCAATCAGAAAAAAAAAGAAAAAAAAAGAAAATGAAAACAATTTGGGATTCCAAGGTGAAAATGAGCGAAAACCAGAACGTTGGAATTTCATATTTTACAATTTTTTTCGAGGTTGAAAAAGCTCGTAAGGTCAAAATGAAAAAAAATAAAATAAAAAACAAGTGATAGCCAGTGAGTGAAATTTTCGTGAAAATCGTAGACTGAAATTTTGTTATCGTTTCGGTGAAAGTTGGTCGCGCTGGTGGCAGGTTCCTCCCTGGGGATGTCGTACAGGATAAAAATTCTGAACAGAGAGGATTCTGCCTCGTCCTACATGTCGTGCCCGAGTTATCCTACAAGCTCGTCGTATGTAGTCGTCGTGCAAAATAGACTCTTGTATGCCCAGATCACTTAATCCGTCGCAAGGTCAACGCCAATTCGATTATCGGAAGAACCTACAGAAGATGAGACGATACTCCGTCAGCTCGTCTTCCATCCACGACCTTAATCTATTGATTTTTCGACTCAGACTCTAATAATAAATCATCAATAACTTGATAGAAGCCACATGGTTATTTCGTCAGATCAAAATTATGCGTTAAATTAAACATTTTTTTTTTTATTTCTGAGAAAAAATGTTAAAAAAGAAATAATGCGAAGTTTTTGGTAGAATACAAAAATACAGGACCCAAATGTCCTTGAATCGTCAACAATTTAATGGGAGTCGTGCAATTATTTTGTCACATAAAAATTATGCATTAAATTAGACAATTTTTTTTTTCATTTCTAGAAAAAAATGTTCAAAAAGATGTCACGGTAGCACCCTATATATATTCCAAAACTCGTTCCCACAGTAATACCCGATACCTCACATCCGTTCTCAACTCTTTCTCACACTCAAAACTCCTAGCTCAACATCCTAATCTTATCACCACATTCCTCAGCATCTCTTTGTCCCACGAGTCTCAACCTCTCCTCCGCTTCGTCTCTCCACCACCACTTCACCAAATCATTCTCCTTTATTCTAATCCTAGAATCCTCAGTTCATCACCATCCTTCGAACCACAATTATCTCGTGCACTCCCTTATTATAAAATCCAAGTCTCAATATATTTCATCTCTAACCATATTCGTCAGTTTCGCTATTATTATTATTATTATTATTATTTATCAACTCACACAAAACCCGCTCGTTACAAAGAAATAATACGAAATTTTTGGTAGAATAAAAAAATAAAGGACCCAAATGTCCTTGAATCCTCAATAATTGGATAGGACCCATGCAATTATTTCGTCAGATAAGAAGATTTTGCCTTAAATTAGACAATTTGTTTTTCAATTTCTAGATAAAAATTTTTGATAAAGAAACAATAAATAATTTTTAATAGAATAAAAAAAATACAGAAATCAAATGTCCTCAAATGGTCAATAATTTGATGGAGGCCATGCAGATATTTCGCCAAATAAAAATTTTGCATTAAATTTAACAATTTTTTTTTTAATTTGTAGAAAAAAATGTTGAAAATAAAATAATAAACAATTTTTGATGGAATAAAAAAACGAAGAATCCAAATGTCACGTGAGGAGCTACAGTCAGGGGGACATTTTTGGTCCGGAGGTCGTTGGTCCTCAAATCCTTGAGTTTCCACAAAACCTTTTACGTTTACAGACACTTTCGAGGGTGAAGAACCAATTAGCCGTACGCACGTAGATCATTCGAGGGTGACGCTGGTCTGTACGAAGTGCTGACGAAACGGTCTGCTTTGGAACTTTCGCCGAAGATTAATGACATTTTAATAATTAAGAGAAGAAAAAATTGAGACTCGCAGGAAAAATCTTTCCGCGTCATCAATTAAAAAATGAATTAATTAGAAAAAAAAATCAAATGCAAAAATCAGTGAAAAATTTCCTTAATTTTGCGATTTAAGAAAAATTGACATTGATAAAATGTCGCTGAGTATTTTTCGGGCTAAATTAATCTGTATTCGTGAATCATGAGCATGTGAGAAAGTTTCTGAAGTCGTGCATCAGGACAAAAATGGACACGGTGATTATTCAATTGAGTGCGATACGCTCCATGACCGCGAACTTGCGATACACGCGGTAGATAAACTGTGGAGCCAAGTGATTGAATCACGAGGTATCAACCACTTGTTTAATATCCGGATCAAATTGTGTTTAATAAAAAACAATCCTAATGTATTCTCACTAGATTGCCCGTAAAGTTTTAGTAGTCGGTTCGAACTGGATCGTTGGATCAGCGTTTTTTCCTCGGGCCAAATGAAAAAAAAAAAATAGAAAGTAAAGAGGAAGTGCGATCTTATACGCACAACATCTTAGAAAATTTGCAAGAATTAAAGCGGTTAGACGATTTTTCAAAAAACTTAGATTTTCGTAAAACTCGAAAAATCATAAAATTTCAACCGTTAAACTGATATTTCCCAAATAAATTTTGAAATTTGCGAAAGTTAGAGCGTCGACACCCTTTTTTTTTAAATTTCACAATGTTGTAGAGTTTGTATTTGTCTAGCGATTCCAACAAAATTCTCAGAAAATTAAGAGATTTTATACATTAACATCTGTGCAAAACGGGAGCCCTGTAGCTCAAACCGTTCTCGAGTTATGAACTTTTGAATTTTACAGTGCGAGAACACACACACACATACATCCGGAAATTTTTCCTAGATATGATTTTTCGATGTTCTGGGACGTTTTAAGCACATTCTCATTGAGAACTGGAAAAAAAAAAAAATTCACCGTCACATAGCTTCCTCTGTGAGGAAGCAAAGAATCTGAAAATCTTCATTACAAAAAAATCATGAACAAAAACGGAAAAAAAAAATTTAACTTTCGATATTCAACTCGAAAATGTTTTTCCTCAATTCAGCTCATCCTTACGTGCCAAATCGTCCTTATCGTCTTCATCGACCCGCAGGTCAGATTCGTAAAAAAAAAAGAAAAAAGTAAATTGTCGGTTTATTTTTCTCGTCGAATGTTTTTGGCACATGAGAACGTTTAAGGGTGGCAGATCGATGTGTGCGAGTAAGTAAAAGTTGTTTTACATGGCAGAGAGATATCGAGATGATTTTTAGAGCAGGGAGTTTTCTCGTGTCTGGCATAGAGGACGAGGGATCCCAAAGGAGATGTCGCGTAAAGTTAGTGGCTCGAGAGAGAGAGAGGAAACGACCGTGAGATTCGTGTCGTTGGGTGTGATCGCGAATCAAACGGGTTCTGAGACAAAATTGATGGTTGGAAAGGTTTCTCTATGATAGTTTTATATTCAGGAGGGAAGAGAGGGGCGCGAGGGAGCGAAACGTTATCGTTGTAAATCACTCGTTCACCGAGCTGGGCCGGCTATGTCGGATTGGCGTGTTTCGCGACTGTTTACCCTTTTGGATCACGTTTTATAAGGGTGGTTTGTCAAGAGAGGTGTGGAGGGAGGGAGGAAGAGGAAAGGAACGGAAATCGGGCGAGGAATCGCTCGATCCTGTAAAACTCGTTCGTAACAATTTCATACGGGGCGTTTGGCTCGCGTGCAAAAAGTCTCTATAGCCTCCAATAAACGAGGGTAAAAAAGGCTCGAAAAAATGTACTACGAACACGAAATTATGGAGGGAGGGTAAGAGATTGGAATAGGAAGACTTTCCAAAGACTTTAATGGCAGAACAGTGTACAAGCCTGAGGAATTTCCTTATGAAAAGAAAATCGATGTTGTATTTTAAACTACTTTTCAGGATCTCATACTCAGAGACGACGAGGCACAAGCAGTGAAGAAACTTCGGAGTAAATCCTACGAAACGTTGGTCTGACTTTCGACTGGAAAACATTGAAAAAAAAAAAAAATTCCTATTTTAAGTTTGTGAAATGCCAAATAGTCCGGAGGTTACGAGGAGCACAATGAAAGTGTGAACGAGCCTCACCAGTGGAACGAACAGGTGGGCAAAATTTATTTCATCGTCGAGGCAATGCAAGAGATTGACTGTTCGATTTCGAGCTCGATTTATTATTGGAAACTGCACGAACTTTTTGAATTTTTTCCTTTTTCTCGAGCGAGCAATAAATTGTTTGAATTATTGTTAGAGACCAACTTTTTCTTTCGTGACATGATGCTCTGGACGCGCCTGTTCCTTTTCTCCCTGCTATACACGTCCACGGTAAAGCAGACAAGACTTTGTGAATTAAAATCGAGAAGCACCAGCGCCGTTTTTTCCTAAATTTACAGACTCAATTCGTACGATGAAACCGGGAGAAGAAATTCAACTTTCTCACGATGATATTGTCGCTAGAAACCTCATGGACACGATCGCTACTTTCCACTGTCTATATTCCTTTCGATCTCTGGAAGTAGTAACGGTCAATGTATGATCAGGCACTTTGGATACTTTTCAGCCTATTCCTCGCGATCTTTGCAAGTAGAAATGGTCAATATATTGTCAGACACTTCGATATTTGCAAGAGGAGGATGTAAGTGATTGATTGAATGATCCAGCAAGGCTAGAAATTTCGTAATTTTGGAAAATTCATCCGGAAAAAATGGAAAAGTTAAATTTTGCTGAGGATCTTCATTCTAGAGGCTCCGATGGTAAGGAGAGTCCGCAAGAGCCTGAAATAACGATCCACAAGTAGAAATGGTCCCTATGTGCTCAGACACTTCGATAATTGCGAGAGGAGTATGTCAACGATTGATGGAATGATCCAGCGAGGCTAGGAATTTCGTACTTTTGGACAATTCATCCGGAAAAAGGTTCTCGTTGCTCTCGAGGCTTAATAAAAATGAAAATATCAAATTTTGCTACGAATCTTCATTCCTGAAGCTCCCATGGTAAGAAGAGTCTGCGAAAGCCTGAAATAACGATCGAACTCTTGATAGGGCCTGTAGCTGCTCTTATTACCCCTGGCGTAAGTTCGCAAGGTGCACTTTCGAGAACGTTGAGAGCATGAAAATACAGAACTGAGAAGAATGGAAGAAAAATGGGGGAGTGTATCGAAAAATAATTTGCGGATAACTAATGATGCGGTGGGACGTTGCACGGAGGCTGCACTTCAGGTTGTATATTACTGTTTTTATCCGGGAAGAAAAACCACAGGAATTATCGTGAAAGTATCTATTTTAAGAATGTTAAAAAAAGTGTACAGCTTGGTACAATAATAGGAGCCACCCTCGCTTAACGCTTTAGTTGTTACACGCAGCAAGTGTACCGAGAATAAACGCGTGGGGTAGCAGCCTTTTTTTTATTGCTGAAATTTTACAGTCACTGAACACACGAGAACGCTTACGTTGCCTACGAACCCCCCCTCCTCTTTATTCACTCTCGCTCGCTTCTTTCCTTTTTTATTTGCTACTCCCTCAACCCCCTCCCCTTTTTATCTCTGTAATCAGAACCGAGTAACGAGCACAAGTGGAAACGCTTTGTTATGGCTTTGGTGTCGGCAAACAATGCACGCGGTTCCGAGGCTATAATATTTTTCGATTTAATTTTAGTTTCGTCTCCGCATTTCCGTCGATGCTTTATCGCCGGATCCTGCCGGTTGCTCATGGAGAATTCAGCGTGAGGACTAAATGCGAAGATTCTAACGGTCGTTGGGTTTTGCGGACTAATTTTTGGGAGAAATGGTACGAATTGTAGGAAAGAAAATGGGAGGGATGACAGGGAATGGGGAATGTAATATTTCAGAGACATTTTTCCAAAACCCTAAATTATAAGAAAATTCAAGAGAGAATCGAATTTTTGAAGTTCCTAGACGCTGGTGCTCCCTTAAGAGACTTAAGGGGTCAAGGAAGTGGAAATTAACTATTCAGTGCGTCATTTCCGTCTGTGTCGAAACGTTGTAAGCAGGAAGAGGTTTTCGTGCTGACGATCGTTTCGGATCGTCAGCATCGGTCAAGCTTTTTCGCTCGTGGCAACACGCGCATGACAATTCACAAGGAAATCAATTTACGCCGTAAAATTGCGAGACACGAAAAGGAACTTTTTCCGTTTTATATCATTTTTATATACTCCGTTGTGTTTATAATTTATTTTAATGGCTCGCGAGGGGCAATAAATTTTCATGCTTCCGACTGGGCATTACACACGTGACTACGAGTTTCTTGTAATTTTGTCTCCGCGAGCCATATTCGCAAGGACCTCAATCGGCCACGATATGGACCTGAATTTCCACGTGCAGATTGTAAATTTATTATTCCTTCATCGCTCTAATGATTTTTCAAAGCATAAAATAAATTTTATAAAAAAATGATTCACGGGAAATTATTTAAAAAAAAAAAAAATTGGGTTTCGCAATATTTACGAAACGATCGTCAACTTTCTCTGCAAGAATTTTTGGAGTGGCTGCGTGTATCGTAGAAAATGTGACCATTAAAATAAATTGAAAGGGATTCGTGAAAAATATGGAATCGATGGGAAAATGGTGGAGAAAAAATTGGAAACTGGGAATTTTTAAATGACGCCAATTCGAAAAATATTATTTTTTTCTTCAATTTTTATTTTTTTAAAATTTAATACGCATTTATTTATTTGTGTGCACGTGTGTGTGAGTGTGTGTGTGTGTGTGTGCATAACTCTTTACCTGTCTCGCTCGACTTTGATCACTTTGGGTACGCGTCCAAGCGTTCACGTCACGCCCAGCCAGGCGAAAGCTCAGCTTCTCGTTCGCTCTCGTTCCGTTCGTTAGTGCAATTTTCCCACGATCCTCACGCGCCCCTGTGAGTGGAAAATGCACGCATTTTCCAGACCTCACAAAGGCCTCTCGTTTCCAACATCCTCCAATCGCTGCATCCACGTTTTTCTTTACCATTGCCTGGCCACGTTTATCCCCCCCCCTCTCTCTCTCTCTCTCTCTCTCTCTTCCTCCCTCTCTCTCTCTCGCTTTTCCAGCATCTTTCTGTGTGCCAAGCTCGTCGTCTGCTTTTGCTCACACGCATCCCGTTAATTTCACGAAATTTACGTGGTTGAATTCGTGGCACAACATATTAAATCTTAAACATTTTCGTGTGCTCGAGCAGGTGGACTTTGTTGAAGAATTTCTCATTAATTCGTCGCCTGCTAAAAAATTCGATTTTTTTTTCCATTCTCCAAAAAAAAAGAAGAAAAAAAAACTGTATCGTGCCTCAAGTATCAAGAAAACTTTGCGGTGGCCCAGCAAATATTTTAGTCCAAGTGCGAGCCTTCCATCCTCTTGGTCAAGTTACAGAGCCTCTCGTTTTTCTGCACATCACGTCCGCAGCTAATTCCGCATTATGTGTGTGCGAAATGCTTTTGCTCTAACTGAATCCGTGTGTTTGAAAAAGCGGGACAAAAGGAGAAAGGAAAAGGGAGGGAAAAAGTATCGTGTGCTTGTTCCACGTACATAAGTTTGGCTTTATGGGCGCCAAGGGATTTCGTTATTTATGCAAAAAATAGCACCACACGCTGCTGCGAGAGTTTCTGGTCTCTGACACAGCATCCACTTTTCTTTTGGCTCTTTCGGAACCAACGGCGCTGGAGAGCTACTCGTCCGAGGACCTCGCAATTCTCTACGTTTGGAATGAGAGAAAAAAACAAGCTCCAACATTTACACAATAAGCGATGTTGCTTTTACATTTTCTTACACGAATGCATGCATTTTTTTTCTCCACGCACGTGTACAGCTGGGCTACTGGGATAGTTATTTATTTTTGCTCCCTTGACGAACGAGACTCACTTGACGATTAATGGGTCGAGACTCGACGGAGCCACGAACGCTTTTTTTGAGCTTTTTGCTTAGAATTTTGAGTTTAAAAAAAAGAGAGAGAGAAAGGAAAACTCGACAAATTTTGAATTCAGGGTTTTATTAATTTTTTATCGTCGTGCCTGAGTCCGGAAAATGTTGAGGTTTCCTTGAGGAAAAACTGTTTTGCGTTTATTCGAGAATTCATTACGAAGTTGAAAAAAGTTGGAGATTCGTAGGGGGCTGGAAAAAATAATTTTCAGGCTGCAAGATTAATTGCACCGCCATGCAATGGACGATCAAAACTTGGTCCAGGACGAGACTCAATGTGGGCGGGGGGGGGATTTTCTTGGTTCCTGCGAAAGTTTCATTAGGCTTAATTACGTCTTGATTATATTCGAGGAATCTTAATCGCATCGGAGAGACTCTGAAAGACTCGCGAACGAGATAAAATGATCGAACCACCGTTTGCGATTTCATTCGACTCGCATATATATGCTCGGTTCGTTGGAAAACTGTAATTCGCTTGATATGCCGCATCGAGAACATTCGAGACAACGATTTCGTTGACCCAGGACTATGCAGTTATGAATAATCTTTAACGTGAAACCTTAAGGATGTTGAGTACGTATGAAACTTGTTAATGTCAATTGTTCAGTAAATAGCTTCTTAATCGTCGTGAAATTTGTACACGACCTCCTGAAAACTTCGTGTAAAAACATACCAACTTTTAAGAATTCTATCATCATTACTTTGACTACCTTGAGGGTTGAAACAAAAAATGAAGAGAAAATTCTGAAAGTTTAGTATGTTTTTGTATGAAGTATTTAAGAGAGGTCGTGTAAAAATTTCACGACGATTAAGTAGCTCGTTATTGAAAAATAAACATTTTGTTAAGAAGATTTTTTTTGAATAGATAAAACAAACATTTATCAATTAACTTCGTTTTGTTTCCGTTGGTTTCAATATATTGTAGATAATCAAAAGTTGAGAGGTCAAATAAAAAACTCATCGCAAATTTACGCCACATTCCATAAGACTGCAGTTGACGACGTTTAACTTATCAACGTTAATTGTTCAATAACGAGCTTCCTAATGGTCCTGAAATTTTAACATGATCTCTTGAGGATGTTGTATGGCGACAGTCAAATCAAAATGTTTGATTTCAGTTTTTCTTATATAACAAACGGTTTGCGAGTCCAAGTCCATTGAAAAAAGTTGTTACAAATTGACTAAAGAACATGATACTCTAAATCCAAGATTATCCGAGTTAATTTGTATTTGTTATGTAATAAATAGAATTTCGAAAAATTTAATAACCGATTATTTTAAAAACAAAATAAAGCTTCTTCGATGTTAAATAAAAGTGTTTGCAAAGGTTTAAGAGGCTTCACCATTTAGAAATCGAAATATTTAATGTTGAAAACTGGAACTTTTAATACACGCTTTTATGAAAAACTACTGAAAATTGGGATTTTAAAAAATAAATGTCTCGACTTTTACGGTGACACGCTTAGTTGCCCGTAGACAAAATACCCGCGGAAAAATAACCGAGGACAAAATAATCGGACGACAAAATAAGGGGTAGACAAAATATCCTTGGTTATTTATATGTAAACGGTGCACCGACTGAAACACAACATTATACTATTTGTTAACAATTATTACATTATACAATTTGTTCAATTGCTGAAAAATAAATCGTTGCCTGGTGTTCATATTTCAGGTTGGTGAAACCCAAACATAATTTATTATTAGTTGCGCCATCTGTTGAAAGCGAAACATCAACATGATGAGCATGAGCAGATACTATTTATTGTCCGCAATTATTTGTTTATAAGTGGTGTAATGAATAATGCATTATTAAATATATTTTGTCTACCGGTTATTTTGTCTGCCGGGCATTTTTTTCCGGTTATATTTGTCGCGGATATTTTGGTTTAGAACCTTCTGTTACGCAACCACTTCTACATGGTGAAACCTCTTAAAATTGCGCGAGCTATTAGATAACACTATTTTCTTTGTGTGGTGCAAATTTGAAGAAATTCTATCAACAGAAAATTTTGTATATACAACGTCCTTAAATACTTCATACAAAAACATACCAAATTTTCCGAATTTTCTTATCATTTACGATTTAGAACTCAACATATCCTGAAGGACTTGATTAAACGTGAATGTATGAAGTTTTGGTAAATAAGGAACGAGACGAAAGGATTTTCATCTCGACTGCGCTTGGTAATTCATCGGGCCTTCGTCCTCCATCTCTCGAAATGTTGTGCCCTCATTGCTGGTTTGTCTTTTTACCACGTCCTGGAAGTTTCAAGTATGAGAACAAGAACGTCAAGTTTTGGCCGTTTGCTCGTGTGCAGCGGTGCTCGCAGCTGGTGCAGCGTATCGTAATAACGATTGGGGGAGCGTGACCGGCTGAGTCTTCGCTGCAACGGTCTGTAGGTGGGAAACCATGAAATATATTTTCTCTCTCTCTCTCCCTCTCTGTCTGTCGCTCTCTCTCTCTCTCTCTCTGTCAGTTTCCATCCTTCGCTTTCTTCGCCTCTTTGTCTAGCTCGGTGTAAATACGAGAGGTGAATTTTCGAAGGAAGGTCGGGGGAATTGCTTCCCATTGTTCCCATCAGGACTGGCGAAAGGAGCGCAGGGTTCTCTATGTGCATTGGAGGAATTCCGGTCAAAGATGGTACGAGCCAAAAGTCCTCATTGGTTCTACTTCCTGACTAATGAGATTTCGACCCAAAAAGCTCTGATGTCGAGCTCGGAGCCCCAATTTCTCATGCTAAATTCTCTCGACTCCACAGGAAACCTGAACCATACGTGGGTTTATAAAAAATCATGGAAATAATTATCCTGCGACGAGAGCTTGATAATCATACTGACAAGTCCAGAGGCGTCCTGGATTTCGTTTGTTCGAAATGTTATTACGACTCGGTCGAGGGCGAACGAAATAATTTGTAAAATAAATTAGAAGCCTCATTTTTCTATGACAAACGAGCGAATGAAACTTTTGAGTAATTGGAGCTCAGTCACGAGCAGAAAAACGTTGAGAATTTTTCGTTAATTCGAGCCTTACTTGAGCAAAGTTTAATCCTCGAAATGCTGGAGGAGAAAAAATATAATTGCGTTTTTTACTCGCTGCTCTGACTGCATGAAGATAAGTGTTTGCTTGGACCATCAAAGGAAGCGAAGGAAATGCTCTTTGTTTTGAAAAAGTATACCAAACATTATTACGAACTGCTCTCGGCAGAGACCCTTGCCGAAGAGATTCTAGGAGGAACGGAGAAACACAAACATCGAGGAAAAACTCGAGTCAAGAATTCTTAGCGAGTAACCAAGGTGCAGTGATTATCGCGGAATATTGTGGAGAGAAAAGATTCAGCCACGTTGTTGGGTGCACACAATGTACACGGACAAGGTAAACAGCTGGATTTAGCAATTCGTAATCTCGGATCGTGAGCCCGTTAAAAAATTCATAAACAAAACTTGGTTCGATGGAAAAAGAAAAAAAAACTTCGATTAACCCAAAAATTTTGCGGATTCCCGCGAGGGCAGTACTTGGTTGGGTGACCGCTGAGCAGGGGGCAGTTTTTCAATCACGACAAGTTATTAAAAGTTGATTTTTTGTTCGTTTTGGAAATTTAACTCTTCGAATGAGTGCACATGGGTCAATTTGACCCAAGGCGTTTTTTACATCGTTTGTATTGTGGTAAATACGCTTTTTTAGTTTTTTTTTTTTTTTTTGTAAATGAAAATGAAATTTCAAGCCAATTGGTGACAGAAAATGATTGGGGTCAAAATGACCCAGCTTGTACTCGAAGGGTGTAAAAGAATAATTTTGTTGAATGGAAAAAAATGTTGACTTTGGAGGCTAAAACGTGAATGGAATAAAGAGGTAAAAGATGGTGAATGTTCGAAACAATTGGCGCAGATCCAAAATGCAGAGTTTTCAGTGTTATTGCGCAATTGGCTTAATTTTGCTCAGGTCGAGAACTCGTTTTCGCGTCTCTGGTCCGACTGCACTTGGTGGATATCGTGAACGTTGACGAGGGGACTTGTTCACGTGGTATTCACCTGTTTACCGGGTTAACGATGAGTTAAACTTGAACCGAACGAGGAGCAGCGCGACGTTCGCCTCGCTGTGATGGCTGTCTACGAGGAGGCGGGAAGCAGTGGGAGCGATGCGAATTATCGAGTCTCCGATGTGCTCGGCTACTTCCCAGACGAACACAATAGCTCGAGCCTTTTTTTTTATTTTCTTTTTGCTCCTCGTTCAGTCTTCGTTTTACCTCTTCCCGTTAATCGTATCCGCAAGACGACTCTCCCTAAAGAGCACTTCGCTCCGTAGACCAGCATTCTCGTCAAGAGATCGACAAGAGCTTTTGTCTTTTCCTCCCTCCTCTTATTTCTTCGTATCTTCCTTAAGCGCGAGCTTCCGTAACAACAGTGAAAAAACACTTGAGCCTATAATGTCCCATTCGCGACGATGGCAGCAGCAAATGTGAAAATTTACATTGAGGGCGTTTCCTGGATACAAAAACAATGAAATTTGTACGAGAGACGATTTTGCAACGATTTGAACATCATTTTCGAAGGTTTCTTTAGTGAAAACCAGGTCGGACGTTGGATGAGCAACAAATGGAGAAAAGACGAATGGAGAATGGAAGAGATTTGTCGAGGAGACGGTCGAGTGAATTGTCCGCCCACGACTAGTTGAGAAGCTTATCGAGGGAGGGAGGGAATTGTCTTGAAGGCCCACGAGCAGCTGCAAAGCGTTCGATGCGCCATTATTATTTTATAGCTTCAGCAAACTAAACATTTATAGTGTTTCTCGAGAACTTCGAGACATTTTCCTTCGTTCATCGGACTCTTTCCTTTCCGTTCGTAACAATCTGGAATTAAATTGTAGTTCCGGAACCTTGGCAAGCTCTGTGTTGGCAAGTTTTACGATAAAATTCTCAATTGCGATTTAATCGAATCTTTATCGGAGAAAGACGAAAAGATAATGTCAATTTTTATGATCTTGACTCTTCGTGTACACACTGGGTCAATTTGACCCACCTCAGTTTTGAAGGCTTCATTAATAGCAGCCCAAAAAGAATATCCGACAATAAGGTGATGGAGATATTTCTTAGATATTTTTTTACTCCGGGTCAAATTGACCCACGCTTGAAGCTAAAGGTTAATAATTGAATCATTTCCGTAAGAAAACCCAAAATAAAACCAGAATGAACAAAATTTCGTATGCCTTTTTTTTGGTAAGTTCGTATACACACTGGGTCAATTTGATCCACCCTAAGTTTCAAGGCTTCTTTAGCGACAGCCCAGAAGAAAGATCCAACTAAATAAGTTGGTGGAGATTTTCCTTGGATATTTTTACACCATGGGTCAAATTGACCTACGCGGTAGAAGCTGAACGTTAAATATTGAATCATTTTGGTGAGAAAGCCCAAAATAGAGCCAGAATTAAGGAAATTTTCTATTCCTGTTTTCGGACACTTCGTACATGCACTGGGTTAATTTGACCTATCCTAGTTTTGAAGTCTTCATTAACGGCAGTCCAGAAGGAAGATCTCACTAAATAAGTTGACGGAGATTTTCCTTGGATATTTTTACACCATGGGTCAAATTGATCCACGGTAGAAGCTGAATGTTAAATATTGAATCATTTCGGTGAGAAAGCCCAAAATAAAGCCAAGTTAACCAAATTTTCTATTTTTGTTTATGGACACTTCGTATACATACTCTGTCAATTTGACCGACCCTAGGTTTCAAGACTTCTAAAATGGCAGCCCAGAAGGAAGATCCAACTAATTGAATTGATGGAGATTTTCCTTGGAAATTTTTATATCATGGCAAATCCCCTCCACGGGGAAAAACCCCGGACAAGTACATTTGTTGATCGTATTGTTTCGCATATATTTTAGCACTCTCAATTTTAAGCACTGTTGTTTTATATGAGATCAATTTTCCGCCATATCGTTTAAAATAACCGCAAACTTTATAACCACCTTCTTTATAAATGTCCCGCAATCTTTATAACTGTCACGTTAATCGCTCATCTACACCATTTTGTTTTTTAACTCCGTTCAAACTTTACTCACGATGAATCCATCGGAAAGATGGTAGCCGTGACCAATCAGAAATTTCGTTGACACGTCAAATCCTTGAATGTAGCATAAAACTGACAGATAGGACTAAGCCCGTGCAAGGTTTTTTGCCAGCTCTATCGATCGTAATGATTTTAGGCTCAATCGAAAGAGCATCGCGTAGTAAGTCTCCATGTCAATTGTCAGGTCGCTCCACGACTCCTCGGAGTAACAATTAGCTAAAATGTCATCGAAATTTTCGCCATCTCTTGTCCCCACCACCAAAAATCGTTTTATTACGAGCAAGTACAGACTCGACGAGTGCTCGGGACAGCAGACGACAGAGCTGTTAAATGTATTTGTCCCGAGATTCTACCGAGTCTCTGGATACCATGGGTCAAATTGACCCACGGTAGAAGCTGAAGGTCAAATATTGAAGCAATCATTCCAGTGACAAAACCAAAAAAAAAGAGCCAGAACAAACAATGTGTCCTATTCCTTTTTTTTCTGCACATCGGTTTGCGGCTAACACGACCTCAAAGTGTTGACATTTAATTTCAAAGCAGTCTGTATCGTTGTGTATAGATAGGTTGAGTATTAGAGCGGATGAAAAGTTCGTAGACTTTGCAGCGTGAAAGACACGTCGAAGGGGAACGTTGCAGGGCTCATCACACATTCCAGTGAGCAGCTAGGAGCTCCTACATGCACACACCCACACATTTAAACTCGAAAATTTATATGATGGTTGGTACATAGAGACACACGTACGAGGAAGAGATATGCAAAGGTGTAAGTGAAGAAAGTGGAAAGGTAGAAGAAGAAGAAAAAGGGAGAGAACGAGGTACGTGTTTGAAAACAAAGTGCCGTGTACGTCGTCGAAGTGATGTAGAGGTAGCAATGACAAGTCCCTCGCAACTGGGGCAACGGGTCTCCCTGTTGTGAACTAACTCCCTATAGCTTCTTTACCCGTGTACGTCTGCGTCTGTGATTGCTACTCTTTGTTCGTGTGCAGTATTGAACCGAAGTGAAACGTCTATGGAATACACACCAAGGAACGAAGAGGGTGTAATGTTGAAAACGGAGATAACGACCAAGAGGCAAGTCCGTTGAAGAGCCACGATGATCGCTGCTATAGTAACCTTAGCACAGAATGGTGTGTAAGTACCAAAGGGAACAGAGCGGTTAGTACTGTGACGCAAGAGGGCTGTAGGTCGAGGGTATTAGGCACATCATGGTTCGCCAGCCAAAGGGTTGTAACGAGACATTACAGCTACTCAAATTCCAAGATTCGTGATAAGGCACTTCGGATAAGAAAAAGCGTGCAATTTGGTACGAGAAGACGATCCTGTTGATCGAATCGTCGAGATTCTTCGGGATTCTCGATTTTGGGACTTTGGGAGCTGAGCCAAGAGTTTCCACGTTTTTAAAAACGATTAAAAAACTTTGGTCCGAATTATTTCGACACATCGATGGTAAAAAAGAGGGAAAAAGAATCATTGGCTCCTGAAATGATATTTTATTTACTTCTGCGTGCAATTGATGCTCAATCGTTGCCGAAATGTCAATTGAATTACTCGGTCTCGGTCAACGGTGAGTCCGAATTACTCGAATTTGGAAGTAGAACACGCGGTTGTTGTTGATGAAAAAAATGACAGGGAGATTTATGATTGTAAAACTAGAACGATCAATCATTTCCAGCGCGATGAATACACGCTTGATTTCATGGCCAATTAGCGGTTGGACGTTGTTGAAATTTCTCCCCTGGATGTTCCCGTCGTTGTTCCATGCATGCCCACCCTCTTCTGCGTTTTTTTATTTATTTATTTTTTTCATCTCTGAATAGACCTTCGACATCGTCCCCCTAATCTGCCTGCACATGACATCAAGGCTTTGTGGGCGACGTGTTGTTGTCGTTGTTCTGGAAAACGAAGTCACCCCTGGTCTCACTCCCGATTAAGGAAACTGAATGACGTGTCGTTAATGGCTTACGTACGATCGTGAATGATGACGAGCCGGAAAACGAGGCAAAATTTAAATCAACGAGGTCTTTTCTTTTCGACGATCCTTTTTCTGCTCCCAGAGTTCATCATCAATGCGGCGTGGATTTTCTGTTCAGTGTCTACGTTTGTCCATTCTGTACGGTGATTAGTTCATCGTGGCATGGCTCGTTGCCTGGATTTTTGACGATGAGAGCATCCAAAAAATCCAGAAAATCTCATCGCGTGATTTTTTTCATTTTGCTTCCTCACAGAGGAAGCTATGTGACGGTGACAATTTTTTTTTTCCAGTTTTCAATGTCAATACGCTTAAGATGTCCCAAAACATCGAAAAATCATATCTAGAAAAAATATCCTGATGTGTGTGTGTCTGCATGTTCTGGCATTCAAACGTTTATAACTCGAGAACGGTTTGAACCATAAGGACTCCCGTTTTGCACAGATGTTAATCTATACAAGCTCTTCATTCTCTGAAAAATTTGTTGGAATTGCTAGAAAAATACGAATTCTACGGCATTTTGAAATTTTCAAAAAAAGGGTGTCTAACTTCCGCAAATATTGAGATTTATTACCAATTTTTTTTTTTTTATAAATAGAGTATCTTAATAGGAAGGATGGTATTGAATTTGCGAAATATCGGCTGTACGGTTCAAATTTTATGATTTTTCGAATTTTACTAAAATCTGAGTTTGATGAAAAATCGTCCAACCGCTTTAATTTTTGCAAATTTTCTAAGATCTTGTGTATAAGGCCGTACTTCCTCTTCACTTTCTAGAAAAGTGGTCGAAATTATATAATTTAAGTGCAAATACAAAAAACGCTGCAAATTGAAATTTGCAAATTGCTTCCTCAAGATGCTCAAGATGCACGATGCTCAAAGCCTCCTCTATGAGAAAACCAAAATTAAAAATATAGTTCGTCATAGACGAAGATTTGAGCATCGTGCATCTTGAGCATCTTGAGAAAGCAATTTGCAGCGTTTTTCATTTTTTGTTCCTTTGATCGTTGGCAGAAATATCAAAAACTGGGAATTCTTGTTATGGCACGGATTGATCACGAAATTCCTGAGCAAATACTCAAATTTACGACTTGCTGTTTCAATTTAGTGGCAGTTTGCATCGACGTGGCAAGAATTATTGGACATTGGAGTGAAAGCGAGTGTTTTTATGATACTCTGTCATTTTTCAGAGACATTAATATAAAGCTCGGAGTAATCAGGGCAGACTGGAAGGTTTCACCTGGTAATAAATAAACGGAAAGGTCTTTCAGCGGCAGAAGCAGCTGGTTGGCTGACTCGGGCGGTGAAAGTGATCCAACCGAAACCAAAAGGTTGTTACTCGGGCGAGAGACTTGGCAGGGAGCCAGATTCAACAGATGCGAACAATCGGGGGAAGCCGGAAGACAGATTTTCGGACTCGCACGGTTGAAGTAGTACAGACCAAAAAGTGACTATCGGTGGTTGAGGCAAACAGAGAGAGAGAGAGAGACAGAGAAGGGGAGGAACCACATGGAATTGAGACGGCTGGGCTGTCAGTCTGATTAATCGAGTCTTTAGGGAAAGCAAATCTATAGTCCTGGCGGAGGTGGAGGTTGCTCCTGGGCCAATCATATCCTATTATCTTGTTTAGCAACTTTTAGTTGTAAGCCACAGCTTAAGAATGCTTGAGAAAGTTTAATCCTCCAATTGTTCTGATTAATGTCTTTCCAGAGCAAAGAAAAACGTTTATGGTCCATCGAGTATCGAAAATCCCTGGAGGATGAGCATCCGGACTTTTGGATTCGATCTCAATCCTCAATAGTCACACCTCCAGATTGTGACGTAATTTTCATTGGGTGGACATCAACCCCATTCACTTTGGAAAGCAATAAATAGTTGAAAAATCGTTGAAAAAAATGAAATTAAAATACTACAATGTATTATAAACCCTTGGAAACGGCCATGATGATTGTATTTAAATCGTGCAATTTTTAATAGAAAAAAAATGTCGAAAAAAAATTCTGGAAAATGACTTTATTTACAAAAAATGGTGCAGAAATTGTAATTGTCAATTTAAAAAAAAAAAATTATCTCGTTTCATAAGTCTGAAATAGCATGCTTTCAGGTTTTATACTGTCCGGTCCCTACGGCTTCCAAAACTGAACTAACGGGCCCTTGCAAATAATAACGATGAGGCTACTTACTAGAAGGTTCAAACTGCCGATAGAGGGTGTCATGAGTCCCATTTTCTCAAAATTTCTATAACGTATCGTCGGTCGAAGGGGTTGGGGTGAAATTAACCCCACGTGACCATTAAGGGTTAACAACGAGGAAAGACAACGAGTTCAAGCAAATTCGCCACAAATCTTGATGAAACTTGCAAGTGAGCTACGGCGAGGTTTAATAAGATTCTGTAGAAACAACAGCTCCGGAGAGTATCGTCGTGTCGCACACTCTGCTGGAAAGAAGACGAAGAGTCCGAGGTACGCGCGGAGGAAGAAAAAAATGGAGAACAAACGAAGGAAGGTAGACGCGGGCAGGGCATGTCCGCAATTTGACCAAGGGATTGGCTTCGAAGCTTCCTTCGGACCACATACACAAAGACTATCCTTTCATCAGTGGCCCGGAGCGAGGCAGACACATTCGTCTTTCGATCGAGGTCAGTATACAAAAAAAAATGAAGAAAAAAACTCTTGAGAACGGACTCGGGGTGTATCTGAAACGTGTGCTGAGCTCAAATTCATGGAATGGCGAGATTTTCCTTTTCCCTCGAATCAGCTAATTATTGTTGTTGACCGATCGATAATTAAGCCGTTTCTAATTAATTGCAGGACGCTTCACAAACGAATTTATGAAATTCTTCGAATCCAATTATCATCAATAATTCTTCGACTTCTCTAATCTTTCGGGATCGAACTTTAAGGTAGCTTCTTCACCGCGAAACGCCTTATTTTTTAAGCTCGCGCTAATTGTCTGGGTCTTACTCATTTCTCACGATTTCGCTGTAAAAAAATTACTGTAACTTCTTGAAATATGTGTCATCAATATGAAAAATATTTATGTATAAATATTCAAACCAGTTCCAAAAAAAAAAAAAAATCTAAAAACATTTTTTTTTGCTTTAAAGTTTTTTTGGCTGTAAAGTGTACGTAACACCTTAATTTTCTGAAACCCCAATCCAATTTGCCGAAAATTCTCACAGTATGGCTGCTGGAGTGTAAAAATTGAAGAACTTTGCAAAGATACGCTCAATATTAAGGAAGTAGCATGGACGAAGAATTTTTCACTTCAAATCGCAATATCTCTAAAACTAATTGGACAAAATTCTCCATTTTTTTGGACAAACTTCCTCACACGTTGCTTTGTACCGACGAAAAAAATTAAGGGGATCCGTGAAAAAGTTTCGAAGTTATTTCGTGAAACGTGAATTTTTTTGCTGCTCGCCTCAAACGCGAATATAAAACTGCAATCTTTCGAAATTCTGAACCGCGAATATCTCGTCAAAATTTAACGAGGCTCAAGACTAAAAACGACTAATTAAAATTCGACGATCCTGTTTCGAGGATCAAGACTTCGGGCTGCAAGATCCCCAAAGACAATGATGAAGAAATTGCTATAAAGTAAAAAAAAAAGATACTGTACATCTGCGAGAGCAGCTTCGGGATGTCGACGACCTCGGAATTCCCTGGGAATATGCCGAGTTAGTAGGAAGATCGACAAAAACGAAAGTTTTGGAAAGTGTCGCACGCAGAGAGTTTATTAAGTTGGCAAAATTTATGGTCATTGTTCCGGAAGTTGATTAACGAATAAGCCAAGAAATATGAGGCAACAAGAAGATCAGAGATCATGGACCAAGGGGACGAGGCAGCTTCGGATAAACGCGGAGGATGGTTTGCGTGAACGTTACGAAGGTTGACGATTGTCTGGTTACGTGGTGCACGCAGAGACGTGCTAAGCGATCAACCATTACGTACGTACGTGACCACTGAGCGTTGACACCTCGAGACGCACCCATGACGAACACAGAGACACATGCATTTTGAGATGGTGACGATCTTGGGCTCGTGAGAGTGACAGCGCGAGTTGTCGGAGCGAGTGGGAGACTCGAAAAATTTCATACGAGACTACAAAGCTCCGAAAGCCTTTCGTGACTTTGTGTAATAGTCGTTGGCGAGGTTGGCACGTGGAGACGCAGAATAAAAGTAACTGAGGTGTATAATAAATCGATGCATTATGAACCGAGATGAATAAAATGGGAGGACACGAAAAAGGTGAACAGAAAAAGTGTCTGCGGAGGAAGGAGCCCGGTGTAATTTATGGGGACGCTCGTCACTCGGAAAATCTTCTCGTGCGTGTAGAGAAAAACAGTAGGAAAAGAGTTCTCGAAGGAAGTAAAGCGGAAAAACATGGTCTGACGGAAAATTCAAACGGATTATTATTCCGGATGATGAATGTTGGCGTTGGAGGTGAATTTTCAAAAACGCAAACAGATTGTTGCAACGAACGTGATGCCCGATGGCCAGAGACGAGCCTGGAGCCAGGTCGCGGGCACCTTTGCCTTTAACCCTTAAGATGAGGCATCAGTCGCTATTTCGCCATTATGAGTACGAGACAGATAGCTGCAATTTTCGAAATTGAATATTTCCGACACGGTTTCAGCAATAAAAAAAAGCCCCTGTCCGCGGATTTTTGCCATCGTCCTACGTACGCTGACAGAGTCTTTTTTTGATTAGTCAAACGATATCGAAGAATTTTTATTTCGAAAATTCGAGGTGAGGTTCAGTGACTGATCCATCATCTTAATAGTCACATCTGCAGATTGTGACGTAATGGTCATTGGGGGTGTTATCAACCCCATTCACTTTGGAAAGCGATAAATAGTTGAAAAATCGTTAAAAAAAATGAAATTAAAATACTACAATGTATTTTCAATCCTTGAGTAACGACCATGATGATTATATTTAATTCGTGCAATTTGTAATACAAGAAAAAATGTAAAAAAAAAAAATTCTGCAAAAATGACTTTTTTTACAAAAAATGATGCAGAAATTGTAATTTTCAATTTAATATTTTCAATTCAATATTTTTTTAAATTCTTTCGTAAGTCTGAAATATCATGCTTTCAGGTTTTACACCGTCTGCTTCCTAATACAGCTTCCAAAACTGAACTAACGGGCCCTTTCAAATAATAACGATGAGGCTCCCTACTAAAACGCTTAAACTACCGATAGAGGGTGTCGTAAGTCCCATTTTCTCAAAATTCCTACTACGTATCATCGGTCGAAACATCGTCGGTCTGGAACATTTTGGCCCCAGAGTCCGGCGAATGTGAATATAATCTTGAAAATTGTTCAAGGATAAGACGAAGAGGGATATTAAAATTGGCAAAATATAACAATTGATGGAGCTCTCCTTTGAGGACGTCGTTTCAATCGCTTTTTTATCTCCTTTTTAGCTTTAATATCCTCCATTCTTTATGACGTGCAGAGAGCATGCAAAAGAGAATTCTCTTCGGTGCTCCGAGCGAGAAGGAAGGAGCAGAGAGAGGGAGGGGGGAGAAAAAATGAAAGAAAGAAGAAGGCCGAGAAGAATACGATCAAAGGGTATATCGAGCACATTTTTATTCCGCGAGAAACGGAATGGCACGGAGGGAGTCGCGATATATCTTCGCCCAGGCTCGAAGGGTACATGAACATTCTTTTTTTTTGGTTTTTTTTATATTTTTTTTAAGGAGCATCGTGAAATCTGTTGCATGATCGATTCTATCTTTGTGAATTTTCATGGCATATGTGCGCGAGGACACTAAGGTCCTGGGGCCTTTATACTACATACGATCCAATTTTTTATTCTCCGTTCTTCCTCTTTTCTCATATTTAGAAAAATATACGAGATCCATGCAGAAGGGGCTGTGCAGACATTGTGAAACGAATGTCTGTTTCCTGCGCTGGAAATTGAGTTTCATCACATCTTTCGCTTCGACAATTATTTTACAGACGAACGAACTCGAATCTCGGATTTTCTTTGTTCCTACGAAAGAATATTCGGTGTTGAGAAAATATTGTAAAATGAATGTACGTTCCAATGGATTATGCGAATACGTACATTTTTTTTGTGGAATGCAGAGAAGAAATGTGGAAAAGAAATGCAGAATTATTGGCAGAGTTTGGTGATGATCAAAGTCTATGAAACAGGGTTAATTACGATGGCAATAAAATGGTGGTTGATATGGCCCGTGGCAACAGGGTATGGATCGCTAGGCATGGAACAGAGAGGAATGAGGCTATGAAGCGATGGAATGCGATCTAAAATTTTCCATTCCATCGTGGATGCCAATCGAGGAGAGAGAGAGAGAGAGAGAGAGAGAGCGAGAGAGCGAGGGGGGGAAAGAGAGAGGGGGGGAGAGAGAGAGGGAGAGAGAGAGAAGAACCAATCGAAACGTGAACTAGCGCCCGAAGTACGTAATTGCTTCCGTGGAATGCACTCCACGATTCCCCACCCATTTGCCGAACCCCTGGATCTAGCTCACTTTATCTACTTGGCGAGAAGCTCATACTTCACGTCGAGCTGCAGCAGAACGTCTTGGATATAAACATACAAAATGGCTTCGAGTGCTCCGATAACGCAGTTGCGACTGACATTCGTGTTTCACAAGAATTTCTCATCGAGCATAATCCCTTGAATAAGAAAGAATAAAAATCGAGTCTCAGCTCCTAAAAATCTGGAAAAGTATTTAATTTTTTATCGAATCGTCAGAGCAAACGTCCTTACAATATTTGTTCGACACAATGAATAAGAAAAGGAAACCAGAGAGAGAGAAAGAG
Source organism: Hyposoter dolosus (assembly GCA_963921915.1). Taxonomy (NCBI): domain Eukaryota; kingdom Metazoa; phylum Arthropoda; class Insecta; order Hymenoptera; family Ichneumonidae; genus Hyposoter; species Hyposoter dolosus. The sequence continues at coordinate 14,001,295 of OY998135.1, read as the reverse complement.
AGATTGATTGATTGATTGATTGATTTAATGTTTAAGTCTTGGTTATACACCATAAGGCAAATAATATAAAACGTAATGATACTAATAATAACAAACAAAATAACAGAAAAATAAAGAGCAGAAGATAACAAATAAGAATTTAAAAAAGACCAAAATATATAAGAAGAGACTAAGAACTAGAACTTAAAACTAGAGATTACAACCTTAAGAACTGAAAAACTTAAAACTATGACTTATTGGAGACTAAAGTTCGGCTCCTTAGCCTCTGCGCAGGTGAGCAAAAAGAACGCCTATGCACAGTGACGCCCAGTTTGGAGAGCTGGTGCGAGATGTAGTAAGCATTGAATGAGGAAGAGTTCGTAAATTATTTTCATTGTTTACTGCCACTAGACGGAATAACGATCATGATCAGATGTCGCCTTGAAGAATCTCGTTCTCCAAAAATTCAGAGAAATAGAGAGAGAGAAAGAGAGATTGATTGATTGATCATTTTATTTTATGCCTTGGAAACCTTTCCATAAGGCAGAGAAAACATAGCTGACAAATAATAATAATAACAATAATAATAATAAAGAAGAAGAGAAAAACATAGTAACTTAAAACTAATAAAAATATATGAAAATAACAAAAATATAATAATTAAGAAAAGAAAAAAGAGAGACAGAGAAAGAGAGGGAGGGAAAGGGTAAGGATGATCTATATCGATAGAAATGGTGGTTAGCGTGTATGGAGCGGAAATGTTCCATGCTCAACAGAATATTCATACATCCAGGTTGGGATTCTGCAGGAAATGGGAATTCTGCAAATAGAGAAAACACAGAGAGCGACCGAGTGAAAGAGAGACAGAGAGAGAGAGAGAGAGAGAGAGAGAGAGAGAGAGAGAGGGAGGGAGGGAAGAAGGGAGGAAAATGTACGAGTAGGCGCAGCCTAGAGTGGGAAAGTTGAGCCAAGAGGCAACCGGAAGATGTGAGAAACTCTTGCCGTTCGATCTTCCGAGCACACTGGAAAAGCTGCTCGTTTTCCCGAGTGATTGAATGTTAAAAAGAGAAGAAAAAAACGAGTACAAGAAAAAAAAACAGATCGCAGGATTAAGTGAGTTGAGAGAAGAAGGATTGATCGTCACGAGTGGAAATTACCGGAATGAGGTAGGACAGGTATGGGGGTCCTTTAAACTGACAGCTCTCTTCCTGCTTCATGTTGCACATCAAATTTCCCTGGCAGCTCCATCGATTTTACTCACAGTCCCGAGCAGGTTGCTCTCCAGCATTTGCAGGCCACGCACCGTAAAGATAACTTCGGAAATATTAAAATCCGCTTAGGAGCAAAACCAGAAGATTTGGCACCGCCTGGTTAGTCTGTAAACAACGGTATCCAGCTGTGCTGGTCATCCGAACACTGGGTGCATGTCCCATGCTAGTGGGAGCAGCCCCAGCCATGAGGAATGATGGCTGACATCCAGGAAACGTTTATCCGAGGCCTTCACCAATTCAGGGTCAACGCAATTGCGTTATTCACAAATCTATGGATTAGTCGAACATCCAGATAAAAAAAAGTCCGCACAGTAATGTAAATTTTGTCCACAGCGTTGATTGCTAGTTCTATAATGTACTGGCTAGACGTTAAATTTGTTGTTGAATGAACAATTAACACGAAACTGGCACGAATCACAGCTGGAACGGAATCCAGTGGCAAGCGAAACTGTTAATTACCCAAAAACAAGGAGAACCTGGGATCCGAGTGTTGTCTACTTCATTATGTAATTTTACATGAAAATTACGAGCATGTTTGACCGTTCGACGGTTTTAGCTGGACCCAGGGCTTGATGTGGCAAATATTTAATGGACTTGTTGATGAGGATTGAGAGAAATGGATCTAGTGGTACGAACATGGCAGATTCAATGGAGCACATCAAGACTGAGGAGTGGTTGACGAAAGATCAAGAATTGATGGTGACCCATGAGCATGATTTATTTCTGGATCATCAATACTGAATTATCAGGGTCTTGGTTCTGCTGGACTAAAATTCAATCATTCTGACCAGGTGTATAAATAGACGATCCGAAAAGTTGAGGAATTTGATCGGATATTACAAATGGACGAATTATTCACGTTTGGCGTGATGGTCTTGAAGGGGTATATATTATTGTTCGTCACGCAATGCTACCAGGACCTGGAGTTTGAATTCATTTTGGATTCTATTTAAACGGGCATGAATGTAAATTCAATTAGTACGAAAAATTGTTGTTCGGAACTGATCCACTGCTAGGCTGATGTTTGTTTTGCTGGAGAAAACGAAGCCTTGCTCAATTTATAAAATGAAAAATATTGTTTGAGAGGAATGGTGGGAATGCAAATTCTGGGGAACACAACAATGGCACTACCTCGTTGGTTGATGAAATTTGTTTAAGGCACGAATACATGAAATTGCATTGGCATCCACGGAATTTTGTAAATGTATGGTAACGATGGATTGAATTTCTCAGGTGTATGAACTTCCCCATAAAGAGGTATAGGGAAGCAGGTATGGTGCGGGAACGAGCCTGGAGCCAACGCGGGTCTTGTTATCCACCGCATTGGCCCGAGGCACCATGGGAAAGCTCTCACTCGGTGGCGGCCTTTTGCGTCGCACAAACTTGAACGTCCTTGGATAGTCTTGTTATTGATGCGTTCCACCTGCCGGTAGTGTGCGTAAGTATGCTTGCATGTTATTTTGCCATGAGAGCCTTCTGTGTAAGCTCGGGTTGAGTCGAAACAAGCTTCACCCCGAGGCATACATAAGGCGGTGGCTCGGTTGTGTACACAGAAGTGGAAAGGACGGAGGAAAGACAAAGAGAAACCATGGAGGCAAAGTCTTTTGAAAGAATGCAACGGGAAACAGGAACGAGGCAAGAAGGTGGCTGATTTTTCTGAGAGAGTTGTTTACGTTGCTTTGGAAGTGTTATTTGCTCGAGGATTTTCATCACTTGTATATGAGGCTGAAGAGAATCTAAGCCAACCGAGAAACTGTTGACAAATCATCGCAGAAAAGCCAAAGAGAAACAAGACCTTGATCGCGATGCCCAACCCGAGACTTTTGAGAGAATTTCCAGACGTCCAAAGGCTGCCGTGATATTCAATAGGAAGAAGGAAAAAAATTGTGAAACAAAGAACACGTGACACTATGAAATATTCATGAGTTTGATCGCCCACGAACTTCTCGTGCTAACGCATGGAATTAATTTCCAACGCGAGAGCTAATTTTAATGGAGCATCGTGGAAACTAATGGCCCACGGCATATTGCGGATCCATCCACTCAACTATATAACCGTCTTTCGACGTTCACCACGATTCCACCTGGTTTCTGCTGTTCGTATAAACATCGAGCTATATATTGCAGCGTCGCGCGAACTCGACTATCGTTTAGTTACGTCTATGTTCGCCCGAACCATGGCACCTCTCTAAATATCAGAGATCAGCCGCATGAGAGAGTTCAAGGTCACAGTAATGCGGGCTTAAGCTTGGCTGTCTCATGGGCTGTTATAAGAGTTCAAATTCGTTATATTAATTATTAATTCATCTGCACATCGCATAATTAACAGTGGCAAATGAGACTTCTCTGGATCAAGGTCGTCGCTTGATTTATTTTACTTTCAAGTAGTAAGTATCGGAAAAATCAAGACTGGCTTTTTACAGCGTTCAGATATAAAATTCCCCGTAGGGGTCCTAATTTGGTTTGGTTTTTATCAATTTGATGCGCGGAATGATGATCGAAATTAAATTTTATGAGAATTCTTGTCCATGCTTCCATCAAAACCATCATCCATGCGACTTAATGGCAAGATTTCCTGAACAGTGACTGATTATCAAGACTCACCCTCGTTCTGGTTGTTTCCAATGAGTATCTCGGTATCCGAGAAGTCACCTTCCTTCAGCATATCCAGTGGATGTTTAGGCAAAAAAACACCATCAATAGTGGGAGCGGATGGTGAACCAAGAATACCGGAGTAACTGTTCCACTGTTGTACGGAGATGTCTTTTGGTTCAACGGACCTCATGCAAGCCATAACCCTGGCTGGATTTTCACTCAACATGGTGGAATTACAACCGCAATCATCGACGAGGACACGACCGACTTCATGGGCACGTTCGCCCGTCATGTAGCTCCAGGGTGCGTTGAAGGTGCCACTTTGAAGAATTCCACGTTTGACCAGACCCTTCGTGACGGGAGAGATGAGATGCACCGAGACGGAACCCCCACCAGCTGATTCGCCGAAAATTGTGATTGCGTCAGGGTCGCCACCGAAGACTGCTGCATTGTCGCGCAGCCATCTGAGCGCCAACGCTTGATCCCACAGCCCCATGTTCCCCGGAGCTTCCTCACTGTTTCCGAAGTGCTTGTTCAGGTAAAGGAAACCAAACGCACCGACCCTGTACTGCATCGAAGCTATGATAACATTGCTCGATGCTGCCATCAAATCACCATCATACACATCCAATGTTGCTGTTCCTGTCATATAGCCGCCTCCGTAGATCCAGACCAAAATCGGCAATCCGGTCTTCTCCGAAACTGGTGGCTCGCTTCCCTTGTGTCTCAGGCGCAACTTCTGCGGCACCCAGATGTTCAAATACAGACAATCTTCCGAGACGTTTGTGTTTGGATTCCACATCTCTTCTCCTTCGAAGCCTGGGAAGTACTCGTAACGCTCTTGCCAGCAACTGTTTGGTAGCTTCGTCGCATTGAGGACTCCGTGCCAGCGCTCTATTGGCAGTGGCTTACGAAATCTCAACGGCCCTATCGGCGGCTTGGCAAAGGGTATACCATAAAACACGTGGACCTCCCGATCCAGGACAGTGCTTGAAAATCCTTTGACCAATCCGGACGTCGTCTCCACCACGAGAGGATCACTTCTGGTTACGCGGCTTCCAGCATCAGCCAAACTCACCACGCTCACCAACAGGATTAACGCCAATTTTACACTCATCCTGACGCTAAATTCCACTTCCAGGTTTCTCACAATTTCACTAAATTCTTTCTTTTTCAACTTTTTTTAGGTATACGCAGTTTCAGACGTGTCTCCGATGTCAGGGCAGCAAAGTTAGGACATTAGGCTCCGAATTCTTGAAAGGATCAATGAGACCTCCCTACACTTTTCGGCGAGTCCATTTGGGGGATAACAGAGTTTCCGGACTAACTTTTCTTCGGACTTGCAAAGTCTCTCGACCCTACTGCTTCCTCTACTCAATGTTTTCGCCCCGCAAAGTTTAAGTTGCAAGGAAACTACCCCGGAATTATTGATCAACGATCAGAAACGAAAGAAGCATTAAAATTTTTCCCAAAGGCTGGTGTCTAGGCGATCCACTTCCTGATCGACCTTCCAATCGATTCGGAGCTTCCAATCATAAATCCTGCGGATACTTCCCCATGAAAGATTTCGTGGAAGGGAACCTTGGGAACGATTGTGCACCCACGAGGGACGACGGAGCTCACGGATTCGGGCAGCCGGTGATTCAACAAGTTATTCAACCGGTCTCCGGATTCGAATGTCAATACGGGGCAGCACAATGGCTTCGATCCCTCGGCGAATCGAACGTTCCGGAATATTCCTACCCTTTTGCCAACATTGTACGTCAAGCCGGAGTCTGGTTATCGCAGCACAAAGTCCAACCGAAATTGACGTTTTTCTTTCAATTTAAAAAACCCTGTGATTTCCAAAGAAGAATGAAAAATTTCTTCACTTGATGTGCGGACACTTTGTGGGCTTTGCGGTCATTGAAAGTCAAGCGCTTTTTTCAAGGTCACGGGAGTTTCCACAGGTGTGTTTTCTCGCATTGCGTGTACGGAACAATTTCTCCCTGCCCGTTGGGCACGTTCAGCAAAGCTGACAAACGCGAATACTCGACAAAGTAAAAATTAACAATACCCGAGGAGATTCCAACTTTTTTCCTTCACCGACGTCGGACACACTCACGCACTGGAAAAGTGACTATTATCCGTGACGAAAAAATTGGCGTTCCTCTCGAAAAAGTTTGAAAGTAAAAACTGCAAAAGTTTTTTGGGAAATTCTCGTTTTTCCAAAACTTTAAAAATATTTTCTTCAAATTGTTTTCTTCGCCACACACTTTGGCTCGTCACTTTTCACTTGAATGATTTGTCAAATATTCGATGCTGAAATTTCCCGTCAAAAATATTTTTTTTTAAATTGAATTTTCGGCAATTCCGCTTTGTGTCATTTGAAAAATTTTAGGATTCCTGAATCCGAATGACGAACTAACGGACTGCGCACATCCGATTTCACGAGAATGAGGATCGTGGATGATCGCGCGGCGGCTGACATGCCGCGATGCACGGGGTCGACTGAACGTGAACTGAAGTAAAGCAGAGCTAGACGAGGCTTGTGAAGGTCTCAGGTACTGTAGTCCGTCGAGTTCCCGGCGTCGGCGTCGCGACAGTGGCGCGGCGCACACGCCTCCACGGATTATCCTCACCCGCTACCGCGTACCGGCACGCACGTACATACATCATCCACGATATTCCACCAACTATGCTTATTATTCATACTCAGGCATACATTCACATATTCGTACATACAGCCTCGACCAAAAGTATTACGCACCCTTTAAATTTTGTGGCCGGACAAAAACTGGGATATCTCAGTGACGAATTCTCGTAAAGTAATTCAGCTGATTCCTTTGGAAGTGGGCGAATTCAGCTTCATTTTGCTTTTTTTATTTTATCTCTACCACTATTTTTGCGCCTGGTACGTCATTTTAAAAATGACGGTTGAAAATCTACATTTAAAAATGTTCTCTGAAAATTTGACTCTGTCAGCTTCAGTTTCCTCCATTTCGCAATCTTTTCTGCCTTTCGCGGCCAAAAAGATTTTTTGATTTCGCTTAATTTTTTTTTTCCTCAATAGTCAAATGTTTGTCTCGTTAATTCATTGCACAAAAATGTTGCAATTCAAATATCGAGGAGAAAATCCGTAAGTACTTAGTTTTTTGACACTTTTTGGAAATTGTCCTCCAAATTTTTTTTCAATTCAAAAATAATTCCAACAGTGGCATTTCAATGTTGAAATCTCTCTAACGATCTCTCTTACATGTTAATTTAAAAAAAAAATTACTTTTTCGTTCGTTTAATTTTTTTTCAGATTGAAAACTCAAAAAAAAACGAGGGCCGGAAAATGCTTTTGGAAATAGCTGTACGTATCACGTATCGATATTACAGGTTTTATGAAACGCCAACATATTATTTGAGCGTATTATCGTTTCAATATTTAACGAACCAAACGTTTTTTTTTTTTTTTTTTTAATCCAATCCTCGTGGACGTTCGAGCATTAATGGACAAAACTTGGATACTTATGTCAATTGTTAATAGTCCAAAATCACCAGTCTCTACCTCGCACTTGCCAAGGTTCAAGGTCAGCATTGATCACCTTTATATCCGTTTAGATGAACTGGAGATTGTCACATCTGGATTATTCATTTCCGGTTCACTTCTCGACAATCTATACGACTCAAAATTTTCAACAGCTTTTTGTATTTGTTCCGCATCCCTGAGAAATGTTGCTAATGCGTTTCGATATTGTGTTTTACAAGTTGGAGAACTTGTTTCCCTGGCTCGGTGCACGAGGTGACGAACTTCTTATCTTTCCTGCGCCCGAAGTACTTTTCATTTCTTGTTACAAGCCACAAACTTCGTCAAATTACTTGCAAGCCAATCAACGTCTTTTCTCAGTTTTCATACCAACGTCGAAGCTTTCCAGATTTCACGATAAACGCGATTATTTCGTTTGAAAGTCATCGCAATCAATCTCGAAGTCGTTTCAACTTCTCGAGCTTATAAATTCGCTGGGAATCTGCTACGAAAACACAGACTTTGACGTTGTTTTTGAAGTTTCGAGAGAATAACCATTTTTGGCGATTCGCCAGGAAGACACAGGCGAGAAAATCTCATTCCTGGTTTTTTTTCGAGCTATTTAAATTTTCTCTCGACGTTCAAATAATATTTTCAACTTCGTTGTGGTTCTTGGTGAAGTGCGAGTCTGTTACGTCCAACTTTCTCATCGTAATCCGCACTTTAAAATTCATGCAGCCTCTTCGAAGGTTTGAAGTTTGCTGAGGGCTTGAGGAAGCTGTCGAAAAAAAAAGTTTGTACACTTCCAATAGCTGCGACTGGCTGTGCCAAACGTTCGAACAAATTTTTTAAAATGTTTTGGGGTCTCATGGGAAAACGTGAATGGACAGATAATGGAGAAGCAGCAAAGGACGATCCACCTCCAAGCTCGCATCGAGTTCGTCGTTGAAACGAACCGGAGCCCGTTGATAACTCTCGGGAATGTGTAGAGGATGTTGAAAAATTGAAGCGTCCACGATTCCTTGGATAGAATGGTATCGAATGGGAATAAAAGACTGATTCTGTGCCGTTGGGCTCCGGTGACCAAGAACACGAGTCGACCGCAAAGGTCATTCCCGCACTCGTCTCAAGCTCGTGACTCGGATCTGCAGCATCCACGTGACGTCTCGTGTTTCGTTGAGCTCGTTTTTCGTGGTTGCAGACTCACTTTTGCGTGGTCTTGCTCAATTTTTATTTCGGGAGCTCGACTACGATGTCCTGATTTCCCGGATCGTCCGGAGATTCCTTGAAAACGTCGAATATTGCGATTTTTTTTCTTTGACAAGCATTCGACATCTTCAGGGAAAAAAAATCGAGTTTTTTGAACAGAAAACAAAGTAATTTCGTTCTCCATGTTTCGTAACACAACGCGTGCACTCGTGGAATTTGTTTTACACTTTCCGTTCCATGGAGAAATAGGAAAAGAATGAGAAATATTCAGGGAATAGGCAAGGCAAGGAAAAGGGAGAGGGGGGGAAGGTAGAGATTTCGATTGGCGAGACCGAGGTGGTATAAACCCGGTGAGGAACGTCGTAGAGTAGTTCGGAGGTATGCAAAATACGAGAGTTTTGGTCCAGAGAGGAAACCCGGAAGGAAGGAAGAACGTTGAAAGGGGGAAGGCGAGAGGAAGCAAGCGGGAGGAACGGGGGGGGGGGGGGGGGGTTAAGGGTGGAAAGGATAGAGAACACCTACTGTGATGTTATTAACTGCGGGAGCGAGCGGTACGTGAGCGTCATATCAAAAAGCTCTGAGCTTACAGTTGTCCTTTTTCTTGCCATAGTCCTCATCTTCTCCATGTTTCGTGTGAATTCGTGGCATGTTCTCTGCACACAGTGTCCGACATTGTCGAACGCCATTTCGCTCATTTCTATCCCGTTCGCCCACCATTTTTGTGCCTGCGATTTTTAAATTATTCTATTAATTGTGAGAGGCAATGTCGATGCTTTTTTTTTTCTTTTTTTTCGCTATGACTGTCACTTTCCAGGGACGAGAATTCCGCGTGAGCTATGAAGCAAAAATTATGGTTCAGGCAAACTTTGCAAGGTGTAGGTGTCCGTGGAGTGTTGGGACGATCCGAAATTTCAGAGTTCCAAAAGTCTCTCGGCTTTGTTCAATCTCGTGTGCGTGTGCGTGTGCGTGTGCGTGTGCGTGTGCGTGTGCGTGTGCGTGTGCGTGTGTGTGTGTGTGTGTGTGTGCGTGTGCGTGCGTGCGTGCGTGTGTGTGTGTGTGTGTGTGTGTGTGTGTGTGTGTGTGTGTGTGTGTGTGTGTGTGTGTGTGTGTGTGTGTGTGTGTGCGCGTGCGTGCGTGCGTGTGTGTGTGTGTGTGTGTGTGAGTACAAAGAGGCATGGTGATGTCTCTAGACAATTTCGACCGATATAGAGGCGACGCGGATGTGTGTACGCGCGCACCTTCGATTCATGGGATACTTTACGGCGCGTTGAGCTTTTGAGAGAGAAGGTTGGGTGAGGGGTGAGTATGGAGAAGCCCCCAACGGCCTCACACCGTTCGCTTCAGTGCCCATCGTGATTTATGTCACTGAAGAAAATCGCGCGGGAGCGATTCTCTTTCCTGTTCGTTTTTTCTTTTTTCTTGACTATGGCTACGAGCCCGTACATCGATCCGCAGCGAGCGGGCTATTCTTCGTTCCAAACTTTGCGATGATTAGTGGGGTCGATCGAGGCTTGTGTGTGGGCCGCAGAAAGGGTTGGAAATTGACGTTAGAAGTTGAACCACCCCTGGAGAAGGGATAGCACGAATCTGCTGTGTATACACATGAATATATGTATGTGACAAGTTTTTCGATGTGTGGGTGTATGTGCAAGAGGTACAGAAGCAGTGTCCACGCTGCTTCGATGCCTTCGGGAGGTCGAACCATAAATCAAGATATTTTCCGGTGTTGTGCCTTTTTTCGGCTCTTCACCTTTCCCATGGCCTTCTTACTCTGGTGTTGTACATTTTTCTTTGTTAGTCGACACGTTTAGGCTTTTATATCATCGTTTCAAAGAAGATTATTGGAATTTGTTTGTTCTGAGAATCTAACACGATACACTGGGTCATATTGACCCGGTCTGAGTTTTTGATAACTTTTTCGAACGATTCCACATTTTTTGCATTTTTCATGGTGGATACTTCACAATAAAGACGAAATACACTCTGGGTCAATTTGACCCAGTGTGGGAATGATGGATACTTGTCAATAAAGACGAAATACACACTGGGTCAATTTGACCCAGTGTGGAAATGGTGGATACTTGTCAATAAAAACGAAATCCACATGGGGTCAAATTGACCCAGTGTGGAAATGGTGGATACTAGAGTCAATAAAGACGAATTACACTCTGCGTCTATTTGACCCAGTGTGGAAATGGTGGATACTTGTCAATAAACACGAAATACACTCTGGGTCAATTTGACCCAATATGGAAAAACATTGAAAATGTTAGCAAATCATCTGTTCTGTTCTGCTCGGAGACTCTGCAACACCCAATTCTTTCGTAGAATCTCGTTGATAGGCGAGAGCGCGCAATGATCGTGAACCGGGTGAGCAACGATTGGTCGCTTCGTTTAGAGCACGTAACGAGCCTTTTCCGCCGACAATTTTACGTTGCCAGTGTCCACAATGACAAACATGAATACGCTCGGCATTGCATAGACTTGCACGTGAACGTTCCAACGTACTAACACACACGAATGAATTCCAGACACTACGAGGGATCTTCAATCTCAACGACCATGCTCAGAAGTCGCCGCCTTCCCTTCAATCGCTTCGTAGCTACGATCTATAATGAGAACAAATTTTCCTATTCTCGTCCCCGTTGACAATTTCGATCCAACTGTTTTTATCCATGCACTTGATCCAATCGTGCATTTGATTTTAAACCAGATTATTCTGATTAAGTATTTACTCATAATTGGATTGTCTGCTAAGCAAATTATTGCACTACGTTCGAAGCAATGCTGTCACATTTATTGGTAGTGTGTCTTTTGCCATTACGGATTCTGTCGTTTCTCTGGCATTATTCAAAATAACGTCGGTAGGAGCCTCGCGAATACTCATTTGCTTCATCGATTAGATTTCCTCAAAAAGGCGATGATATTCGGCTTTTCTACGAGCCCCAAATGCGCTTAATGCCTTGGACGTTAGTGGCAATTACTCTCGATGTGAATAATAAGAGATTCAATTTCCCACTGTGGATCCATTGAAAATGTAGACGGAATGAAAATAATCGAGTTGGAGCTTCTTACAATATTTTTTTAATCCACTTTGTCCTCTTTTTTTCTTTGATTTATTTTCGCACTCGTAATTCTCGGGGACGAAGGTGTTATGCTCGACTTTATTATTTACCGCGGTGATCCGTTTGTCTTCGCTGTCTGCCTGTGCCAAATTTTTCTCGATCGATCCATCCTACGTCAGAAGAATATCCACCAGGCTGAACTTTACGTGTGCCACGAGCTATTTTTATATTCAAAGCTTGCTCCGAGGGCTGGAGAATGAATAAAAAGGATAGAAATATATGCTCGATTTGGATTCCACTTGATATAGTTCTCTTCGTGCACGAATGCAACTCGAAAACGCCCACACATTGCATATGCTGCAACTACCCCAGTCGGCGACGGATGCACCAATAATTTTTCGTACGAGACATTCCTCAGCGATTCACTTGTTCCTGAGACTGGAAAAGTTGCAAAAAAATTTACTAAAAAGTTTCGATGAAATATCCAGTTCAATTTCGTCCTTTCGGAACGAACGTCCAAAATTTAGTCCGCCACCTGAAATGACAGAGCTGCTGAAAAAAAAAACGGAAACGACAACTAACAAAGTCCCAATTTTCGATGCAACGTTCGCTCTTGGGAATCCTCTGATTCGAATTTCAACTCTATTTAAATTCGACGCTCCAATCGATCTTGGGATACGCGCAGGCAGCTACAAATTTAACGCCTCAGGCTTTTCTCTTCGTCTCTTCGATCACCGCACAGAAATAACGCTTTTCCTCTTTACTCCGGTTCGCTAAACCTTCCGCTATCGAAATCTTTCCTGCACGCATGAACGATTCGTATAGTCAATTAAGAAAACGTTCTCTGGAGATTTTCACGATCAAACAATCGAGACGAAGCCTCGAAATCTGCAAATCTAAATAATTAAAAGGATCATAGACATAACGTGACTCACAAGCGATAATTGAATGGCCCGTAGGCAAATTGGGAACCAGGTTAAGTTAACAAACGAAAGGTCCATCGGAAAGCACAAATATTCGTAAATAAGTTGAAAAACATTGTCATGAGATACCGTTTTGCAAGATTTCCTGTTTGACAGAGCATCAGGAATCCGATCAAGAAATAGATTCGGAATTCTCTCTCGACTGTAATTGTAAACGGGGTTAACAACGAAAATAACTCTATCCTGGTGGATATGCAGGTCATTGTTTGCGTCACCAGACGAGGCGAGCTGAACCTTTGCAACGCGCGAAGCACGAATAACATATTTTCACGTTCAACCCTGGAAATCGATCATCCGGTGCTAAACTGAACGACCACCCAATTCCAACTTTCCATCATCCTTAATATCTGGCAAATGATGAACAATTGGACAACGACGTTCGCGGAGAGCTAGCACTCAGACTTTTCGTATGGGCAACCCCGTCGACTAAGGTGATAGGATGGGTCCGTAAAAAACGTCAAAAAGCTCAAGTGTAAGGAAAAATTACAAATTAATCAAGAAATGAATCTAAAAAAAGATTATATATCACGCGGTACGTAAATGGACGTTTTGCGTACGCTTCGCGTACACAAAATCCCCATTTCCGCACCTCGTAATATAAAATGTCGTATAACACGCATACGAAAAACTTTTTCTGACGAGTGTGAGTTTGCAGGCCGAGCCGAAGGCGAGGACTGCAATCACACGAGTCAGAAAAATACTATTTCGTCCTTGTGTTATAATGTACTATTAAAATTTAAAAAATTGAATATTTTTTATGGCGAACGAAAAATATGGCCGAATTTAAATTGGAACACAATTAAGACAACAAATTCATTCAATTTCTCATTGAAAAATTAATCAAGAAATTAATTTTAAAAAAAAAACGGAAAATTCTATACTTTTTATGGCGAAGGAAAGAAATTCTTGAATTGTAGTAAGAACACGATTAAGATTTAATCAAATTTCTCATTCAACTCTGTACGTAAGGACAAAAATGAAAAATTAATCCAGAAATAAATCCAAATATTTAAAACATTTAGAAAGACAATATTTGGTAGTTATACAGTCTGGTTACTTTTCCGAAAATTTCGTATATTTCGACAAAGGAGAGACTACACACATACACACACACACACACACTCACACACAAAAAATCCAACAAACTCAAACAAACAAACAAACCAATCATAAATCCCATAAATTATGGTGTTTTCAAGTTTTCAAAAAAACTCGAGAAAATTATAAATATTTCGACACTTACCTTCAGGAGGGGGGGTTGGGGCAAAAAAAAAGAAAAACAACCCCCATGCAAACCAACATCCATACACAAAACCAAGGTTTACAAGTCGAACAAGCGTTAACAAATAGTATTACAAATTGTAACAAATAGTATCTAAGATATTCGAGTAATATACTAGCAGTGTGGGGGAGGACACTTGCGATTTAAAACAGAAAGAAATGTAAACAAACATTGAGGTATGCCTGTCCTTCGAATCTCGAAACCTCAAATATTCATATTTATCGTGCCTACCATGCAAGAACGCAGAATACTATTTGTTAACGCTGGTTCGACGTGTTAACCTTTGTTTTCTGCATGGGTGTTGGTTTGGTTGGGGGTTGTGTCTGTGCCTAGGGCCCCCCCCCCCTTCCTAAAGGTAAGTGTCGAAATATTTGAAATTTTCTCGAGTATTTCTGAAAACTTGCAAACACGATAATTCATGAGTATTTATGGGAAATGTTAGCCTCCCCCCATGGAATATCACTTGTTGCAATGAGAGCAACAAGTTTCTGAAGAATAAAAAAATTGCCTTTTTTTCGGAAAAGTAACCCAATATTTTTTATTAGGAACGAATTTTTTTTTTTTAACCCAAAAAATGACCGTTTTCTATGGCGAACGGAAAAAATTGCTGAATTTAAATTGGAACACAATTAAGCCAATAAATTTGTTAAATTTCTCATTAAAAATTTGATGTAGAAGTAAATAAAAAAAAAAAAGTTTTTGAATTGGAATTAGAACTCGATTAAGATTAACTCTGTACGTACGGAAAACATAATGTTCAAATCTTCCTCTATGAGGAAGCTATCTTTTTATTTTGGCTTTGAATCTTCCTCTATGAGGAAGCTATATTTTTAATTTTGGCTTCCTCATAGAAAAAGCTTTGAGCATCGTGCATTTTGAGCAACTTGAGGAAGCAATTTGCGAATTTCAATTTGCAGCCTTTTTTCTATCTGCATTAAAATAATGTAATTTTGACAACTTTTCTAGAAAGTAAAGATGAAGTACAGACTTATACACACTATTTAACAAAATTTGCAGAAATTAGAGCGAGTGGACGATTTTTCTAAATTTTCAGATTTTCGTAAAATTCGAAAGATCATGAAATTTCAACCGTTCGACCGATATTCCCCAAATTCAATACCAACCTTCCTATTATGATACTCTATTTATAAAAAAAAAATTAGTAATAAATCTTAAAATTTACGGAAATTAGAGCGTCGACACGCTTTTTCTTGGAAATTTCAAAATGCTGTACAATACGTATTTTTATAGCAATTGTAACAGAATTATCAGAGAATAAAGACCTTGTATGGATTAACATCTGTGCAAAACGGGAGCCCTGTAGCTAAAACCGTTCGCGAGTTATGAAGGTTTCAATTTTACAGTGCCATAACATACACACACACACACACACATCCGGACATTTTTTCTAGATATGATTTTTCGATGTTTTGGGACATTTTAAGCACATTGACATTGAAAACTGGAAAAAAAAAATTTCACCGTCACATAGGTCTCCTCTATGAGGAAGCAAAAATGTAAAATTAATCAAGAAATAAATCCAAATGAATGAAAAATTGAGAAAAACTGATTTTTTTTTGTTGCGAACTAAAAAAATTGGTGAATTTTTATTGCAACACTATTAAAACGATAAATTGATTGAATTTTTTTGTACGCATCGAAATGAATAATCGTCATTCCTGACGACCATCTCGAACGACCACTAAAACCTTTCAACAGTTCATAGCCACTCTGGGGTGAATAGTAACCCCCGGACCTATGCAGTAATGATGACTTTTAGAATCAAGAAAAGCGAACGGGAAAGTTCTGCAGCCCGAACCTCTCTTTTCGTAATTTTAGCGGCAATTTGACTGGGAACAGTGAAACTTTTGGTATCCAATCATAATTCCACAACAATCGCACGTATCACTCGCCACAAGCTCGAAGAGAACTCGAACAGCAGTCCGAAGTTGTTATTACGTCCTTCAAATTTATTCGATACTTTGGCAAGTTCTTTGCACGTGTAGGCCGGAAGAAACTCGAGTTTTTTCTTCCCCCAGAAACGCTTCGATTTCTTTGAAGACCGAGACATCGGAATGAATGAGAACGACTTTTATAGTTCCCACGGAATGTTGTCGATTGCTTTTGAACTTCAGCTCCAAGTCACGCGAAACGTTGTCTATCGGTGCGAATGTATATGAAATCGAACGAAACGTGAGAATGTAGAAACTTGACGTGACGCGAGTCACCGGTAATGGGAAAAGTACCTGGAGGTACCCGAGGACATCGGAAACTCTTGTGGCCATGTGAATAGGATCGGGCGAAGCGAACACAAAGCTTTTGCTTCAACATTGCTTGTGGCAGGCCTCGTAGGGTCCAATTAACGTACGATTGGGCTGCGATCTGCCAGAACCGACACACAGGGTGTCCCATTAAGGTAGTTGCATTCGAAAGTTTTTTCAGAGGCTCCTGTCACTTTGAAGGACATTCAGAGCCAAGGTCATGGTTTGCTCGATGGTCAATATTGGCCTGGTGGCTTCTGCAACGTTTCCCATGAGATCGAGGCAACGTTTCATATAAAATTCTATCAAATCGACGTCCATATGGGACACACCATAGATATTCATGGCTTCATGGTTATGTATCTAGAAACTTCACACCTACGTCTGCTCGCACAGTCGAGTGCAACGATCATTACCAGGCCATAGACCACACGATCGTGCTTTCCTGACTATCGATTAATTTCCATACAATCCTCAGCCTTCTAACTGCTTGCAGGGAAACTTGTTCCTTAGACTTCGCATCATCGTACCTCGTTGCCGCGAGCCTGAACTAACGATCTCCTGCCTCGAAGAAAAGTCCAAAATTGCTGGCAACTTTTTTGTCCTGAGATCTTGTCGAGAGCTTTGGCTCTGAACATTTTCAACTAGCCTCCTGAGCCATGGATGGACGTACTCGTCCTCTTTTTCATTTTATTTCGATGAAAAAAAAAATGAAGATCGACGTTTAAAAATCGATTTTCAATTCTTCATCGAGCAGCTGCTTCTGTCACGAATGTTTATTCCCATGGCCCAGAGACTCGAGAGTCTCTTTCGAGTGAATTACACGTCAGTGGATAGGCAAGGAGGCCGAGAGCCCTTCAAGGCACTTTTTAACGTTGCCAGGACCTCAGCTTCGCGTCGTCACATTTTTCGTTTCCTCGGGAAATTTTTCAAAACTATTAAGTCAAGAGAATCAATTTTACGTTTATTTTTTTTCCCTCATGGATTTCGGGCCCACGGTCACATTCTAAAGGATTTACGCGAAGGTACTGATAACCTTGTGTAAACGGACGTGTATGTATATACATATATATAGATTTGCGGAGGACAAGCCCGGCTGGATTCGTAAGAAATCGATATGCGTGGTGAACCTGCCACCTGCTGGCAACTTTCATTGGGTTCCTACAGGTTACGGGAAAAGCCAGCTCCTGGGATCTGCCTTAGAACTCAAGTGTGTGAATATACATGTGGATTTTTCGGGAGATCCTACAAGTGTGTAGAGTCCTGCATTGGTTACGTCTTTTCTCAGCAGCTTGGAATAGTATCCGGTCTTTCGATTGCCTTGAGAGCGTTCTCTTCCGCACGTAAGATCTTCGGTGCCTCGAGAGAAATCTTGAAAGTCTGAAGCTGCCTGGAAAAACTATCGACGCACGGGGGCAGTGGGTGATAAATCAATTCAACAATTTACAAACGTCGACCCTACGAAAGCAAAGCCATGAAGATAGTTGTTTTTCTTTTTTTTTCGAATTCATTTGAAAAATTGAATGGGAATCTATAAAAATATCATTTCGTACAAAACAATTTATTGACAACGTGGCCCTACGCTTTTATATCATCGTTTCATAGAAGATATTTGGAGTTTGCTTGTTCTGAGAATCCGACAGGATACACTGGGTCATATTGACCCGGCCTGAGTTTTCCATAACTTTTTCGAACAATTTCTCATTTTTTGCATTCTTTATCGTGGGAGCTAGTCAATAGAGACGAAATAAACTCTGGGTCAATTTGACCTAGTGTGGAAATGATGGATACTAGTCAATAAAGACGAAGTACACTCTGGGTCAATTTGACCCAGTGTGGAAATGATGGATCAATGATGGGTCAATAAAGACGAAATATACTGGGGGTCAAATTGACCCAGTGTGGAAATAATGGATACTAGTCAATAGAGATGGAATACACTGTGGGTCACTTTGACCCAGTTTGGAAATGATGTATACTAAGCAATAAAGACGAAATACACTCGGGGTCAAATTGACCCAGTGTGGAAATGATGGATACTATAGTCAATAGTGTAACAATTTTATGCTGGGTTTTCGAATATTATTCGCATTATTTTATGAAATGAACATATTTAATTTGAGATTCAAAACAGGTTCAAAATTATTGAAGAATTTTTTGACATTGAAACAATAATAAGGCCGCTAAGCACACAATAGACAGCGACTCGAAATCGCATAATTTTCAACCATCTAGAGTCGCGGTAGCGACTCGAGTACATTTACGTCTCTTGTCGCTACTAGACTCTTTACAACAAGAGGTGCAGGTTTGAACACTTTTTCAAAATTGTTTCGACGATATTTTATCCTCCTCAGCGCTTTGAAACATGCCACTGGTTCACGTATTTTTTTTTTTTTTTTTTCCTTTACATCGCGACTATTTACAACTCGATGAACTCCCGCACTTTGAAGATATCAATATTTCGATTATTAAAAACATCAAAAAAAGGTAGCATTTTTCGTCGCCAACGCTTTTTGATATTTCTCGCGATCTAGTGACACTAGTTGTAAATAGAAATTTATGATGCGTGCGTGAGACTATGCTCGCTGAATTGAATTGATTAAACGAAGGGTCTGAAGGTTGCTAGTGATAGGTGTGAATGTGAAAGAAAGATCACGGTTATAAAGATCGCGATTTTGAAGATTAGGGTTAGAAAGATCGCAAAAATAAAAATTGTGGTGATTTCTAACAGCTGCTCCGAAAAAATCGCGTTTATGAAGATCGCGTTTTTGAAGATGGTGGTTCGAACAAAAAAAATCTAAAGGTCTTATAAAATTCTCAAAATTCAACTAATAATAATTAATAATAAATAATAAACGGCTGTGCACTCAATTTCACCGGATTTTCTGCTGAAGTCGAATATGTTTTGATTCGTCTATCCTCTCATATTTTTCCTATGCAAAAATTTCATTGGATAGATATTCAAATTTGTGCGAATTGCGAAAAATGTCCCAGTTGAAAATTACAAAAAAGTCGACAAATCCTAGCCAAATACAGCATAAATGCTGTAAATAAATTGAGACAAGTGAATTTACTCCCGCGAAATAGTTGTTTCTGTTGAAAAAGCTTTCCCGCATCAAATAGTTGTTCCTGTTGAAAAAACGCGCGAAAAAAAATTCAAAACAAATCAAATCTTTTCAAAAATGACTTCGAAACGAGTTTGAATTGAAAAAAGAGTACGATTCTCTTCTCACCATAAGTTGAATTGTGACTTCACAAAAAGTTACCACATAAACTGAGATCTACTGAAACGTACATGGTCAAGTACGTAGAGCTTTGAGATATTTCACTCGAAAAAGATGATAACTCCAATCCTCGCAAAATTCGGAACTTGACCAAATGTTAGTCACAGAGTACTTGTCCGGCCCGACAAATTTCTGGCTAAAGCTCTTTTATGAGTGATATATGGAATTCAAAGCTTTAAATTTTGGATTAGCAATTGAGGAATACACCCGAAAAATCTGTAACGATGGGAACCGACTCCATAAAACCGTCGCAAATGTGCCGAAATTATCCAATCCGGCTTGTGAGCTACGGAAGTGGTGCTTGCATGAATTTATTATTAGAATTGAAAGGTATTTGCAGCCACATGTATCCAGAAATTTGTCGGGCCAGACAAGTACTCCGTACAAGTAATCCTAAGATTATTACAGAATGAAATGGTTTGTATCGCGACGCTTAGCGTAATGATTATTATTCTAGCGATCTCCGGGTACGGAGAGACTCGGCGGAGGGGGAATAAGTTCCCCTTTCCGATTTTAACAGTCCGATGACAATTAACACCTCACTTTAGAGACGAAATACACTCTGGGTCACTTGGACCCAGTTTGCAAATGATGTATACTAGTCGATAAAGACGAAATACACCCTAGGTCAAATTGAGCCAGTGTGGAAAAACGTTGAAAATGTTAGCAAATCATCAGTGTCTATTGCTCGGAAAATCTCCAACTTTTATTTGCTTCGGAAATTGAAAAAAGTGAATGGGAATCTAAAAATATCATTTGGTACGAAACAACTTATTGTTTTTCTCGCCTCGATCGTTTCTCGTATTACTTCTGTCACGTGGAATGTACAAAATTTCACGTCTTTTGAGAGAGAAACGGAAACAAAAGACCAAGCGACAAGAGAGAGAGAGAGAGAGAGAGAATGTGAGTTCGATCGATAGGAATCGCTCGGGCTAATTGGTTTGTAGTTTTACGAGTGCGAGGCAGAGGATAGCGTCGGAGGATCGATCTCACCACGAAGGGGGTCTCACCGGGTCTGTAAATACTGGCGAACTGTCTGATCCAAAGTCCGATTGAATGGAGAGTTTTTGCGTCCCCCACACCCCAGGCAGAAAGTTGCAATCGGGATCGGCCAAAATGACGTCATCCACCACGGAAATAACTGATCGAGGTTGGGTTTATATTCCCTTTTTAACAAAAAAAGGACACGACGAGTGAGAGTTTTCATTATTCCATGATATCGGTTACTGAAGAATTCTTTTTTTATCTGAAACCGATCGGTACTATTTTCTATCGGAAGGCGAGAGATTTCCTAGGACAGTAAAAAAGTAAAACTGTATAATTGATGAGACGGTGACTTTGCGCGGATTGGCACCCAAAGCAGTTGTCGAATGAAGGACACAGAGTCGAGATCGAAGCCTCGACAACAAAGTTCTCAAGGTCCCTATCCAATTAAAGATTTCTCGGATGATTGAACCGTCTATATGTCAATCGCGAATGTGAATGAGCCCAGAAATCTTGTCGAGCTAATGTGATCGATCGCGACCTTTTCGAGGACTAATTTATTCGATATAATACGCCTGGACCGCGATGTCGATTGAATTTGGGAGCTCTGACGATGTTAGAAATTAAATTCTGCCAGCTCATTATCTCCCGGAGCAATTGGATTGATTTACCGCAAATATCACGGAGCTGTATCACATTTGGAGGACAATTAATTAACGAAACAACGAATGCAGCCATTGTCGTTCGACCGCGATGTTGGAATCGATTCGATTCGATAGAAATGGTACATTTGCACCTTCGCTACAGTCACCGATAGGATTGAACTGTGTAAATATTAGCTAAACGCGCGAGGAAGCGAGAGCAAAGAGCAGAGAAAGGACATCAGCAGCAACGCGTCATGCTAGTTCCGCTCGATTCAATCTCTTCTCACTATAGTATCCATCGAGTTATACTAGCCAACTTGAATGCAGCTGAACTATCAAACCCTAGCAGTTTCACACGAGCAGCAGGAGAAATGAAGAGAAAGGAAACGAGGGAGAGAGAGAGAGAGAAAGCTCAACGATACCACAAAATAATGAGCCAAACCGAGCAACCAAGTTTTATAGAAAAGCCATGACGACGTAAACGTGGCCCAAGACACTTGCTGAGCAATTTTCCACATTTTATTCACCCAGTTCCTCGTCAAACGATCTACGAGTATTTTCTGATAAAAAAAATGCTCCCAAATCGATAATTGCAAAGTGTTCAATCAGCTGAGAGATTCCATTTGAATTGCTGATCAAATTCACTTCGTGAAAACGTCAGGAAACAGCGACTGGAAGCCCCAAATCGACAGACTCATTTTTATTGCGATTCAAAATCCATCACAAATTTCGTACCTTCACGAAATTCGTCCTGTGACGTTTATTCTCATTATAATACACTTTTGCCACTGGAATGATATTAGATAAAGACACAGGAGCGTTATACACCTCTAAACGCACTTAAACTACCGTCGGAACTCACAGACACGTATATCTTTGGAAAATGCACATAGAAACGTTGGTGTTTGTGTATCTATGCACGGGAAGGAATTTATAACTTTGCTCCTATCTAGCACGAACTTGTATCCTTGTAATATATGCTCCTGTATTTCCCTGTACATAAATAGACGCATATAAGGTAAGCATACATATACATTACGAGATAAGAGACGCAGAGCACGTTTCTGGCCCGTCAAGGTGTATGTGCAATTTCATTTACCTGTCATCGTGTGTACCTTTGATGGCAAAGTCCTTCAGATCTACTGCAGCCTATATCGTGCTTTAATTAATACCCTCTATTAAGGGTATACGTTTTAGGGGGTTGTACTTTATTATGGGGTCCTGCTCATCCATATTTTTGTCTGGGACCTTGTTTGTTTTATTTCGTGGATTTCTTATGGGGTCTGATGTTTTTGGATCGATGCATGTATCGAAAAATTTGATGGATTCACGTCGATTTTCACGGTTTTTTCGTTGACAATCTTCATTGGGCAGAGTTTCAGGGTTTTTGGATGTGGAGCATCAATTTTTCGGGTTCGTTTCGCTTTGACGGACAGGAAATTCGATTTGAATTATTTCTATGGGGTTTTTGTTGTTTGATAATGTCGCAAAGGATCCGCAAGCTCCGTGGAATCATGAGGGTGAATAATTCACGAAATTTTGGTGATCTGAATGGAAAAGTGGAATCAACGATCTTGGCAGATTTGAATCGATTTTTTTTCTATGGGGGCAGCAATTTATTTATTTTTAAAAAGTTGCAGTTTTTTTATTTTTCTCGCTCTCGATTCTTTGTCCATCGCTCAAAACTTCTTTCTTGACCTTCCCTTGAAGTTAAAATAACTTTCGATCCTTGTGGCTGGTTATCTCCGGAATCTCTTTGCTGGACAATCTTTTTCAATCGCGGAAAGTGAAGCTTTTGGTGGAAGAAAAAGCAGCGCGAAGGACTTTTCGAAATGATGAAATCCGCAGTGGGAATTTTGGGGATTCCGGAAAGTCTGGAACTAGCACGTCCTGCTCCGGAAGTTTAGAGTTTTTACTCGTGAATGACAATTCATTTTTTATCGTTTCTCGCTTTTGTTTGCAGTATGACAGACGAAAAGGCGTAAGAGATACGAATGGTTGGGGCGAACGAGGAAGAAAGATATTGATTGTGTGGGTCACGCAACAGGCTGCTTGTCTGTCTTGGTCTTATGATGGTCTAGGCTCGACCGAGTCGAGAGGATGAACGAGAAAAGCGGAGGGTCGAAATCCAGCGAATCATCATTCACTGAACAAATGCACATCCGTTTTTCCTCCGTCTCGACGACTTATCGTCTGCAAGGCAGTTGCTTCGTTGAAATTCAATTTGCGGCATTAAAAATATTGTTTTGTCAAAACGATCGAAAAAAGAAACAAAATTTTGGAAAAATCTTCTAGAAAATGTCAAAATTGTTGAATCTTAAAATTTTTTTTTTGAAAAATTAACGCTCACGGACTTTTCGACATTGATTTTCAATTGAAAAAGAATGTTTGAAAAAACCTCTGGAAAAATTTCAAAATTGTTGGATCTTCAAATTATTTTTGGAAAAATCGAACCTCACAGAATTTTTGACATTGATTTTTATTCAAATTTGAAATTCCATTCGATTTTCGAAACGCGCAACGATTGACGAACGTTTAATAAAAATATCGAATCGATGTGATGCACGGATTCTTCATAAAATTCAATCTGCCGCATTTAAAATATTGTTCTGAAAAAAACGATCGAACAACGAATGAAATTTTGGAAAAAAATCTTGAAAAATGTCAACATTTTTGGACCATCGAATTTCTTTTTAAATAATGGGAAAATTGTAAAATTGACTTGTTGACATTCATTTTTGATTAAATCTGAAATTTCATTCGATTTTCGAGACTCGAAACGATTGCTAAACGTTTAATAAAAAAATACCGAATCAATATCACGCACGAATTTTTTTCCAACGGGGTGACTCTTCACTCGACATCGCGTTATGTCGATGACATCATATCAGACACATATATACTGGCGATAAGAGCCGTGTACTCACGCTACGTCAAAGGTCGCACGAAGGCTTACGGCAACCACCAAGTGATAGGGAAATGCCACATGTTCACAAACAAAAATCGAATAACATGAACTCGTGCAAGTAGAAAAATCCATCAATGGTCAGACAAATTCAAGTGTTCCGAGAGATTATCCCATAAAATCATAAAACACAAAAAAAAGGTCTCCGCCATTTGTAGAAATGTGATAAATTTATGTTTTGCTTTTATTAAGCGATAAAAATGATTGTTACCGAAAATTTTTCGTTTTTTTTTCGGATTCCCAGGAACGCGGCCAAATATTCTGGCCCAAATAAAATTGGACAAAAGTTGCAAAAAGTGTCTCAAATTTTTGGCAGGATGGTTGAGAAAAATTTTACGTGAAAAATAGTTGGAGAAGGTGCGGCGGACGTAGCTCGAAGTAGAGAATGTAAAAGCGACGTTTCATCGATCTCCATGGAATTTCAACGTCGACAGGTCGAATGCAGCGACAAACGATTAAGCTCGGCACCCCTCAGCGGCGTATCGAGAACCGGTGTGTACCCCTTTGGTCTGTGGATAACGTGGCGACGTTTACTGCATGAGCTGCACTGAGGAGCTGTCTACATCGTAGTATAAAGTATACACACAGGTGGCAACCGATAAGAAAGATACACGTCGGCTTTGACCGAACGTTCTACTTCATCGCAGAACTATTGAAGTCTCAGACCACGTATGAAAGCTCGGAGTCCGATTGGATATGGTTTGAGAACCGACTAAAACGCACGTAGAATTCGAGAGTAAGAAACTTTCTTACATGTACCAAACTTTCTCAACCTTCTTTATTTTCGTTGCCTCCACCAACCTACAGAGACTTCTCTGCGAGTGGGCTTTTCACTGAAAAATCAAACGTCCTTTCTCTTTGGCCTCGTGAAATTAATTTGACGAAAATTCCACTGGAAATTTAAAAAAATCCAAAAACTTTTAGAAACTCCTCTAAAATTCGGAAAATCACATTTTATAGAAAAATATATATATATATTTGGTAATTATGCAGTTTGGTTACTTTTCCGAAAAACAAGGCAAATTTTTTTTTTCTTCAGAAACTTGTTGCTCTCATTGCAACAAGTGATATTCCATGGGGGGAGGCTAACATTTCTCATAAATACCCATAAATTATGGTGTTTGCAAGTTTTCAGAAATACTCGAGAAAATTTCAAATATTTCGACATTTACCTTTGGGAAGGGGGGGGGGGCAGACAGAGACATAACCCCCATGCAAACCAACACCCATACAGAAGACAAAGGTTAACAAGTCGAACAAGCATTAACAAATAGTAGTCTACGTTCTTGCATGGTAGGCACGATAAATACGAATATTCGAGGTTTCGAGGTTCGAAGAACAGGCATACCTCAATGTTTGTTTACATTTCTTTCTGTTTTAAATCGCAAGTGTTTCTTTGTGTGTTTCTTTTGTGTTTCTTTTTTTGGAGGGGCACCCCCCCCCCCCCTCCGCCCCTTCCTGAAAGTAAGTGTCGAAATATTTGCGATTTTGTCGAGTTTTTTTTTGAAAACTTGAAAACACCATAATTTAGGGGATTTATGGTTGGTTTGTTTGTTTGAGTTTGTTGGATTTTGTGTGCGTGAGTGCGTGCGTGCGTGCGTGCGTGCGTGCGTGCGTGCGTGCGTGCGTGCGTGCGTGCGTGCGTGTGTGTGTGTGTGTGTGTGTGTGTGTGTGTGTGTGTGTGTGTGTGTGTGTGTGTGTGTGTGTGGGCGCGCGCGCGTGTGTGCATGCGTGTGTGTGTGTGTGTGTGTGTGTGTGCACGCGTGCGTGTGTGTGTGCGCGCGTGCGTGTGTGTGTGTGTAGTCTTCCTTTCGTCGAAATATACGAAATTTTCTCGAATATTCATGAGAACTTCAAGATCCCATAACTCACGGAGTTTATGGAAAATGTTATCCTCCCCCGACGGAATATCATTATTGGCAACCAATCGAAGCAGCCTATAAAAAAACAAAAAAAAATCCCCCATTTTTCGGATAAGTAACCGAACTGCATAATTACCATATACTATACCTACTGATATAGGTAATATATAAAATATACATATTTTTTTCTTATCTTATTTTATGATCTTTCGAATTTTACGAAAATCTGAGATTTTTGAATAATCGTCCAATGGGTCTAATTTCTGCAAATTTTGTAAAATATTGTGTATAAGTCTGTACTTCCTCTTTACTTTTCTAGAAAAGTTGTCAAAATGATATAATTTAATTGCAAATAGAAAAAAGGCTGCAAATTAAAATTTGCAGATTGTTTCCATCAAAATGCTCAAGATGCACGAAGCTCAGAGCTTCTTCTATGAGGAAGCCAAAATTACAAATATAGCTTCCTCATAAAGGAAGATTCAAATCCAAAATTAAAAAGATAGCTTCCTCATAGAGGAAGATTTCAGCATCGTGCATCTTGAGCATCTTGAGGAAGCAATTTGCAAATTTTAATTTGCAGCCTTTTTTTTCTAACATTTCTGGGAGCTCTTCAAAAATTCTGAAAACCATATTTTTTTATTGTTTCTTTTTCACCGTTTATTAACCACCCGAAGAATTAAGGGTTGGGGAATGTTTTTCTTGAAACTCGAGCCTCGTTTCAGTTTCAGCATGAAAAATATTTTTCTCCATTTGGAATGGACTGTACGTAATAAATAAATACATACAAAGTACATATAGATATAGGGAATTAAATGTATCGGGATCACGTAGGGTCAGGGAGAGGATCGAAGGGTGTGCTGCACCCTAAACGAGGGGTCGAAAATGGGGGATAAAAAGAGGAAACTGGGCTGGTTCGAGGGTGAAAGAGTCTCGTGTTTCGGGGGAGGACAAACTGGAGAGAGAGCAAATGGATTATCTGACAGAGATGCAAGGCAAACCTGTTCATGATCAGGGAACAAAAAATCTATAGACATTTCGGGTTGCTGGTTGAATGTTTACAGAGAAAATTTATCGACGTGGAAAACGATCTCGTGTGGTTGCCGACGGAGGAGAAATCAGTCGATGAAAAAATTGCATCGTCGATGAAGAAAATTTCATTGTGAAGCGAAAAAAGCGAAGTGAAAGAATAAGAGACACGATGATAAACGACGATGGCTCAATGGTCGTCCTGCAGCTTCAAATCGCGTTTATAAAGACATTCCCAATGCTGAATTTATTCTCTTGAACATCCTGAGGCTCGTCGGAACTCATAAATCTCCCGGAGTGCATTGTCGTGTCTGGACGGCAACTGGTTGAATAAGCAGAGCCTCCAATCTTCTCCTCCACCAGTCCGTATCATTAGCATCCGCCTGAAAAAATTGTGAGGAACTGCAAATGAATATCGTGCAATTTAGACGATTTCGAAATTAAAATTTTGATCGTTCGCACAATCGATTTTTCGTAGTCCGAACGAATCAATCGACATCGTTGAACGTTGACGCCGCGATAAATTAACTCGAGAATGTGTAGCGAACGAAGAAACGTCGAAAATGATATTTTTTATGGATGAGAATTAAATTTCGAAAGGAAGGTTCGTAGAGTCGAGATGTGCTGCACGCGATATTTCTAATTCGCACGGCAATATGATCGGAAATAGGAGGTGGAGATTTATAATCGCGTTCAAAAATGAAGCGAGAGGCTGCTGGTAGGGCGAGTCGAAGTTGAACGACGTTAGCGAAACGTTGATCGGCAAAGAGAGGACGCGATTTTGTATATGCGAGTGGAGCAATCAAAAGGGTATTCACGAGAGTCCTCTCTGCTGGCCGTGGGTCCGTGTGCGTGTGTCCGCATCCGGTAGAGTGTTGAAAAGTTTTATGATCGGACCCGCATCCAATTGTACGCGATGTTTTCATCATTATTATCATTTAGGTGCGGAAAAACATGATCGAAGGAGAATGAATCCTGTGATTGCGAGGTTAAAGGTTCGCGTTAATGACGCGACGATTGTGAGGCTTGATTAATAATCCGTCAATCAAAAACTGGAACATCAGGCTCAGGAGTATATCTATGAATGCCTCGCAATCGTTCGATTATAATTAAGAATTTAAGACAAGCTCGTTGTCGCCGGCTCGTCGGGCAAATATTTGAGGCTCCCGCACGTGTTTCCTTATCGCTCGATCTGACGGATGATAAATGACTCAGGATATTAATGAAGAAATGGAGCAGAAGGAAACGTTCAAGTTTTTTAACGTCGTTCCAAGTGAATTTGGCCACTGGATTGACAGACTGGGTCAATTTGACCCAGAGTGTACGACAGCAGAGTCCAGTTGTCTTCGGAGTTTTGACAAAATTTTAGAAAAAATCGGGTAAATTGAGTAAAAAAAAAGTACTGGGTCAATTTGACCCAGAGTGTACGACATCGGGGTCCAGTTGTCTTTGGAGTTTCGACAAAATTCTAGAAAAAATGGAGTAAGTTGTGTCGAAATAACGTACTGGGTCAATTTGACCCAGAGTGTACGACAGCGGGATCCAGTTGTCTTCGGAGTTTCCATGAAATTCTAGAAAAATTGAGTAAATTGTGTAAAATTAAAGTACTGGGTCAATTTGACCCAGAGTATATATCGTCCGTACACTCTCCGAAATATCAGTGAAGAAATCGAGTAAAGTGCTCCCGAGCACTAAAGCCACTCATAACGAGAAATTTCCACCAAATGACTATTATTTACACTGTATATATGGTTAATTATAAATTTTGATGTAACCCCCATGTATAGAGAGTTTGATCAAAGAGAAAAGGGACGATGAGACGGGAGAGCAGACACAAGGGACGGCAAGTTTCGCGACGAAGAGGGGATCGGAGGAGAGCAACGGTGGGAATTTCCGACTGATTATAATTGAAGCTCCCGTCCGGGCGAGCGACAAAGGGATTATTCGGGGCTTACGCTCGCACGATAATGCGCCTCTATTTCCTCTCTCTGCCATACACATCGCCAGCGTACGAGCGAACGTCTATACGTACAAGTGTCGCTTGTTCTCTCATGTTTCGTTATAATCGATATCAAAATACACCAGCCTCGCAATCCAATTCGCAATCTGTTTGTTACGTTCAGGCAGATTCTGTCTGTGGCAATGAACTTTCGTTAATTTCACGACAAAAACCACATGCGTTTTTTTTTTTCATTTTGGCTCGAGTTTTTTTTTTCTGGGGAGCAAATTCGAGCACGTGGCCAAAATCTGATCGTAGAAAATGGAATGGAACGTAAAAGGAAATTTCGTGAATTCGAAGCGAAAGCAATCGATTGCAGGAGGAAAAATTGATTGGCCAAGGAAATTCGACGTGGAAAAAAGGAAATTTTCGATTTTTTGACACTAACATTGCTGTGTTTAAATATTTAGTGATTTTTGAAACATTCGATAATCCTCGAGGCTCCCACGACACTCCGACGTTTCTGCTCTCCCTCGTAATCGTTTTCTATAGATGGAATCGTATTAAAATAACTGGCGCATATCGAGGGATATGGGTCAGTTAATAGGCGAACCGTAACTCGCTAATGTAAATCTAAAACGAGCTACAGAAGCTCGAGTGGCGACGAGCGAGGGCGAGGAGGATAAAGGAACTCATTGCGAGCTGCAAGAATTACCAATGATGAACGAGTCACAATTTTCAAGCATCGAGACAATAATAACGGTTCGTGTCGTAACCTTCGACGTGCGTGAGGAGGAATTTCCCCATGAGAACGATTCGTTTGTTTCCTTTTTTTTTTTTTCATCAACTCGACGTTGCTGTTTTCTTCCAACTCGAGAATACGACGATATTCCATAAAGTCCTTGATGTGTTATGGCAATTGGGTGAGCCGATGGCTGTCGAGAGAGTCGCATGGCCATGGACAATAAAAACGTGAATTAAAAATATTTCGCTGAAACTCATTGAGCCTTTCATTTTTCCTGACGTCCAGTTGGCCTGGAATTTGGCAATGGGAAGTTTCGCAAAGGCTTCGATCGTGTTTGCACAGCATCAGAAAAATAGAAGCTTCAGATATGGAGGAAAAATGAAGTGGCCAAAGTGAGTGAGGTGACAACGATGCGAAACGATAACGAGGAAAGAAAAGAGTGAGGCGACGAGCAGGCGAGAGATGGAGGTGAAAATATATCGAGGAAAGTTTTTTGCTGGCAAAATCTCCGGATAAACGGGTTACTCGTCCGAGCGATGGTAGAACATTCAAAACAGATTGCTCCGCACACGCCGGAGGGTAAAGTTCTGTGGATGGAGTGCGAAGAGGTTTGGATGGGAAAAAAGGAAAGGAACGAGGAGGAAGTGGTTCGAGGAGTCTCGTTCGGGTCGCTGGATTCTCCTGCGCCCGGAAGTCTTTGTTTTTCCTTTTCCCATATTTTTCCTCGTCGGAAAGGACCACGAAAAAATGCTGTCAAGATGTGAAAATTTGTGTAACAAAGTCCTTGTGTAATTTATTCAAGTTTTGGCTCGATCCTGAGGCTCGATGTTCCAAACTCGGAAAGTGGCGATCGTTTCCCCATGAAAGTCAAGCACAACGCAGGAGGAACCCATTCGATCCTCCCCAGGCTGAAAACTCAACTCTCAAACTATTCTGTACCGGCGATGGTCTCAACGGAAGTATCCTGGTTGCTCCTACATCCTTTACAAAGACGAACAACCTTCCAGGTTAGCCAGGCCAACGAGATTCCGGACCCAAGCGATGCCGTAAACGATGACTATTTGACGAGGGAACAAGCATCAATGTCCTCAATTAAGTTTCACCCTCTCAACAGAGTTATCCGGCTGATACGCCGTTTAAAGGTCGAACGGTAGAGCCAAGCAAAAGGATCGACAACACCAGGGTCCAGCAGCCTTCGGAATTGCGATGAAATTTTAGAAAAAATAAATCGGGTCGATTCTTCTGCAACGAAAGCGGTCAAGTTTTTTAACGTCGTTTCAAGTGAGTTGACCCATAGTGTACGACAACGGGGTCCAGTTGTCTTTGGAGTTTCGATAGAATTCAAGAAAAAATCGAGAAAATTGAGAAAAAATTAAGTACTGGGTCAATTTGACCCAGTGTGTACGACAGCGGGATTCGGTTGTCCTTGAAGAATCCATAAAATTTTAGAAAAATCGAGTAAATTGCGTAAAAATAAACTGGGTCAATTTGACCCAGAGTGTACGGCAACAGGGTCCACTTGTCTTTGAAGTTTCCATGAAATTAAAAAAAAAATCGAGTACATTGAGTAAAAATAAGGTACTAGGTCAATATGACCCAGAGTGTATTCCATCCGAAATCGAGAACAATTCACTAAGAGAAAATCTTATTTTTTTCAACATTTCTGAAACTACAATAATTTGGATGATTAAAAAAAAAAATTAGACGAAAAGTGACGTTTATACCTCGAAGTAAAAGAAACAAGTTGCTCAAGATGCTCGATGCTCAAATCTTCCTCTATGAGGAAGCTATATTTTTAATCTTGGCTTCCTCATAGAAAAAGCTTTGAGCATCGTTCATCTTGAGTAACTTGAGGAAGCAATTTGCAGCCTCTTTTCTATTTGCATTTAAATTATGTAATTTTGACAACTTTTCTAGAAAGTAAAGAGGAAGTACAGACTTATACACAATATTTAACAAAATTTGCAGAAATTAGACCGATTGGACAATTTTTCAAAAATCTCAGATTTTCGTAAAATTCGAAAGTTCCTAGAATTTAAAATCGTTCGACCATAATTCCCCAAATTCAATACCAACCTTCCTATTATGATACCCTATTTATAAAAAAAAAAATTAGTAATAAATGTTTAAATTTGCGGAAATTAGAGCGTCGACACCCTTTTTTTGAAAATTTCAAATGCTGTACAATTCGTATTTTTCTAGCAATTCCAACAACATTATCAGAGAATGAAGAGCTTGTATGGATTAACATCTGTGCACAACGGGAGCCCTGTAGCTCAAACCGATCTCAAGTTATGAACGTTTGAATTTTACAGTGCCATAGCATACACACACCCACACACACACACATCCGGACATTTTTTCTAGATATGATTTTTCGATGTTTTGGGACATTTTAAGGACATTGACATTGAAAACTGGAAAAAAAAATTTTGACCGTCACATAACTTCCTCTATGAGGAAGCAAAATTAGATTCGATCAATCGTACAGAATTAATGAAGCTCTTAATGAACGTTGGATTTTGTGCAGGGCAAATTTTCATGGTCCTATCTTGCTCGACCCCATAGAAGGCAAAATTCAAATGGTCACATTATGGAAATCCATGGAACGTGTTAATCCAACAGCACTTTACACATTATCTATTCCACATCGACGATAGTTACTGATAAAGGATGCTCAATTGTGTATTATCTGGCACTTGCATCGTTTTAAGTGGATCAGTTGTGCTGCTCGCATATACTTTATGCACTACGCATATCAATCAGTCCCATACATACGTGGATCGTGAACTAAAACATTTATTTTTTCCAAACGACGTCGCTGGTGGCTTTGAGCAATCGTGCTCGAAGCAACCGGTGGAAAAACGTCGGGAATGTGACGACGAGTGATTATAATATCCAGAGAATCGAAAAACCATGAAAATTAATGCCGATGAGTGAAAAAATTGTAGAAAAATTCGTTTTTCACAATTTATTGAAAATTCGTATAAATTATTTTTTAAGCACAGAAAATTTTTCGACAAGAACTTCGATTTGAATAGCAATAAACAAGATTTTAGTAGAAATCTTGAAAAAAAGGTTGTGCATTCTTAGGAAATGGAGCCAGCTCCACATACGAAAGATGAAAGTAGTATAAAAACTCGTTGGAAGATAAAAGCCTTAAAAATGCAACGTTAAGCAACTTTTAATAAAACAAAAAGAGGCAAAAGGATGAATTACGACATGAGTTGACCTTGAACTTCGGCCTGGAGAGCTGAGAGAATGTCCATGTTGAAAAATGCAGACTGGAGGTCGATCGCCAGCAGAGTTGATTTCCTTCTTTTTCCTTTGCTTTTTACGAGCTCGTATCTTTCCACCTGTAAACTCATACGGTGCAATTTCTCGCCTAGTCGTACAAAGTTACGACCAACCACGATATTTCTTCATCTTTGTACTTCGGAATCTTACGTTTTTTTATTTTTATTTTTTTTTTTTCAAAAAAAAATTGACGTCTCTGTGAAATCGTGACTTCATTGTTAATTCGCAGAATTTTCCAGCCCGAGCCACGTCGACCCTTGATCGATTCCCCGTTCGAACACTTTTTTTTTGTTTGACAATCTTACTCGCTCCTTTCCCTGAAGCAGAGCCTTCCGGTTTTCCCTAGAGTTCAATTATTCCATGAAAAATAAAATATAATCATTTATCTAGAGCTTTGAAGGTTAATGGTGTCCCAACATCGATTCCAGGTGAGTAAATATACTCTCGTGTTGGTAGTTACTGTGACAGTCGAGCGTGTAACGAGACACGGTATCTCTGTATCTAGCTTGTTCACTGAAACAGGGAACGTTGCTACTGCACGACCAACAAACCCAAAGACACATTCGGTGTATAGCACCATTAGCGGAGGGCCAACCTGCTCTACGCAGTTGACAAATGGTAATTCTCGAAACATCGTGAGACGAAGAGGGATAAGCATCCAGAGAGAGAGAGAGAGAGAGAGAGAATGAGGAAAGGAGGAGGGGCAAGGAGGGAAGAAGGAAGCAGTATTGAAGGAGAGATTCTCTGGTCCAGTAATGCAAAGCGAGGAGATTATCGAGTGTTTGTGAGACCCGCATGGACGGACGTAACAGGTCTGTCACGTCCAAGTCCTACGAGGGTGTTCCTAATATTCTTGTTGTGAAAGACGATTTATCTCCATTTGCTAGATCGAGAATGTGCACCAAATACCATAAAATACGATCTCGAAAAGATTCTGCGCTATTTTTTTAACCCATGTGTACAGCTAATTCAAAAAAACTTTATAACGTTCCAATTTTTTATAATGATTGATACAAAAAGTTAATTAGCACCAGAAAACGTAAAAATTTCGAAGTAATTTAAAAAAACGTTGCAATTTCTTAATTCTGTTAAAAAAACACTTTTGAAATTAAAATTGAATGATTATGATTCCAAAATCCGATCTCGAAAAAGCTCAGCTCCATTTTTCTAACTCACGTGTACAGTAAATTCAAAAAAAACTCAATTAAAAGCACAAAAATTAATTAGCACGAAAAAAAACGTAAAGATTTCGAAATAATTTTGAAAAAAGTTACAATTTCTTAATTGAACGAGCCAATTCAGTAAAAAGAAAAAACTTTTCAAATCAAATTTGAATTACTACGAATAAAAATCCGATCTCGGAAAAGCTCAGCTCCATTTTTTTTAGACCCACGAGTACAGTGAATTAAAAAAAAACTCCATAACGTTACAACTTTTTAAAAATGATTTATACAAAAAATTAATTAACACGAAAAACATAAAGATTTCCCAATAATTTTGAAAAAAATTGCAATTTCTTCATTGAACGAGTCAATTCAGTAAAATTAAAAAAAAACTTTTCAAATTTGAATGATTACAATTTGTCCATTGAAATTTTGAAATTTTTTTTTTTAAATGAAGCAAGTTCCTGGTCTGACGTTTCGATAATTATGATTAGCGTGTCTATTTAATTTTTTTCGTAATTCGCAAGCTTTTTAACGCTAGTGTACGTGACACAGGAAACGAGTGAGTGGCTGATGAAAGAAGGGAAGCCCCCAAATTGGTAATGAACGAAGACATCGAGGGAGGATTTCTAAGAGTATGTGCGAAGTAGAATGACACAACGTATGTAGTTATGGGACACCTGGGTGTGCACCTGCGAGCCTCGGACGTTAGTCCACCTGCTTGTCGCGTGACATCGACGCTTTATTATTATCGAGATCATTGTAACATACACGCACATGCTCCTTAATTGGTAAAGAGACTTTTCTCGTAACACAAGAAGCTAACGACCTCAGCACGTCGTTATTGGCTCTCGCTTCTGTTCGTGTAAGAAGTCATTGTGACTTTTCCATATTCAACGCACGTGTCAAACTTTCTGCTACACAACGAACAGCGTCAACATGACAAATTATTTATACGACACGAATATCTGACGATCTTCGACGAAGCCTCGAACCGGAAATTCGAATCGAATCCATCAATCGAATCATCATCATTATTTGTAATCAAAATCGAACCATCGTCGTCCCAACGACGACTGAAAAAATTAATTCTTCGCTATTCTTTCCATTTTGGCACTGGCAGCACTTTCTGCTGTTGGAATTCCTGCCCAGCAGCCGATATCTCGAGAATATTTGACCATGCAAGTTCGTGCTTATCGGGAGCTGGACACTACCGACACGATCGAGGGCTTTGCAGATTTTTTCTCACCTCCGGAAGGCTCTCTTATCATTTTTTATCGACTGTTGATACAACGAAACGCTTGAGGCGATCTACGAGCTGCTCGAGTGCAAGAGAAATAAGTAAAAGGCAAATTCACATTTTTTCTGGCTTTTTTTAACGCGTTTCAGGAAAAAGAAAAATTGAGAAAAACTTTTATTTTTCTCGAAAAAAAAACCTGCAGTTGGTTTCTTACCGACCGTGACTCCTCAAGGGAATTAGCGGACCTGGTAGATCCTGAGGAATTCATCATTATCTACGGAATCGTTGGGGACAATGAGTTTAAGAAAAATTGCGAATTTTTTAGATTTTTGCTACATTTATAATTTTTATTGGAGATAATATTTGTTTTAAATGCTACATCCTTAAATGTAACGAAATATACAGCGTTAAGACGTTCAACCATGAATGTGAGAATAACATCGATCATTCATTCATTTGCAGGTAGAATTTTTCTGTTTAATTATCGCAATGAGGGCTCGTCAGATTATTTCCATGAGGGCTGGACAGTTGAAATTTACATTTTTACTATTATTTCTAATATTTATTCTAAATGTTATAATTTATAATTGTCATTATCGTGACTTTCGTGGGTTCGTCGTTCTACCGGAAATTGCAGCCTGGCGAATTTTTCGGCTTTTTTGTTTTCATTTTGTATTTTTTATAGACAATCGTTCGATTTTGACAAAAAAATGGCAAATTTTTTTTTTTATCGATGGTCCAAAATTACGAAGAGTCAGCGATAGTCGTGTGGCAAATTTTTTCTTTTCATATCGATAAACGAATTTTTGTTTATTATTTATTTTTTTTTTCAGAAATTTCCAAATACTCGAGTAAATTAACGATTACTTTTTTTTTTTTTTTTTTGCTTTTTTTAAACTCACTCCGCTGCGTGAATTACATTTAGTCCGCAGGTCAAATCTGCGTCTAGGATCTCCTTGCTGTTCGCTGGTCGAGCTGTTATTGTTATCGCGTTGTCGTATTTCCCACTCGACACTAATCTCACTGTGGTCACCTCGCAAGCGATCGACTTTGAAGTTCGAGCTGGGAAAACAAAAGCGAGTCAGTCGTTTGGAAATTATTGAATCTTTAAAAAAAAATTTATAATTTTTTTACTTGGTCTCGAATTCACCCCACAAATCGTATCGAGGATTTCCACTTCCGTTGTGTCCAGACCACCGGTTCCACCGATCTGCACTTGATCCCCGGATCCACGCTTGTCGCACTGTACAAACGTTTCGTTCAACATTCATTAAATAATTTATTTATTGATTATCGATAAAAAAGATTTTAATTACTAATGTGGACCATTTTTTGACTTCAAAATTAATTTTTCGGATAACTGAACGATTTCGAAACTCGTTAAAGTTTTTTAATCGAAAAAATAACTTCAATAAAAAATTTCAACAATTTTTCCACTCCGAAATAAATTTTTTGCATAACTGAACGATTTTGAAACTCGTTAAAGTTTTTGTAATATAAAAAATCATTTTTTACATCGTTTGATGAACTTTTTGAATAAATAAATAATGAAGAAAAAGCATCATTATGAAGGATAATGTCAATTAGTTCATTATTTTGAATTAATTAAATTTTACTTCTTTCGATAATAAATATGAACTGTGTAATTTTTTTGGTCATTTTTTTTATGACGGTTCACCTGATGAATGATTCCGGTTTCACTCCCAGGAAATACAGTTCCACGCAGCCTCTTGCTGCCAACATCAAGAGC
Organism: Hyposoter dolosus; assembly: GCA_963921915.1. NCBI lineage: Eukaryota > Metazoa > Arthropoda > Insecta > Hymenoptera > Ichneumonidae > Hyposoter > Hyposoter dolosus. Next base: position 13,964,258 of record OY998135.1, on the reverse strand, counting down.
AACGATGCGTACAACGGCCGGATAAATTGCAACGAAGGTGCAATTAACGCGCCTCCCGAAGTTCCTGAGCGTGAACGGCTCCGTGTCACTGCTGGCAACCACATTGCAAGCTGTAACAAAATACGACAACCGAGAATGTAGACGCGATGGCTCGTACTCCCTGTTTTCTCTTTATAGACCCACGCAACTTGCTGCATTTTCCTATTGCACATTTCCATTGCTTTGGCATAACTAATCCAATCCATAGACTGCACCCAACTCGATCTCACGTCTCGACATTTATTAGAGTTCGTAATTGGCATATAATATTAATTATTAATAATAATGTCGCCATGATTAGGGAGCATTCAGCCAGAAATTCATCGCGTCTGATTGGCCTTTTTTCGGCAAAACTTTGCTCAAAGAATCGCTTAATTTCTTCGTTAATTAAAACAGAGGGAAAATTAAACTTTGCGAAGAAAAGGTCATCGATCTCATTATAAACTTTTCAATTGACGAGAATGTCAAAACCCTGAACGATGATTTCAAATTTTTCTTATTCTCCTCTGTATTTTAAAAATTTTACAAAATTTTACAACAATTTTATTGATTTTTCAAAAATTGACGAGGATTCGGAATTTCAAGAGTTAAATGAATTTTTTGAATGTTTTTTAAAAAAGAACATGGATCGAAATATTCGCGGATTTATTGGATTCGTAATAATTGTTGGTGAAAATTGATTTTCTATGTTTCTGAAACTCACGTTGAATGTTTGACCACGATGAAAAAAGCCTGGACGATGATCTTAATTTTTTTTCTCGAAAATTCAAAATTGGAGAAATTTTTCAGAAAATTTGATGTATTTTTGGAAAATTGATGCGGATTCGCAATTTCGAGAGTAAAGTAAATCGTTTGAACTCATTTTTTGCGAAACTCAATTTTTGTAAAAAGTCATGTATTTCGGGAAAATCGACGTAGAACCGGAATTTTGAGAGTGAAATGAATTGTGTGAATGTTTTTTTTCTCAAAGAAAAAATGAATCAAAATATTCGAGGATTTATTGAATTCGTAGCAATTGTTGGTAAAAAGTGATGTTTGCATTTTGGGAAACTCAATTTTCGAAAAATTCGACATTTTTTTGGAAAACCAAGACGAATTCGGAATTCTAAGAGTGGAAATAATTGTTTAAATCTTTTTTTTTTAAGAAAAAATTATTTAAAATGTTCGAGGATTTATTGAAATCGTAATATAATTGTCGGTAAAAATTGATTTTCCATTTGTGAAACTAAATTTTCGAAAAATTTCATGTATTTCCGAAAAATCTTGGAATGTTTTTTGTTGTTTTTTTTTTTTTTTTTTTAAGCAGCTATGGTTCGGAATTTGTTTGTAATTTAGGAAACTCACGTTGAATATTTTTACGAAACTTGATGGAAATGACGAAGCCTTTGCCCAGAGTTGGTATTCTGTATTGTACCAGCGCAACGTTTTGTGAGCTCGTATAAGTCTTGACGTTTTTACGACCGCAGAACTCGCTGGATCTCTGGTCAAGGGAGAGTTGATGATCGGAACCCGAAGGAAAATACTGGCCGTTCAATTCCCATCCGTCGACGACCTATTTTTGTATCCATAAAAAGGAAAAAAAAAGGAACAGAATAGAGGAGTGTGGAAAGCCTACGGAATCGATATCGTAAATCTTGAGCAGGATAAAAAACAAACATACAGGAGGACATAAAAAATTTAGTTTGAGAGTTAAGGACGAAATTTTCAAGCGGAGATCGAGGGACGATAATTCCGTTTCTGAATTCGCCAACGAGGCGAAAGAGCAAACATTTTTTTCTTGTTTTCGTACACACGAACATGAGATGATTCTTGGCTAAGACGATAAAAGAAAAAGTATAAATTTGATTGGAAGAAACCATCGGCTTCGTTTCCACTGACAAGAATGATCAAACGCGAGCGAGCTAACTTTTTAACTCGCCAGAGGCTGCCTCTGCGTCCAATTTTGGGGAAAGACTAAATCGAAACATCCTTCACGCAGAGACGCGGTTCCGATGAAAAACAACTCGTAAGTCTGTCGAGCCATCTTAAGAGTTACAAACAACAGAATTCCGCTAAAAATTCCAGACCTTAATTTTGTTATCTATTTGAAAAATAATTTTTAAAATTAATTGAATTAATTTTGACCTTAAATTAAATTAAATTGATATTAAATTAAAATTTCAAATTTTCAAATTAATTAAATTAATATTAAAAATTTTTCCACGTTCGATCGTTAACTTTTCGACAATTTCTGCAAAAACATCGACATCGAAAATTGAAATTCTAAATCGCGATCTATGTTTTGAAAAAATTTCATATAATGGAAAAAAAAAAATATATTTTTTTCTTTGATGCCTAAAAAAATTTGCGGGGAAAAATGTGAAATAATTTTTACGCCAATCAAGTCGTTGCCGTTGCAAGGAACATCCATGTGGGGAAAAGAAAATTCGACGACTTCGTCCGGTTCCGTAAAGACGTAAATTCCACAAACGGTTTCCGAGCCATCCACCGATTTGTAGGCGTAACGACCAGGTTGAGACGTCATGAAAACGCATTCTGGAAAAATCGTCGACGAATATTATTTTTTTTAAATGTAAAATTTACTGGCCATTGAAATTTTAGAATAAAAAATTTGCTCGGCCAAGAAAAGACAGAAATTTGGCAGTAAACTTTTTTTTCGATATTTTTCCGTGGATTTTGGAGCAATGACCTCCGGAAGGTCAACGTACCGGATTGCGATTAAAATCAAAGCTTTCCCGTTATCTCGGGGTCTATTATCTCAACACGGCCAACATTCTGTATTATCATCCAATCTAACTTTTGGCAATGGCGATATTCGAGTGTGGCATTAGAAAGAAGGAGTCTGTAAAGTTTGTGGAAAATTAATTAACGCGATCGTTTTTTTTCCCTTCAGGAAAATATCCGGTGGACGAAAATCTCGGGCAGTCGAGACCCACTTTCTCGACAAAATGTTATTATTCGAGATTATTTATATGCAAAGTTAGTGAACACTTTGAAACTTCAATATTGATGAATTTTTCATGAATATGAAACATTCTGAGGGTTTATTCACGTTTTTTCTCGGTGCGTCCCATCGGTCCATTTTTTTGGGGGGAAAATGAATGTTCGTCCGGAAAACTGTTTGGAAATTTTTTATTTTTATAAAAATGTCAACTTCAAGGTCAATGAAAGTTGGAGAGTCGTTTAAAAATGAAAATTGAAAGGTTTTTCTGGGTACGTCTCATTGGTCCATTTGGGGGGGGGGGGGGGGTAAATGAATTTTCGTCCGGGAAAATGTTTGGGAATTTTTTATTTTTATAAAAATCTCAATTTCAAGGTTAATGAAAATTGGACCGTCGTTTAAAAATAAAAATAGAAATGTCCGGATGTTTGTCGAAGGATTTTCAAACGCTTTCAGGAATCGATGAAAAAGCTTGGCGATTGATGGCCATATAATGCATTTCCTTTTCCCTCTTTGCGGTTGTGCCACGCGAGCAGGTAAACAAATCTCTTTTTTCCGATGGGAGTTTGTGCATGGAAATTGTTTGCGAGCACGTCCTCCGGAGCGTACCACTTTGGGATCTCTGGTGGAGATTTTTCTCGATCGATCTTTTGACACGTGCAAGCAGTTCACTTTCTTTGGTAAATATGTGATAAAGTGTCTTTTTAGGTGGCGATATCAGGATATGGTCCTTTGGTAAATGTTTGCACGTTGAATTATGACGCGAAGGGATGTGATAAAGATTAGAAATAATGAAGGAACGTGGGTGTCGAAATTTGTGAAAATCGATGACGATAAAAAAAATGTAAAAAAAAGTTTTACCGGTTTAAATGATTGATACATTTTTTTTTTTTTTTTTTTTTTTTTTTGTAGAAATCGATAAATTGCGAGGCACGTGAGGGGAATATTGATTAGAAAAAATTTCAATTTTCCTTGATACAAATTTTCAATGACACACGAGGAAGGACTCGAAGCTACGAAACGTTTTTCGTGTCGTGATAAAATTCGAACTCGTGGGACAGTGGGTATGGAGGTCAAGGTACAGAATAAAAGAACGAAGCTTCAGTGAAAATAAAAATTCTGACCTGGTATTGGCTCAGCAGGAATTTCTTGACGAACGATTCCCTTGAATCCATAAAAATCAAGATCTGAATTTCTTTCAAGGTCCCTCGCGATCTGTGGAGCAGACCAAACGATTATTTGTAGTTTATAAATCAAAAAGTATAATTAAGGCGATGGAGGTAATGAATAAGTTTTGATACAAATGTCAGGCTACTTCCGGGCTTGAATCTCAATTAAAAAACCATCGAGCACGACAATCACATGAATATTTCTAATCGATGAGTTTCTCATCAAAATTATCGTGCATTCGTTTCCCTTTCGTCGTTTGATCGACCTTTCACCTTTGCAGTGTTTCAAGACCTTAAAGAAATAAATATCCCACTTTGGGATCGATTTAGGTAGGCGCTTGAGCCAAAGGATATACGAGGACAACGTCGAGGAAGCCTCTCGTCGTCCAACACGACAAGAGAGCGAGCGAGAGTCAAATAAGTAGTAAAAGCCAATATTGCGTCAGACAAGAATTAAAGTTGACGAATTATGAGACACGTGGCCGAAAAAACAACGATTATTCATTCCCAGGCCACGAATACGGAGCCGATAAGATTACACAAATATACATCTGATAAAATCATAGCTTTGTGACGGTGAACATTTTTTTTTTTCCAGTTTTCAATGTCAATTAAAATGTCCCAAAATATCGAAAAATCATATCTAGCATAAATGTCCGGATGTGTGTGTTTGTATGTTCTGGCATTGTAAAATTCAAACGTTCATGACTCGAGAACGGTTTGAGCTACAGGGCTCCCTATTTGCACAGATGTTAATCTATAGAAGCTCTTCATTCTCCAACAATGTTGTCTCCGACAATTGCTAGAAAAATACGGATTTTACGGTATTTTGAAATTTTAAAAAAAGTCTGTCACCGCTCTCACTTCCGCAAATTTTAAGATTTATTGCTAATTTTGTTTTTCATGTATAGAGTATCATAATAGGAAGGTTGGTATTGAATTTGGAAAATATTGGTTGAAGGATTCAAATTTTATGATTTTTCGAATTTTACGAAAACCTGAGTTTTTCGAAAAATCGTCTAACCGCTTTAATTGTTGCAAATTTTGTAAGATATTGTGTAGTAGTTCTTCTATACTTTGTGGGAGAGTTGTCGAAACTATTTTTATAAGACGTAAAAAATATGCAAATTTTATTAAATATGCTGCAAAATGCTTCCTCAAGATTTAGCACGATTCTCAAATCTTCTTCTATGAGGAAAGCAAAATTAAAAATATAGTACCTCATAGAGGAAGATTTGAGCATGGTGCTAAATCTTGATGAACATCGGGACCATTTAACTGAATCTCGATAAGAATTCGTCGACTAAATTTTTCAATTCGACTTAAACGCACGTGAATCTTTTTTTAGATTATGTTATTATTTTTATTTATTTAACAGAATCATGGGGAACTTTTTTTTTTCGTTGTCGTGAGATCGAACGTTTCGATACAATTTTTCGTTAAGGTCCTCTCGGTCCTCTGAGGTGATGCAACAGTTTTTATTTTTTTTTAATTTTTTAGTTCACACGATTTCTTTTTGATTATATGAAAATTCTTTTGATTTCTCGACCGTTAATTATTGCCGGCGTCTGTGCAATTTTCCAGCCACTTCTTCGTGGGCCTTGGATAATTTTTTGCAGCAGAGAAGCGATGAAAACTCAATCTTCTTTGGCCCCAATTTAATTGAGTTTACAAATTTTCTTTTATTTTATTTTTTTTCAAAGAGCAGAGTTACTTCGTCGAAGTAAACTTTTGTCCACCTTTCGATCGACGTCCCAAGAGTTCCAATGTCTTCATGAATATTTAATTCCAAAAGTTAGCGAGAAAAATATAATTTTTCCATTTAATTTCGATTGGAAAAGCAGACGAATGAGAAAAATGGATTTTACAGGGTAAACGAAATACGAGAGACGTTTATATTCCGAGTGTATATTCTCTTCGGAGCCACGAGTCAACAACGTGGCTAAATATTTTTATGCACCAAATGTCGTCGTGTAAGAGAAACGTGTCCCAGAACTACGAACTGTAACTTTAAACTTCGTTATCAACTGCACGAGATAAATGCAGTTTCAATGTGACTCCCAACTTTCCTTGCAGGCTGGGAAAGGACGAAAAATTTAAATGCAAAAAATTAAAGATAAAATGTTTTTTTACGTTGTTTTTTAAAGTTACGTGGAAAATAGGATCGAGAGAAAAAACGAAGGAAAATTTGGACGACGTTTGGTCTTTTTCTTCCTGTAAAAATAATCGCTCAGCATGAAAGAGCTGTAAATATAGAAACGGCAGGATAATTTGTTGGCGAAATTGAATTGGAGGAAAAAATTGACGTTACAATAGGACGAAAACGATAAAGTCGTAAATGGGAGATTGCTCGCGAAGTATGGGACGGAGACACAGTCTCGTAAAATTGTTGATAAGCCACGGCCGAGTGACACAGCAAGATGGCAGTTATTGACTAACGGAAATTACGATACAACCTTTCAACTCGGAGTCGTGCTGAATTTACGATTGAAAAGGGTGGGAGAACGAGGTATTTTTTTCTTCTGTAAATCGCGAGGCTCGCTCGTTCCCAATTTTTCAGCCATTGTCGAATTCATCGAATCCACGACGCAATCATTCGAATTCCACATGCCGACTAATCGGTCCCATGAAAATATCTTCTCACCTTTCACAGCGATAAAAAAATAAAAAATATTAAAAAATAGGGAAACAAAAATTCTCGATTTATCGAGAACCACCGACGCTCCTGGACACTTATTCGCCTTTTTTCTATACTTTTTTATCAACAGTCACAGTCGAATGCATCTGCAAATACTTTTCCAATGAAGAACCAAGCCTCGGACGAAACGAGTGATCGATCGATTGTCCTCGCTGACCTCTTTGGACGATAAAAATGTTCTTGATAATTCTACCAATCATTCAACACTATCGATACTTTTTAACCTGTCGAACTAATGATAGATTCCTTTTTCATCGTTTTTCTGAGAGCCAGAGTCGTCACTTTCATGAAATCGTGGATTACGGAGCGTTGTTATTAATTCATTGTAATTTATTATCTCTCCGTGGTCACCAGGGGTCAAAATGACCCCGAGTGGCCTCCTCTCCAACGGTGCTTTGCGGTGCTCGAAGAAAATGTTTTTTTTTTACACATTGCCTCATCCTTGCTGATTTTTTTTCGGCATTTTGGAAATTGAATAAAATTTTTTTGGAATGAAATTAACATTCTGAAAGGTTCAAACTAATATCCTGAATTTTTATGTGTCGTTCATAACGATACTGGCGACGCGGCAAGCGTTTAAACATTGCCGGGGTCATTCCGACCCCGTGTGGCCAGCGCGTTATTTTTAGAACATGTAACCACGGACGGTTAATCAGCACAATTTACTGTCCATTCAGAATTCTATTTCCTGTAATGATTTTTTGGGAATTTTGTACGGGCGTCTTTATTTTTTTTGGGAATCCATGAAATTGTTGTCAAAAAAAAAAAAGAAAAATTTTAGCGTTTTTCTGAGAGCCAGAGTCGTCGATTTCATGAAATCGTGGATTACGGAGCATTGTTATTAATTAACGGTTGTAATTAATCAGCAGAATTGATTTTTAATGCAGAATTCTATTTCCTGTCACGATTTTTGGGAAAGTTTGTACGAGCTTTTTTATTTTATTCGAGAATCCAATTTTCGTCAAAAAAAAAGGCAACCTCGATTTTTTAGTGTGAAAAATAAGGTCGTCGTTAGTCTCGTTTGTATTTCCATGATTATTGCTCGTAAATATTTTCCCATGCGAGATTTTCGGTTGAAAAAACGAAAATAGCATCGTTCGTAATTTCATAATCGACACCGACGATGGGTCGATTGTGGCTGGAGACGAAATTAGACGAATGAATTAATTGATTAAGAGAGTTATCGTGGGCGTGAGAAACGAGGTTGTTATTAATGTCACCAGAATCAGAAATTATCGGGAGAATCTGAGGGAACGGAGAAACAATCTCGATTGATTATTTTATTGTGTCGAATTTTATCAATTTGTTATAATTGGCTTATCAATGAATGAAACGTGAGATTGCAATGTGTTATTAAGTCGAAATGACCTGACGAGCAGGGAGCTCTGAGCCCTTTCAGGGCTCCTGGATTATGAAGCGTCACCGTCTCGTCCTTTATGTGAATTTTATTCGATTTCTCATCCCTTGATAATTGCACGTCGTGATGAAAATAATTTTTCATGCTCATTTTCGGGCCGAATCAATTTTCGTATCGAATTTGATCTCCCCAGAGATTTCGCATGAAATTTTTTATCTCATCTGCACTGATTGATTAAAATTCATACGAGGAATGATCGAAAGTGAAATTTCCCATTGTGGACTTGCTCGTCAGGGGCAACGATCACAATCGCCTGTGTCAAGTGGATTTCTTTTCGCAGGAACTTGGCCAAATCTTTCGAGACTCCAGGTTCACGACCCTCGTCAATCCTCTGTCCTAGGCAGTTTAACGACCAGCTGTCCGAGTGGGAGGCTGTCCTGCCTTGACTAAACAGTGAGGACGGACCTTCCTGTCTGCTGCTGTCAACTCGGACGAGGCATGCTCTACTTTACGATTACGTTATACTTGAAATATTACCTTGGGAGCTTCACACTCGATTCGGATAACCGAGGCTTCTCGTGTCGCACGAAACGATCAATTGAATAATTAATTTTTTTTTTCGTTAAGGTGGTATCGTCGTTTTTAATTGAATTCATTTTTTTTCCATTTGTTTTTGTGCTGGAATTCATTTTCGGTTTGCAATGACTTGAAAACCTTTGGGAAGGATTTTTGGCAGTTTTTTCAATGTGCTTAAAGTGTCCCAAAACATCGAAAAATCTTATCTAGAAAAAATGTCCGGATGTGTGTGTGTGTGTATTTTCTGGCACTGTAAAATTCAACCTTTTATAACTCGAGAACGGTTTGAGCTACAGGACTCCCGTTTTGCACAAATGTTAATCTATACAAGCTCTCCATTCTCTGAGAATTTTGTCCAAATTGCTAAAAAAATACGAATTCTACGGCATTTTGAAATTTTCAAAAAAAGGGTGTCACTCCTCTAACTTGCGCAAATTTCAAGATTTTTTACTAATTTTTTTAATGAATAGCGTATCATAATATAAAGGTTGGTTTTAAATTTGGGAAATATCGGTCGAATGGTTTAAATTTCATGATTTTTCGAATTTTACAAAAATTAGAGTTTTTCGAAAAATCGTCTAATCGCTTCAATTTTAGCAAATTTTTTAAGGTATTCAGATAATTCTGTACTTTCTCTTTACTTTCTAGAAAAGTTGTCGAAATTATATAATTTAAATGCAAATTGAAATTTACAAATTGTGGTTGCTGTTGTTGTTGTTTTTTTTTCATTCTTTCGATTTTCAACGGAATTTTTGGGCAGAAATTCTTGGAGGCTGTTTGTAAATCGATCTTCTAGTAATTTAGAAAAATGTTTCATTCCTTCGGGATGATGGACACGAGAACGAATGCCAATTGAATGGCGATTGCGACTCAAGTATTTATCAGGTTTGTTGAAAGGATCTTGAAAGCGGAGAACAATGAGGGCTTTGAAAATGTGTAACACGATAGTGCGAAGGATCCGAGGCATTTAACCAGCACATCGGGAGTGAGACTTGATGGGCACGATGGTCGTAACTGAGTTACCTCCTGCGACGATGCAGGATGCTACCGAATCCACTAATATCGTGAATGGAATTCATACTCACAGGGTGTCCTCGCCTTGAGAACGATGACTCCTGCGATGGAGTTTAAGGTCACGAAAGAATCCGAAAGAATCCGATTTTTATTTCGCAGAATTACTTGTTAATTTTGATTATTTTCGATTTAGCAATTAATTAGTTAACTTTCCGAGGCCTGAATTTTGTCTTTCTTGTATTTGGATGCTTTTATATGCGGAGAGGAAATAATATCGAAAATTATTATGGCATCGTAGTTCCTTGCCCCTTCAAGGGATTTTAGCAAATAAATAGTAATTTTTCATTCATATTCTATCGCTATCGATATTTTTCGCTAAATTTTAACATTTTTCCATATTTTTTTCATCATCCTCTCAACAATTGAATTATTTTTCATGGTTTCCTGTTAGTATTATTTTCGAAAAACAACATCACAATGTTAATTTTGAAGTAATAACGATTGGATCCGACTTACGAATTTTTTTGAAGCGATTAATAAATTTCGGAAAACGTTAATTAATCGAGATTAATGAATCCGGAGTTAATTTCGTTTCCTACATTTTTTTGAAACTTTTCGTTTTTTTTCGTAATATTTTAACATTTTTTGCCCATTTTCAAATAAAAAATTACTGCGGTCAAATTTCTCAGAGCCACGATCTGCCACCAGAGAACTATGACGTCATGGGAATTTGTAGATTATTTTCTCTCTCCCTGTAGAAATCGTTGTCCCCGAAAGGACACCCTGTAGATTTTGCTGTTACATTGGATACAACAAGCAGGTTCAGGTTCCCGACAGACTTTGTGAACCGCCGGACAATGAGAAGCTCGATATAGCGAAGTGGTTGAACGGGTACAAGAGCGAGGAACCAAAATACAGAGTACGATGGCAACCGGTATTATATCGAGACGAGAGTAAGCCACAGCCAATTGTCCCTAATTGTTGTGGAGACGTAAACAAGGGTGGAAAAAATAAAGTAAAAGATAGAAAAGAAGCGAAGAAAGAGGAGGAAGGAAGGAAGGCTGTGAGTGGCCTGAGCATACTTTGCGCAAAATTGACACCATTTCCACAATGATTTCTCATTTCCCCTGCAACCAATTACCGGACACATGGGACTCTGTGTTCGGAGGCTGCTGTGTTTACGATCGCGTTGAACAGCACTTTGGAGCTTTACTTTTTAAGGACGCGTTGTATGCTGAATTTTCTATCGATAGAATTTCTTTAAATCTGCACCACCCAAAGAGCACAGCGATGTCTGATAGCTCGCACAATTTTAAGAGATATGCGGATGTTGAGATATTTATATATAAAAATCACAATTTTCAATAGTTTCTCACAAGAGCGTGTGTTAAAAGTTGCAATTTTCAACATTAAATATTTCAATTTCTAAATGGTGAAGCCTCTTAACATTTTGCATACACTTTTATGTAACATCAGAGAAGCTTTATTTACTTTTTCAAAAAAATCGGTCGTTAAATTTTTTCGAAATTTCGTTTATTATATAACAAATACCGATTACCTCGGAAAATCTTGGGTTTAGCGTATGTTGTTCTTTAGTAAATTTGTAACAACTTTTTTTAATGAACGTGGGCTCGCAAACCATTTGTATGTAAGAAAAACTGAAAACAAAAATTTACATTTGACCGTCGCCATACAACGCCCTTAAATCTTCGTAATTCTTTTAATTGCCGTTTGAGGTCATTAGGAAAACCAGGCAAATGCATATTTGACGACCGTTTTACAACAAATTTCCCATTATTTTTGACACTTGATTACGGGTTTTTGAAAATATTAAAAATCTATGGAAAAAATTTGTTTATTTTCAAAATTTACGTTGAATTTTAAGAAAAAATTATATTTCCAAGCGTCGTCCTACAACGTCCTTAAGGGTGTACAGGGGACAATTAACTTTTTAACGGAGATTTCAAGGTCATCCAAGGTTAATAAACATCGAATAAAAAATTTTTTGCATAATTAATTGAAAAAATTGTTAAAAAATCGAAAAAACGATCGAGTTTTTAATTTCGAAATTTTGAGCATGAGAAACGAGCCCTCGATGGTCTCTTTTCAAGGTCACCCGATTTATTGGGGATTAAAATGATAATAGCGGAAAACAGGCGGCTCGAGGTGCCGGCTGTTCTCATAGAAATGTAAATAAGTAACGGCACAGCTGCGTAAGTACAAAATTTGGGGTACACGTTCCTCAAGCATGTTCGCATTGTTTGTCGCGCTCTCGGTCACAAACACTTTTTACTGTAATTATGGAACTTGGATTTCGTAGCAAATCTCGCGATCGGATCGAAAACGAGCTCGATCAATTGTTCAAATAAAAAACAAACATCAATCGAGTAATTTGCGACAAATTGATTTTGAAAAAATTAAAAAAACCTCAGAAAAGCGAAAATTCCAACGACCTCGTCGTTTCGCGATCTTGTTCCGCGGAATTGTTGATGGTTCTTCGAGGTTTTGATTTTTTCAACTTTTGCACTTTCTTCTGCTTATTTTTTTATGTAAAAAAAAAATCAATTTTCAATGAAATTTTGAAACTTTTGACAATTTTTTAAATTGATTACACTAGTGATTGGTGTGTCGAGGAAATTGCAAAGATTGCAGAGCCTTGAAGGAACGCATTTTGAAGGAAAACGAGAATTGAGTGTTTCGGAGTAAGAAATCGCTTACCTGTTGCGGAAAGGGAACATCGTTGCCAGGTATGACACTGGCCCGGACCGCAGAACTCGAGAATCCTCCAGCGATCGAGAGAAGCGCAAAAACTTGAAACATTCTTGGGCTATGGAGTTTGTTTATATTTTGAAAAGTCAAAATTGATGAGGATTGTTTTTTTATTAACGGAGTGAAAAGATCGCGAAAAGTTTTTAGTCGCCGGTTAGGTTTGTGTTGACTTTTGAGAATGTTCAAAGAGCCGGACTTTCCTCGAGAAATATTCTTTGGATTTTGAACGCTTTGGGACTTTTTGGAGCTATTAATTATTCCGAGTTTCGATCGGCAATTCCGTTTATCGGGAGTCGAAGAGTACGAGGGACTCTCTGTCGCTTCGCGTTCCCACGACGTTCCTCTTATAGTTGCGGCTCTAGCGGATTCCTCGCGGGGGTTTGAGTTCGTAGTCGCGCGCGCTGCTTCTCTCCCTCGTATTCATCCGCACCGCGCATCCCCAAATGCTTTTCCTATCTGCTCTGCCCCTCGACCAACGTCACCCACTATTTGTAACCCTCTCGAGCGTCTCACCCGACAATAACGCGCGTGTCGCCTTTTCTGCGGCTCCAAACATCGCGAGTTATTCACTTTTTTTCACGGCAAATCCATTTTTTATTTTCCATTGTCCAGTTTCCGAAAAATTCCATCTGCAAATAATTATTTGAGGGCTTACAATTTTCAATGTCAAAATTAACTTAAAATATCCCAAAACATCGAAAAATCATATCTAGAAAAAATGTCCGGATGCGTTTGTGTGTGTATGTTCTGGCATTGTAATATTCAAACGTTTATATAACTCGAGAACGGTTTGAGCTCCAGGACTCCCGTTATGCACAGATATTAATCCATCCAAGCTCCTCATTCTCTGAGAATTTTGTCGGAATTGCTAAATAAATACGAATTCTACGTCATTTTGAAATTTTCAAAAAAAGGTTGTTGACGCTCTAACTTCCGCTAATTTTAAGATTTCTTACTAATTTTTTTTTTTTTTTTATGAATTGAGTATCATAAGAGGAAGGTTGTTATTGAATTTGGGAAATATCGGTTGAACAGTGAAAATTTTATGATTTTTTGAATTCCACGAAAATCTAAGTTTTTGGATAAATCGTCCAACCGCTCTAATTTCTGCAAATTTTGTAAACTATTGTGTATAAGTGTGTACTTCCTCTTTACTTTCTAGAAAAGTTGTCGAAATTATATAATTCAAATGCAAATAAAAAAAACGCTGCAAATTGAAATTTGCAAATTGCTTCCTCAAGATGCTCAAGATGCTCGAATAAGCTTCCTGTATGAGGAAGCCAAAATTAAAAATATAGATTTCCTCGTGGAGGAAAATTTGAGTCTCGTGCATCTTAAGCATGTTGAGGAAGCAATTTGGAAATTTCAATTTACAGCCCTTTTCAGTTTAAATTTAAAAAATTTTCTTCAAAAATCTCAGCAAAGGAAATTTATCGCGATCGATCTATCGAATTGTCCCAATTATTCGATTGCAAATTCCTCGGGATCAAGATTCTAGGAGAATTGAGTCAGTGGAACGCAGATCTGGAGCCTTAAGGCCAGTGCTGAATGACAGTAACGACCAGAGACTTCCGGCTCAAGATTCAATCAGGAGAATCCGACTCTGGAGCATTGGTGGGATGATTAAATGAAAAAAAATTCTAAATCCTCGATCTATCGAACAATTTTTCATATTTACGCGACAATTGTTATCGTAGGTCCTTAACGAGGATCAATTGTGTCAAAAAATATACATTTCCTGGCCCGGTGAACGTCCAGCCTCCCCACGGACTCGAGGAACTCTAAAAAGTTGGCTCCGGCGAATAGGGAACGAAAACATCGAAGAACCAAGTACGTGAACGGCATGTGTACGAGAGTTCAAGTTTGAGAGTAAAATTTGGATGGAAAATTTCTGAGGGATCACTCGAGATGTTCGCAACTCATTGGCAGGGTCTGTGCGACCCGCAACAGCAAAAAAAAAACAGCAGAGGGACGAAGAGAAGGTGCGAAAGGGAAACGAGGCTCGTGAGTTCGACGATAAAGTCCTGCGAGCGAGCTTACTCGCGCGCGGAGGATCGTCAAATAAAATTCGAAGAGTGTAAAGGGTGCGTATACGGGAGGGCGGAAATCCTTGGTCGTAGAAAAAAGGAAACTAGTCGATATACTCTCTTGTGTAGTGAGCACAAGAGAGTGTGCGTTTGTAAGACGCCGAAACGAAGAGCTAGCCCGAAAGAGCTCGACGATGGGTCTGTATCGCCGGATTTGGATGAAATTCGATTACACGAGGCAGCGCGCGGTGCAAGGTCGTGAGACTCTTAAACATTATTGCTGAGAGAAAAGATTTTTCAGGAGCTTTCAACCACTTTGGCCTCGAATTGAGCCACTTGATTCTAAAAGAAAATTTATCGCGTCGCTCTGAATAATACAAAACACGAAAATGAGAGAAAGGAAAAAGAGACACTCACAAAAACGTGCAATAAATGGGAGAGATTTAAATTCTACGTAGGCAGAAGCTTCGCCAACATCTTACTAACCGTTCATTGACAACCCCGCAGGGATCAAGATTTATTAGTCTGTAAGTCACTCACCAGGAGACTCTGCGATAATACGAGACTCTCTCTGGACGCGATTCTGGTAACGAATTTTCATTCGAAAGCTCTTTATATGCTTTCGTCATCACGACGTTTTTGCGAAATGCAGGAAAACGTCAAAGGAAAATCGACGTCCTTGTGGTCGTGGAAAATTGAGCGAAAATTCGAGTCGCTAATTCGTGGGAAAATTCTTAGAAAATAAATTGCAACGTTCGGAATTTTTTTTTTTTTTTATTATTCGGTTAATTAATGGAGGCAACGAGGAAATTGAGAAAAGTGAGAAAATGGTGACGGTAGCGAATCGTAATAATTTCTGCACGCAGCAATAAAAATCCTATCGGAACTCAATGTCCTCGGAATTTCCAGGATCTAATTTGTTGTTTCATCAAACAAAACGTCCCCGATCTTTTTCTGCTCGCCCGGAGTTGGCGAAACGCCTCGAGCATTTATCGAGCAAGAATTTTTTTTTTATCTCACGTGCTTTCGAGAATCGAGAAGTAAATCTTTGGGACACCGCAGCTCGGATCGGGAGCAAAAATGACTGTGACGTTAAGCCGTTCAGCCGCGATATTCATCAAAATCGATGCAAAAATTCGATTCTCTTGGAAATTAAATTTCCATTCACATCGAAAACTGTGAAATCATCGAAAAAGGAAACGATTGCCAAAAAATTGCACTTGATGAAAAAAAAAAAATAAAAAACTGTTTTTTTTTTCCAGGAAAACAAATTCATGCGGTTCATCGCGGAGCCTCGAAAGGATAATCCGACGAGATCATTAATTTCCGAAGATCACTAAAAATCGTCGAATTAATTGCACTCATTTTTTGTTATTGAGAAACAAACACGAAATATTTCACTGTCGATTTCGAGCCGAAGAATCGCGTGTGTAAAATGAACGAACGATTCGAAATTTGCGAAAAATTCGATTTGTCGGAGATTATTTTCAAAATTGCGATCAAGTTTTTAGCGCGGAGAAATAATCTGAGGAGAAATAATGTTCGAGACTGCTCGTAGCCACACATTTAACGCGATACTTATCCGCAGTCTGTTGACCGAGTGTTGTGTGCATACAAAACGACAGAGACGTATATTTCAAGTAAATCGCGTGTGTACATTGAGATAATTAGACCCGAGCGATCGAGCGGACGTAATGAGCGAAGTTGGCTTTGTAGTGAATTTTGTATACGAGGAGGACGTTATCAAATGTAAACTCGGATTGTTTACGTGGAGGAGGAAATGCACGAGGAATCGCGCGATCCCCCGTCGTTTTCTCTCGCGTAATACATTCGTTTTTTTTTTTTTTTCTCATTCGTTGGCTCGTCGCGGATTCGCGATGAATTATGGCAATCGCAAATTGATCTTAGCTCATTATTTTTCATCAAACATGTCAAGTTCAACGACATTAATCGATTGGCAATAAAAATGACTGGAAGGTGGACTTAGTCGATGTGTTTTTTTTTTTTTTTTGAAACGTTATCACGAATGAATTTTCGGCTGGATTTAGTGGTCGAAAAAATAGTTGCAAATTATTTTCTCCGTGGAAATGAAACGCCGGAGCGAAAAATTTGGATGCGATGAAAAAATTTTGTATATTTCTTACACTGCCTTTTTTTCCTTGCAGGTCTCAGCAGAATTTTTATCTTGAGCATAGACTCTCTTCGATATGGAAATAAAAGGATGCTTAATATGACCTTGTTTACGCGTGGACCGAACGAGTTAATTGAGGCTGCACGAGATAATCCTTTCGCCAGGTTTGCTTTTTCATCATTTTTCAAGCAACAGCAGCAGGCTGCGGGACAAATCGGAGTGGAATCTGGAGGAGGATTTTCATCCGATTACTTGTTTTGGACACGCACGTTTTTTAGAAATTCGAGTCAACTGACAAGTCTCATTTTGCTTCAATGTCAATGTTTTCAATGTCAATGCGCTTTAAAATGTCACGAAACATCGAAAAATCATGTCTAGAAAAAATATCCGGATGCGTGTGTGTGTGTATGTTCTGGCATTGTAAAATTCAAACGTTTATAACTCGATGAAAACGAAATTTTATTCAACTAACAAAATTCATTTAGTAAAAATTGAATTTGTTGACTCAACAATTAATCGGACGTAATTATCATGCTGCAGTCCAAGTGAAAAAATATTCGGTTGACCTTCGTGGAAATGGCTCGACAAAATCATTTTGTTGGTAATACCATCATTACTTAGTTGATTTCTCAGAGTACTTGGCGAATTTATCAAAAAATTTGTTCCATTGAAAATTCCTATCTGAATAGCTTGTGCGGTTGGAACAAGAAAAAAGTTATTCTATATAAGAAATTATTTTGTCCCGCAGACAGTATCATTTTTTCGAATAGAATTTTCGTTTTGTTGATTGACATCCTCGATCAAACAGATTATTTAGTTTAATATATAAGACTGCGGACAAATATGTAGATATTTAGTTGATAAGCAACTAAACAATGCTGTTGAAAAGTTCATTACGGTGAGTTCACCGAAAACGAAATTTTGTTGAAGTGCCACAACCATTTAGTAAAACGTAATAGTTATGCCACAGTCCAACTGAACAAATATTCGGTTGCCATCCGTGGAATTAGCTCGAAAAAATCATTTTGTTGGTAATACCATCATTACTTAGTTGTACCATTTAAAAAATTTGTACCGTTGAAAATTCCTATTTGAATAGCTTTTACGGTTGAAACACCAAAAAAGTTATTCTCTAAGAAAACATATTTTGTTCCGCAGACAGTGTCATTTTTCCGAATGGAATTTTTGTTTTGTCGATTGTCATCCTCGATCGAACAGATCATTTAATTGTAATCTATAAGACCGCATACAAATATGGAGATATTCAGTTGATAAGCAACGAAGCGATACTGTTGAAAAATTCACTACGGTGAGTTGACTGAATTATTAGTTGTCTTTGTTCATTATTCAGTAAAGTGGAACAATGAAATTCTAACAACATTTAGTTCGTTTTCATATTCGATCGAGTGGTAAATTATGTGAGTTACGAAAATAAGGTTATATTGTGCATGTCCATGAACGTCTATTTAATCCGAAGTTGCTATTTTTTATTTTATAAATGCCAACAAAATAATTTTAAAAAAATCTAAAGTTTCGACAAATCTGACGTTCAGAAAAATCTCATATTTTGGTAAATCTCACTTTGAGAAATCTGAAATTCTGAATATCGAACATTTCTGAATATCATGCAATTTTTAAACATTCGACGAAATTTTGTGTAAACCGATTTTGTATTTATAAAAATAATGCGATCTACATTTGTATTGAGGCAACTTATATAAAAAATTCCATCGTCAATTTTCAAAGTAGTTCGTAGCGTAGTGGGGTTAGCGTCCGGGTTAGGTAGGTAGAGATAGGATAGAAAAACGTAGGTAGGCAGGTAGGTAGGTTCGAATCCCCGTTCGAACAGAAAATACCGAACTCTAGTAAGGAAATGAAACGGTTTTTTTTCAATTTTCTTGATTTTCTGCTATTTAATCCCAATAAACAATCTCACGTTGCCAAGAAATAAGGATTAATTAATTAAAAAATAATAATCGTAAATAATTCATTTAGCCGGTTCAAACCCATATATTTTGTTATCAAGCCAAAATATGCTGTTGAAGGAAACATGGAAATTGTCCCTTGACTTAAATGAAGAAATAGAAGACCGAAAGATTTATTGAGTATTTCTCAACATTTTGTCATTTCAAATAAATGTTTTGCTATGTCATGAAGATATATTGTTTATGCGATTAATAAAGGACACAGAAAAGTTGAATATCGATCCATTCAATGTTTTTCAATATTTAGTTATTTTAAATACACATTCCACAATTGTATCATAAGATTTTGTAAATTCAAATAGTAATTTGGTTACCAGGTCAACAAACAAGTCTATAGTTTTATAAATTATATTTTGTTGAACGTATCGGACAAAATTATATCGTCCAGACAACAAAATTTTGAATGCTTCAACAAAATTTTGTTTTCAGTGATATAACGGTTTGAGCTACCGGACTCCCGTTTTGCACAGATATTAATCCGTACAAGCTCTTCATTCTCTGAGAATTTTGTCGGGATTGCTAAATAAATACGAATTCTACGTCATTTTGAAATTTTCAAAAAAAGGTTGTCGACGCTCTAATTTCCGCTAATTTTAAGATTTATTGCTATTTTTTTTTTTATGAATAGAGTATCATGATAGGAAGGTTGGTATTGAATTTGGAAAATATCGGTTGAACGGTTTAAATTTTATCATTTTTTGAATTGTACGAAAATCGAAGTTTTTTGAAAAATCCTCCAACCGCTTTAATTTTTGCAAATTTTCTAAGATATCGTATATAAGTCCGTACTCCTTCTTTACTTTCTAGAAAAGTTGTCGAAATTAAATAATTTAAATGCAAATACAAAAAACGCTGCAAATTGAAATTTGCAAATTGTTTCCACAAAATGCTCAAGATGCACGATGTTCAAAGCTTCCCCTACGAGAAAGCAAGGTCAAAAATACAGTTCCTCATACAGAAAATATTGACTTTCTCGTTGATCCAGAAATTTCGATATTTCCATCGCACTAATTCGTTTTTTTTTTCGTCTGTTTGTTCTCGCGATAGTTCAGTCCGCAGGTTGAGCAATTAGTTGGAGTAACTACCCACTATTTCTGGCTGATACATTTATTCGTATTGAAATCGCGATAATATTGACTCGGGAGTGCGCAGTTGAAGATAACAGCGTGCAATTTAACCGGCTCGTCTTTGATGGCGAATCTCGATGTGGAATCGTTTAAAGGAGCTTCGTGTTTGCGAAGCCAAACAATGTTTAAACATGGGGACCCGTATAAGATGATTTTCAAACTCTGAGACGTCATTGTGACGTCGTTCGTGGGGGAAACACTTGGAGCAATTGTATCTGGAGTTGTTTTCATTGAGTCTTGATAGAAATTTCAATCGAGGACACAGACGAGAAAAAAAATAGCTGCGCGTGAGTAAAAAGTTATATTTTTTGACCAGATGGTGAAGAAAAAAATGGGAGCGACGATCGGTCGATGAGTTTTGATTTAGAAGGGAAAAATTGGGGACTCCGGGGTTGGGAATCGGTTGGAACTTTTTGGAGCTTTTGGTGAAGATTGAATGAGGAAAACATTTGCAAATAGATTTTCATATTTTATTGTCGACGCACAAAGTTTTGGGGAAATTGTCGTGAGCGGGTCAATCGTTGTCGTTGAAATCAAAACGATCATTATCGTAATTGACTAATTAATTGATTAATTATTCCAGCTGCATAATTGGATATAAATATATAAATCATTGAATAAATAAATAAATAAATAAATAAATATATGGATAGCCGCACCTGAGAGCAACGGTCAAAGGAACGTAGAACCGCGTTTCACGCTGCCGAGTGCATTATTCAGGAGTCTGTCAATTTCGCTAGAACTTTTTTTTTCTTTCTGCGTCTCGCCGTTCACTGTGCGTTCGTGTGTGCATGTGTAAAAAAAATGAAAAAATCGTTTGATGCGAAGACGCGAAACTTTTGAACGATTCGGAGCCAGTTTGTCGTCGAATAATTTGGCGAAATATTGACTCGTGGAAAAGTAATTTGTCTTGGAAACAGCGAGTAAGGAATGTAAATATTGAAACTGTTGAGAGATTTGTGAAGGCAAATAAAATCGAAACTCAAACAGATCGTTTCGTTTTTTTACATCATTTTCGTTACGAAGATTTTTAAGAAATCCCGCAACATGGAAAATGATGACATTTTTTTTGTTCAAACTGGGAATCAAGGCTGCGCGTGACTCGGATAAATTTGATACGGAAGTTCGATATGCCCGAGCGGTGATCCGTGGTGACTGCTTCTCTCGTGCCAACCTTCCGGCGAGTGATAAAGTCCGTAGTTGACGCCGTTGGTCGCGATTTTCTTGAGACCCTGAATGCTCGATAGCATGAGCGCCAATTTCGCGAGGATCAGAGCCTTGCCGCCTAAGACTGCGAGGAACTGGAAACCCATGGGAATCAGAACCGAACCCATTACCAAAATTCCCATCATCAACATTGGCATCATGTGGTGGCGTCTCCTGTGTCGACGTCTTCGTCCTATGGAAAAAAAAAACAAAATGTAGCCTCTGGTCGACGTACTTGAATCTGCCGATCGATTCGACACACTGGGTCAAATTGACCCGGGTCAATTTGACCCGGGTCAATTGGACCCAGTGTGTACTCTGCCGAAAAATCGAGTCGGTTCAACAAATAATGTAAATTCTCGATGAAAAATTGCTCGGGGTCAATTTGACCCAGTGTGTACTCTACCGAAAATCAGCTCGATTCAACAAATGATGAAAATTTTCGACTAAAAATTTGTCGGGGTCAATTTGACCCAGTGTGTACTCTACCGAAAATCAGCTCGATTCAAGAAATAATGTAAATTTTCGACTAAAAATTTGTCGGGGTCAATTTGACCCAGTGTGTACTCTACCGCCCATCCGCTCGGTTCAACAAATAATGATGATAAAATTTGCGTCGAAAAAATATTCGGGGTCAAAATGACCCAGTGTGGCCGCGAAGGCTATTTTTGTGTCAATTACCTTGAACAGCATCGCTCTCGGGATTATCCACGAGGTTCGTCTTATTCGACGCTAAATAAGACAATTCATCAACATCAATTTTCAATACGTGAGTCCGAAATATTTTGGACAGACGCCCAAGTACGATGGAGCCCCAGCTCTGCCCACGGTCTCGTCCCTCCGTCGAGTCCTTCCTGCAAGAACAAATATCCACGTTCGAATAATTTATTTACCAAGTTTCATGAATTAGAAGAAAAAAATTGAAATGAGCTCGTGAAATGTGGAATGAACCGTGTGCTAAATGGTCACTGGGTCAGAGGAACGACGCGGAACATTCCTGGATCGATAATTAGATGATGTGTCAATCGAGTAACGGTTTCAGAAATGTTTTTTTTTTTTTTTTTTTTTCACTCGTCCGTTCAATTATCAGCACGACATTGCGTGTCTCGGATGTTGATGAATGATCCATAAGATTTGTTTGTTTTGTTTTGTTTACAAACATTCGAACTTTTTGTCTTTTTGCAGCTCGGAACAATTTTTTTAACGATTTTACTTTTTTTTTCCTCAAATCGTTTTGGAATTTATTGAAAAAATTAAGGAGAATAAGAAAATCGATATATCACAATTTTTAATATTTTGGGATAATTAATAAGGACAAAAAAGATTGCACTTACTTTTGTGTTTCTTGGGGATCGCTCGAGTCGTTGGTCTTTTTTCTGAATCGAACGAGATCGATTCCATCGACGACGGGAATTATATCATCCGCGAGCAATGCATCCATAGCGATGAGTGCTCGCCGCTGCATACAATTACGAAGAATATCGACAAAGTCTCTGGCCTCGCCGGACTCTTGCGAAGATTTCGGTGAACAATTTTTCAACAAATCCCCGAAAGATCGAGGCTTCGTCTCGTCCTTACCATTCGTATCTCCTGAGACTGCCAGTGCCAGCAAAACCACGGCCAATACGGGTCGATGCATCTGATAAAATGATTATAGAATTTTCGTTATTTTACTTTTTTGATTGATCGAAATTTTCAATTTCGTCGCTTTCGTTTTTCTTTTATCGACGTGCTTTTCACTCCAGATTTTTTACACTTTTTTTCAATTCGCAAACTGCTCGAAAGAAAATTCAAAGATTTTTGTTTTTATTGATTTTATTCGGACGACCGATTTTAAAAAATCGAGACTTACCCTGATATCGATAAAAATCACAAAATCACAAACGAATAAGCAACAACTTGAAGCAAATGTAAATCCAGTTGCCAGTTCGGATGAGCACTGCACTGAAGATTCCGGTAGACTTGGCTATTTATGGGATTCGATAAAATAGGCTAAGGTGCCATGCGTGCAAGCGTATAAATGAGATTCATCGAAGGGGATCATCAGGGTAGCGGTCAAAAGGCGTTTTATCGTACTTTATGTTCGTCGGACCTTAACGTGTAATTTTTCAGTGAGTCACAAGTTCACTCCCTCGGTTAGCCTTGAAATTATCGTCTGTTCGGTTCTCGGCGTCCGTGCATGCTACGCACGATTTTTTCTTCTTTTTTCTTCGCGATCGGACGGCCTTTGTTGCGTGGAACAATTTGTCTTGGCGAAAAATCACTCGCCATGACATTTGTTATAATCGGGTCTCGTGAAAATCGTGTCATTCGTTCCTCGACGATTCCACATTACAGGGCGATCGAGAATCGTCCGGCAAACGTGCAATTGTTTCCGAAAGATCACTTTCCCATAAATTCCTTTCAACGAATATGTTTTTTTCATTTTTTCTACCGGCAGGAGGTCGAAAAAATCTAGCGGGCCTTCGTGGTGCTGCAGATCAAAAAATTTTCGTGTAAAAATTCATTTTTTTCAATAAATCGTCGATCGACGACTCGGAGAACGAATTTTGTTGCTAAAATCGTTTTTGACCTGGAAAAAAAATAATAAAGAACGTGGATTTTAAAAAAACGAACACAAAGTTTTTAGTCAATTATTTCGTTTGCTCGAAATTTTTTATTGAGTCTTGTAAAACGTCGCTTTGGACAGCGATCGCGATTAACAAAAATGTGTATAAAAAACTATCGTACTCGATGATCCAAATTTCGTGAATTCGGAATAAATGGCGAAAAATACTGAGACTGTGAGTGAAAACAAAAAAAAACAAATTAATAACGCAAAGTTTTAACAATAATAGGAGCTCGGACTAACGAATAATGTGTCGATGGCTTTCGACGATGAGCAAATCACAGATGATTCTCAATTGCTGGGCTTAAAATATCGAAAAATCGATTTTTTAGTTTTTTTCTATGAAATTTTTTAAAACTACGGCCCGGAGATTGTAAATTTCAAGGGCATCCATCGAAATTCGTCGTGAAACGTATTAATTAATGACATTTCCAAAATCTCTCGCTTGGAAAAATAATTTTCTTAAAATGCAACGTAAATTTTGAAAGTAAACAAATTTTCTGTCGTCCAAATCCGAACTACAGTCTTTTTTCCCTCGATTTTTAATATTTTAAAAAACTCGTAATCACGTGTCAAAAATAGGGGAAAAATTTTTGTACAAGAGGCCGTCAAAATATGCAATTTCCTGCTTTTCATAATGACCTCAAATGGCAATTAAAAGAATTAGAAAGATTTAAGGACGTTGTATGGCGACGGTCGAATGTAAACTTTTGTTTTCAATTTTTTTTACACACAAAATGATTCGCGAGCCTAAGTTCATTAAAAAAAAGTTGTTGCAAATTGAGTAAAGAACAACATACTCCAAATCCAAGATTTTCCGAGATAATTTGGATTTGTTGTATAATAAACAAAATTTCGAAAAACGTTTACGACCGATTTTTTTAAAAAACTAAATAAAGCCTCTTCGAGGTTACATAAAGGTGTGTGCAAAGTTGTAAGAGGCTTCACCATTGAGAAATCGAAATATTTAATGTTGAAAATTGCAACTTTTAACACACGCTCTTGTGAGAAATTACTGAAAATTGTGATTTTCGTAAATAAATATCTCGACTTGTACATGGCGAAACTATCACTATTCACTTTGTGTGGTGCAAATTTAAAGGAATTCTATGGATAAAAAATTTTGCATACAACGTCCTTAAGGATACGAGCGAACGATCACAGTAAAAAATGCTCGAATTTCGCCTGAAAATCTGTCGACAAAGAAATCCTAATTGTCCCTTTCAACGTGGGACGCGAAATCAAACATTTTCATTGCATTTTTCTCCACTCGACGATCAAAATCTTTATGTACATATGATTATAATTCTTTGAATATTTTTTTCCAATTTGCAGGTCGTGATTTACACTTGGTTGCTATCTACCGTAAAGTTTATGGAAAAAAATCATCGTCACATATTTATTTTTATGATTTTATGGTCCGGTGAACGGTCGAGAAAAATAAAATTGGGCTTACGAACGAACGAGCGATTCTTCGTCTGGGAGTTTCGTGAAGGAACGTTGCGTTCTTCTTATGGAAGAAAAAAAATGGCTTATCGACGAAAAAATCGTTTTACGTCATTTTCCATGGAAATTCGAAAATTTTCGAAATTTCCTCGACGTTATCGACATTTTTTTCTATCGGTGACTACTGCTCCCTCGTTCTCCTCTCCTCGCGCTGGTAGTTTGTGTTTTTTGGGGGCATGCTCGAAGCCTGTGGAAAAAATGGAATTTGCATGAGGAAAAAAATGAAAAAGACGAAGAAATCGAGGTCCTGCGGGAGAGACACTCACTCTTGGCATTCCCGACCGAATACACTGAGCCAACATCGCGTCTTCCTCCTCCTCGGACAGGCTTGAATTGTCGCCGAAACACGCGTCGCCTCTGGTCCTCGCTGGCATCAAGATCGTCGTTACAGATGTTCGGTACACTTCGGTCGTCACTCGAGTCGAAGAATAGGACGATTCTGGGTTCGAAGTCCTCGGCAATGGCTTTGGAATTTTTCGGGATATTTGGGCTTTCGGAAACGCTAAAGAATTCTTGCATGTCTGAAATTAAAGGAAAGAAAATTCATTTTTACGACACAATTTTCGTTCGCAAATTAAATTAGTGATATTTGAATTAGTGAATGAAATAAAAGGAAATTCATTTTTCCGAACGTCAGAAAATCAATATTTTGGAAACGGTTGATGATAAAATTGCTGCAAAGGCAAAAAGTTTCGGAAAAAATTGAAAATTCAATTATTTTGAATTTCCATTGCCAAGCTCGAACATAAAAAATCAAATTCTGAGGAATCGTGAAAAAATCCTTTAGAAAAAAAAATGAATACCTTCGTCATAGCTGTTTGTATAGATTTCGTGACTATCGCTTCGTCCTCCGAGTGATTGGGACTTTCGACATAGACGATATGGTCGTGATCATTGGTCTGAGAAATGGATTTCGGTGAAGATGTGCGAGCGATGCCGAGGCCGTTGCTTTTTGCCGGGGACGGCGAAGGCATGTGGAGGATTTGACGAGAGTCTTCGTTACTCGACAAGAACGCTTCAGTTTTCTTCGTGGAAGATCCGCGGCGTGGAGAGTGAGATTTCTGATCAATTTTCCAAAAATTACTGATCGCCTCAAAAGTCAATTTTTTTTGTGTTTTTTTCTTGTTCCCTGAGGAGCGAAGAAAAATGGGAAAATAAAAAATGGCTTACGGTGCCGACTGCGTTGCCGGAGCAGGAAGTTGTTCCATGCAACGTCCTCGCGGTCCCGACTTTTATACAATCGTCCAAGATCTTGTCCTCGTCCCCGGAAGTGTCGAAATCGAGGGCGTTGGGATTCGATCTCGTTACGTTCTGAGCTGCTGGTCCCCCCCCGTTCATTTGGGCAGACGATAACGCAGGCATGGAAAAATGTTGCCTCGCTTCGACGCTCCTGGACGAATATCCTTCGGATTTTTTCGTCGAGGACGAATGACGTGGGGAATGAGTTTTCTGATGCAAAAAAAAACATCATCTCATGACATGGAAAAATTGAAAATTTCTCTGCAAAGATAAAAGAAAAATAACAAATCGTTCCTCTGAGAAATTTGAGCAAATACATAGTCATTTTTCATTCGAAATTTGGCGGAAAATGTCAAACATTTAACGAAAACAGTTGAAATTTGGCGTAAAATGCTAAAATTTAGCAAAAAATGCCAAAATTCAGCGAAAAATTCCGAAATTTAGCGAAAATTTTCAAACCTTATCGAAAAATGTTAAAATTTGGCGAAAAATGTCAAAATTTATCAAAAAGTAAAATCTAACGAAAAACGTTGAATTTCAGCGCAAAATGCATGCGATCAAGATTAATAATGAAAGCCAAAGAAACTCAATCACTTTTCGGATTTTGATCGAAAATTTATCAAAATTTTATTAATTTTTAATATTTTTATCGCTCCGTGTGAGAACACGGAAAATTAAAAAAGTGAAAACTCACGGTTGTCGTTACAGGGAACAAAGCTGCTCCCTGGAGAGTCCTGGCGATTCCAACTTTGATGCACTCGTCCAACATTTTGTCGTCGTCGCCCGAAGTGTCGTGATCGACCGCCGTGGAATTTGTTCGATTTGAAGACGAACGACGTGAGGAAGTTTCTCTGTTCTTCGCTGGAGAGTTCGAAGACATTGACGAGGTTTCTTTCGCCGAATATTCTTGGGATTTCTTCGTCGACGACGCGTGACGTGGAGAATGAGGTTTCTGAGTCAAAAAATCAACCCTTGACCTCGATGGACTCGCGCAAACCAACTTTTTTTACAATTTAGTCGACAAAAACAAAAGTCACACTCACCGGGCCGGTACTCGGGAAGGAAACGGCTCCTTGCAACGTTCTGGCGATTCCAACTTTGATACAATCGTCCAGAATCTTGTCCTCGTCGCCGGAGGTGTCGTGATCGACGGCGGTGACGTTCGACCTCGCGGAAGACGTCCGGCGACTCGAAACGTCGCTGCGTTTCGATGGCGAGGACGAAGGCATCGAATAACTTTGTCGAGGATCCGTCACCCTGGGCGAATAGGCTCCTGACTTTTTTATCGACGTCGTGTGCCTCGGCGAATTGTGTTTCTGTATGAAATTCAATTTAAAAAAAAAAAACCATTTTTTTCACTAGATTTAGATTTTTCGTATGAGAAATTCATCCTGACAACTTTTTTGTGATTTTTTGGCGGAAAAAACTGCAGGAAATCGTGGAAAAATCTGAGCCCTGGAATGCGGGATTGAAAAATGAGGAAAAAAAGTTTCTTACCGTCGCGACTGGAGTGCCAGGGAACGAATTGCTTCCGTGCGGAGTTCTGGGGATCCCGGATCGTGCAGAATCCTCGGAAGACCTATTATCGTCGAGATATTTTCTCGTGGAAGACACGTGACGTGGAGAATTTACTTTCTGCCAGAAAAAACGCATAGAAAATCATGATAAATCCAGAGCTTAACGATAATTCCAACTTCGAGGGTTGAAATTTGAAAATAACATTAAAAAACGCTGCAAATTGAAATTTGCAAATTGCTTCCTCAAGACGTTCAATATGAACGGTGCTCAAATCTTCCTCTATGAGAAACTATATTTTTTATTTTCACTTCCTCATAAAGGAAGCTTTGAGCATCGTACATCTTGAGCATCTTGAGGAAGAAGTTTGCAAATTTCAATTTGCAGCGTTTTTTCCATTTACATCTTTTAAATAATATAATTTCGACCACTTTTCCACAATATAGAAAGGAAGACTTATAAACAATATCTTGGAAAATTTTCAAAAATTAAAGCGATTGGACGTTTTTTCAAAAAACTCAGATTTTCGTAAAATTCAAAAAATCATAAAATTTAAACCGTTCAACCGATATTTGCCAAATTCAATACCAACCTTCCTATTATGATGCTCTATTTATTAAAAAAAAAAATTAGTAATAAATCTTAAAATGTGCGGGCGTCGACGCCCTTTTTTTTCAAAATTTCAAAATATGCCATAGAATTCGTATTTCTCTAGCAATTCCAACAAAATTCTCAGACAACGAAGAGCTTGTACAGATGAACATCTGTGCAAAATGGGAGCCCTGCAGCTGAAACCGTTCTCGAGTTATTAAAGTTTGAGCTTTCTCTATGAGGAAGCAAAATAAATAGTAATACTTTGTTTGATGATGAAAAAAGTAAAAGAGTTAACTTGCTTTTTTGACTGGCGAGTAAGACGGACCTGAAGATTCTTGAGTTATAAATTAGTGAATTAAATTGCTTACGGTTGCGACTGCACTGCCCGGAAATGAGTTGGTGCCATGCATGGTTCTGGCCATTCCAGCTCGTATGCATTCGTCCAACATTTTGTCATCGTCTCCGGAGGTGTCATGATCGAAAGCCGAAGAGTTGTATTTGTTTTTGTTAGGCGAGGTTTTCGAGCCAGAAAAATTCTGACGATTCTCCGTCGACCTTGGCACTTGGGATTTTGATGTTTTGGACATCGCTGAGTGACGTGGCTCGTGATGTTTCTGCCGAGGATAAATTTCGGGATTTCGACTTTTCAACAATTAGCGGTCTTTCGAAAAATAAAGCAAAGAAAAACTCACAGGCGCGTTGGTTGGGAACGAAATTCGTCCTCCCAGAGTTCTGGCGATGCCGGCTCGAATGCAATCGTCCAAAATCTTTTCGTCGTCTCCCGAGGTGTCGTGATCCGGACCGATTGCGTTTGGCACATCCGCAGGAGCCTGTCGAACGTGATTATTTTTTGCCGCAGCCGAAGCCGAGGCTGGGGAAGACAGTGGAAAAGATTGACGAGTTTCTATGAACCTCGTCAGATGCTGTTGAGATTTTTTCGTCGTAGGCACGTGACGTGGAGAATGATGTTTCTAATAAATAAATAAATATTTTTCATTCATAATAGAATTTATAAAAACAATAATAATAATCTGAATATTTATATAATATAAATATTCATGAAAATATTTGATGAAGCATTATGTAAATATTTACTAATTTTCAATTACATGATAATAATTGCATTATTATATTTATATAATTAGAATATTTATAAAATATCTCATAAATTTATAAATTTGTAAAAAAAAATTCCAACTTATATTTATATTTATTTATTACAATTATGATTTATAATAATAAATATAATTACAGAATTATAAAATATTTAATAAATATTTATAAAGTAATTTATAAATTTGAATAACATTGAAAAATCTTTCTCACGGTTGGCACTGCGGTACTCGGCAAGGAACTGCTTCCCGGCAACCCTCGAGCCATTCCCGACCTTATGCAATCTTCCAGGATCTTATCCCCGTCGTAGCATTCGTTGGTCGATGGCGCATGACTCGGGGAATTGAAACGCTGAAAACAAAAACGGAGAATGAAAAATTAACTCCGTGGTGTGTCGATTTTATTATTTGGGCTTTTGTTGCAAATTTATTGACGCGAAGTTTTCGGATTTGATTGAGTTCTCGAAGGAGAAAAATGTTCAAGGAAAAAGGCTTTTTACTGTGGTCGCTGCGGTGCCCGGAAAGGAATTGGCTCCGTGAACGCTCCTCGTCGATCCGGCTCTCGGAGATTCTCCTGGAACTTTGTCGTCGAAATTGAACGTGGCGCGATCTCCGGACGTGGGGTGCGGCCTCGGAGGCACCTGACAATTGGGAGTGTCGCTGCCTTGAGCTCGATTAGGTAAAACCATCGAAAAAGTTTGACGGAGACCAAGACTTGGCAAGCGGAGTTCAGATTTCTTTGAAGAAACTACGACGTGGCGTGGCGAAGGATTTTTCTAGCGAAGCGAAACAATTCCGTGGTTTCCGTGGTTAGTTTCAATTTTTCTAATTGAACAAAAAAAAAGAAAGAATTTCTGGCTGTGAATATCGATGGGAAAATCTCTTACTGTTGCACCCGCTGTCCCTGGGAACGAATTGCTTCCTGACGACGATTTCGCGCCTCCAGACTCTACGGAATCGTCCAAAAGCTTCGGATCGTCATGGAGTTTCTCGGACTCGACGGCTCGGCTCGGCGAACCGAGTTCCTAATCATTAAGAATCAAGATATTCATTTTTGCAACAAAATCGAGCAAAAACGGTCAATTTTTTCTCCAAAAGCTTTGGTCCTTCAGTTAAGAATTAAAATTCGATCAAAATTTCCGACTAAATCGAAAAAAACGGTCAAATTTATGCAAAAGCATCGATTCTTCAGTTAGGAATTGAAATTCGACCAAGTTTTGCAACAAAATCGAAAAAAACGTTCAATTTTTCAATTTTTTTCCAAAAACATCAATTTTTCAGTTAGGAATTAAAATTCCATCAAGTTTTGCAACAAAATCGAAAAAAAGGGTCAATTTTTTAAAAACCTGTTGAGCGAAAATCCATTTTTTTCTTGGAGAAAATTCGCCTATAGTGGCTTTTTAAAAATAAAGTTGGGAAAAGTTCGGTTACCGTCGCTGGGGCAGCGCCAGAGAACGTTTCGACTCGGTGAATCGATCGTTCGATCCCGATTCTGATGCAATCGTCGAGGATTTTATCTCCAGCTTCTTCTTCTTCTTCTTCGGAGAAACGATTTCGATCGTCTTTTTCAATGTCCCCGGAAATGCTGAGCATCGACAAAGCCGAGAGGTTCGATTGGGAGCCAACGGGAGAGATGCTGGCGGGTGTGTCTTCGGTGCAATAGATGCGAACGGTGTCGGGAGGGACGACGACATCGACGGGATTTTCGATTTTTGTGGAGGGCGAGAGCGAGACTGCAGCGACATCGGCGACGAGGCGATCGAGGGTCGAACTCGTTTCGTAGCGAACTAAATTCGTCGCGGAATCCCCGGAGGACA
The DNA here is from genome assembly GCA_963921915.1 of Hyposoter dolosus. Classification (NCBI taxonomy): domain Eukaryota; kingdom Metazoa; phylum Arthropoda; class Insecta; order Hymenoptera; family Ichneumonidae; genus Hyposoter; species Hyposoter dolosus. Next base: position 13,932,828 of record OY998135.1, on the reverse strand, counting down.
TGCGATTGCCAGGATTTTCAGGAGTTTCTGAAATTTTCGTTCCTGACTGTTTGTACATGCTGTTGCGCATTCCCACGCTTATGCAGGCCGCGAGGATGTCCTCGTCGTCCTCGTCGCCGTCGCTCGCTTCCTCGGGATTCGCCCGAGCGGTTTGTCGCTCCCGAATCTCCTCTTTTTCGTTTTTCTCCTCGTTCGCTTCGACGCTCTCCACTTCGTTCGAAGTGTTGACGAGAAAATGTTCGACGGTTCGAGCCTCCTCCGGATAATCTCGCTCTTTTGTGTCCATCACGATTTTTGGCTCGTCGTCGATCGTCAATGAACTCAAACTCGTCGCTGCTGAGAACTCGAGCGGCGTGGACTCTTCCTTGAAGGCTGTTATGTTGTCCTCGAACACGCTGGACTTGGATCGAGGACTTTTTACGAAGGAAAAATGTCGCATTGGCGGCGCCCGGCTCGAGAAATCGTTCGTGCAGCTCTTTCCATTGTGCCTCGGACTGGGGGGAACCGTTTGAGTCGGAGAGTCCGGAAGTTCACTGGGAGAAACTACAGCACTGGTTCGTCGACTGAGAAAAAAATTCATTCATTTTATTTCGATGAATTCTAGTTTTTTAATGGCTCGAAAAAGCGAATAAATTTTTAGTAAATATTCGGAATTGCCACGTTTCACAAAAATGCTCCCAAAATCCTTTGGGACCTTCCGCTTTCCTAAAATTTATTGTGGCATAATTTTTTATCGATACTTTGCTCAATTATTGGCAAACGGAATGAATGTAAATATTTATCGAATTTTTCTTAATTACCGTATTACTATCACAAAATTACTTTGCTTAGGATTCTTTAATCATTTTGTATGAAAATTCTTGACACCAAAGCTAAACAATTTTCTCCTATGAAGAAAAATTTTCTGACGTCAAGAATTTGAGATATTTCATTTTCCAATTATAAACTTTTCCCATCTTAAAAATTTTCTTAAAAAATTTCGGCTCATAGTCTTTTGTAGCTATCTGCAAAAAAAATCCTTAATACATTTTTTTTTTGCAATTCGATGTTTGCAATGCCGCGTTTACATGAGGAAAATAAAAAATTGCAAATTAAATATCTCAAATTCTGAAGGTCAGAAAATGTTTCTTCATCGGAGAAAACTTTGAGTTTTGGTGCCAAGAACGTTTATACAAAATTTTGAAAGGACCTTAAATAAAGAAAGTCGTTTTGTGATAAGAATTCTTGAAATAATGAAATTTGATCGATTGGGTGTAACCGGAAGTCGCGATAATAACCTGAAATCGCTGACGATGGAACTTCGATCGTCGTGGATGGAGTGCTGTTCAAAACCGCTCAGAGATCCCAAGGAACTGCTTCGGGAGAACATCAAGGGAGTCTGTTCGGCGTAGTGATCTTCGCCGCCGAACGTGACGACTTTTCCTGAACATGAAATAACGTTGAAGGAGAAAATTGTAGAAAGAAAAAGGAACGATCAATGACGAGGGAAAAGCGAACCTTCTTTGTCGACGCCCCTCGCATCGCCCTTGTCTTCTTCGGTGCCACTGGCGGCAGCTTCCTCGTCGTTGATCGCGTCGACAACGACGACGGAAAGATTCTCGGGGTCCTCGATTTCTTCCGGACATTGATTAGGCGTGGGAATCGGAGAAACCGGAAGTGCGGGTGTAGTTTGAACTTGGATGCGTTGAGGAGCTTCTTCGGGGTCTTCGGTTCTCGGTTCGTTGGTACAATCGAGCGAGCTCAGGGAACTGACTCGTGAGATTCTTCCAGGAGTGCCCTCGTCGTAATAATTAACAGGTTTTTCGATGGAAGTGCTGCTCGAGTTGAGGACGAGTTCGTTGTTGAGATTTTTCGATTCTTTGGTCAAAATCTCGCTGGGTTCCTCCTCCTTTTCCTCCTCTTCGTGCTCCTCGCGAGGCGGAGGTTGTTTGGGTGTTTCCTTGCGGGGATCCTGTACATTTTTCCTGGCGATTCTCCGGGAGCCGTCGGGGTCTTTGGCCTCTTCTAGACGGAGATCCGACATGGAAGTGGCTGAGGATACGTTGAACGGAGTCTCGTAAGGCGTGCCTTCCGTGCAGTAAGTTTTTACCGTGTCCTCTTGCTCGTTGCCGTTGAAATAAGCCGCGTTTGGTTTTTCCTCGTCATCCGTGTCGTCCTCGGCATAACGGAGACTGTAATCGGTCGGCTGATCCAAATCGGTTTCGGCGTAAACGCCGTAAGGATAAGCTTTGTTGTCCTGCTGCGAAAATCCCTTTTCTCTCTCCCTGTGGTCGACCTTCACTTTGTTAAGCGAGTTTCTCGGCACGTAGTTTGTCTTCACCGTGCTCGCCGCGTTCGACTCTACATATTTTTTACTGTAGTCTATCGGCTGCTCGTTGGCATCGACGTCGTACGACGCCGGCTGCTTCCGACGACCAGCGGCAAAGTAACAATTGGAACTGCGCACTTCTCTCTTCCTGTTTGCGTATCTGGGCATCGACAGGTCCATGGGACCCTCGCAATCGTTGGATTCCGCGTTCGAGTCAGTCTTGCCAGGATCGCGTAAATTTTTCTCACGATTCGTTCGACCCATCTCGGAATTCGAGGACGAGGCTGAGCTCATTACGAATCGGTTGCGGAGGACGAACCACCTAGTTGTCGGCTTTTTAACGCAATTCCCGAATCGCAAATATTACTATTTGAGTGAAAAAAAACGATGAAAAACATCGAGACTGAAGTGAAAGTTTATTTGAGAAAAAAAGAACGAAAATGTCGAGAGAAAACTGCACGAAAATCAGTCAAACTTTGTTTGTTTACAGTGGAAAAAGTTCCATTAGACAGCTTCAAGTATACGAAAACATAACCTCGCTTAATGTCAAAATCGCTACCGACTGTCAATCCGTTGGATGATAAACAGCTCGAGATTTGAATTGTTTGTTTTGTTTGTTATTATCCTTACCTCAAGAATTACTATGTGGTTCGTGCTGCGCTCGGAAGATGAGGAATTTTTTTTAACATTTTGTACAGCATCCAACTGTTGAGGCGAATAACATTTTTATAGAAACAACACAAATAAAACACAAAAAACGCCAGTAACCGCGCGTAGAGTAGTACGTTTTACAGAGCACGCCGCGTACTAACTCTATTACCGATCGAGTCGATGTGGCATTGAAAACTTATATTGATTGTAGTTCCCCGGCAACAGCAGTACTGCGGTATGGTACGTCTCTCGTACCCCCTACGGTACTGCTATAATGGATACCGTATATGCCAGAAGCGTACATTTTGATACGTTACCAATCACTACCACACGATTTTAATCCACCTAGCCATACCAAATGAAAAAGTTAAAAATGCGAAGTTGGCCTGGGTCAGCGACCCCGAAAACCCCCGGGAACTAACTTTCGCTTTCATCAATCGGTTTCTGCATTTATGGTCCGTTATGTTGAATTCGCCATCTAGATTTTCCAAATTTTCAGATCATGACATTACTCCTGGGCTCCGTAAGAAAAGAAAATACTTAACCCTACCGCCGAATTTACTTTATTCAAAGATAATATACGACAGAGCCGTCCAATATATTTGGCCCGAGACTCTACCGATACGAGTTTTTTTAAATTATTGCCATATATGACAACAACAATAAAATTGAATAGAAGAACTTCCCATAATATATCGAATTGAATCATGAGATCCGTATTTGTCTCCATTTTATTAAATGGAACTATTCTGGGATTACAATTCTTTGGGTATTCATCAGCTGTGGGAAAGAGTTAAGTCCTTCAAGGCATATGTCTACAACTCCCTGGATAAAGTCGGCGTGATTGTTTAGTCTGGTGAAGAGGGTATAGCTTCCCTTTTTGCAGCCGCCGGATTCAACACCGAGAAGGGCCGTACCAAGTGCAGCACTTATTACCCCGCGTAGGTACCAGAGACCACGGGATTTGAAGACGAGTCCACCCCCGCTGTCGCCATCGCAAGCTGATGAACCTGCAAGAGAATTCTTTTTATGATATATGTCACGGCTTAACTTTTGCTTCCGCATAGTGGAAGCTATGTGACGATGAAATGTTTTTTTCTTCGAGTTTTCATTATCAATATGTGCTTAACATGTCCCCAACCTCGGAAAATCATATTTAGAAAAAATGTCCGGATGTGTGTAACACAGGAAGCTTTGAGCATCTCGTGCTCGATCTTGAGGAAGCAATTTGCAACTTTTTTCTTAATTAATCATAGAGTAATTCAAATTGGTCAATTGGAAAAACGGGTAATTTGGAGCTGTTTATAATTTCTCACGTATGTACTTATGAATATAAAATTTGACTTTCACTTTGAGTTCTGATAAAATCTTTCCTGGAATGACTAACTCCAATGAAGAATCTTTTAAATTGAATTTAATTTCTGTATCCGGCACAAAACTTATCAGTATAGTAATGAACTTATCATTTTCAGGATCGTTGCTAGCCTCTCTGCAGTCATGGAGTGAAACGATTGGTATAGTGAGCATTCGTAAAACTAGACTCAGTTAGCCTGTTGCGGTCCTGCCCAATCATGGCATGGTGATTGCTGAAAATATGAAGGGTTGCTCGATTCGTAGAATCGCAATGTCCCAATCATAATTCGCTCGGTAACCCAAATAGTATTGGCTCGGAGTAATGTGTTTCACCTGAAAAAATTCGACATCTTGAAATGGGCTTTATTTTTGCAAAGGTTGCAAAATTTCTTGCTCCCGATTGCATAGTGTAGTTCACTAACATTCGCCGTTTGGACAACACCCGGCTCGTTGGATGAGGAGTTGAAATCCCGGTATAAATTTTCTGTAGCGACTACAAATTGATTTGTAGTATTGATGGTGAATTCTTCAATGACACAATGAGCTGCGGTTATCAAAAGATCCCTCTGAATTATCGTTGCGCCGCAAATCATTTCGTGACTTCCATTTGAAGCGGATCTGTATACCGTTGCATGCCAAGGGAACTCGGGAATTCTGGCGATTCGTCCACCATAAATCAACGTTCCATTGCCTGATGGTACTTTGCCACACTCTGAAATGACAAACGCAAAACGACAATTTTTTCACCTTTAATATGCACGGTAGAATCGTACCTTCAAATAAATTACCACCGAAAGAGTCGAATGGAATGCATCCAATTAGAAAATGAACTTAAAAAAAGACTGATGACGTTTTTTACTTTGCAATTACCGATGAATGATTCTCTAAATCCTGGAGACGAATGACAATCGTTAGCGACATGGCAATTTACATACTTTTCTTTATACATCAAAAGAGGACGCTATCATGTCGACGAGTCCATCTGTTGGACTCGATTTTTTCATGCCGGTAGACGTTATGTTTATATACATAAACACCACCGTTTCACAACGTCATCCCTTTGACAAAGATTGTCATTGTCAATAAACAGCCCAAACTATCGGCAATGAGAATTAGGACGCAATTAACGACTAGTCAACCTAGTTCACCTATTCTAGGATCTACATACCAGGATGATCGGTTGTCGACACTGAGTCGACATAATTCGTAACGGATCAATTCTTAACAAGGTTTATCAATGATTCGGGATACCAGGAAGAATTTTTTTAGAAAGTTTCTACGAAGGCACCGTTTTGTCTCGTCAAGATATATGTTGATTATTATCGGATCTGCAGAACATTTCATTGGCTCCCGATTCCAGCTGCCGTTTCCAACACATTCCACTTTCTGACGTCCCATCGATATCCCTGTCGTAGCCGGATGGTAGCCTTTCGAACAAGATACAAATGCAGTCGTGCCGAGAGGCACCGGTGAGTTAGACGATATCAATTATATGAATATATTTGTACGTTATCCATGAACGATTTTACCAATTTTCTTAGAGATTGAGAAAAAAAACGATCGCGTTCTTACCAATGCACTCGGGATCGTTCGACAATGTCCCGTCAGAAGCACAGAATCCTTCCGTGATGCCATTGATTTTGTATCCGTCATTGCAAATGAGGATAAGATGAGTGCCGGGAGGAAGTGAAGTAAGGCCGATAGGAAAGTCACAGTGTTGACCGCTTTGGCAATGCAATTTTTCCAAACGATAACGACCATTTTTCGGTTGTGACGGAATTTTACATCGTGGTGGCTGCTCCCGTATCATTCTTTCGACGATTCCGTTTTCTCGACTGCTTTCTGAACCATTCATATTTAATTATCGAGCAAACACGACTTATACTCGTATTCATAGTCCTTCCTTGAGGAACAAGGATTCTTTCTTCATCATTTTTTAAACGCAACAAATAATCCTTGTTTCCACGGAAGGACTATGAATACGGTCATTATAGATACATTCAGAATTTTGTCTAATTTGCAATCTTTTTAATAATCGCGATGAAGAATCAAAATTGTAACTGCTATGCCAGTCAATGATGATAAAATCCTTCTGAAAACTGAGTTTTCTCGGATTCACTAATTATTAAAATTTTCATGGAATCATATCATTATGATTTTTATAATTAATCGATGCATGAACTATTTTATCGAATTCATACGATAAAATAGCATACAAGTTCGGACACCCAGTCACCGTGGATTAAATCAGAGCCACAAGAAAATTGTGTGAACCGTCGGCGCACGTTCTTCGAAGTCCAGCTCCATAAACCCAGGACACAAGTAAGGGCGAGATATCTGAGAATTTCCGCGTTGTTTCGTTGCAATATACTTAAAAAAAAATTCGCTTGATCAATATTATCTATATTTTCCAAAAATACACGATCTTTTTATTAGAGTCTAACTTTTGAATCTTATCGGGAAATCATATTTTGCTTATACATTTTATTTTCATCCATGCTGAGTCCCATTTCTGGAAAAAATTCATTACGCAATCAGTTATAACTGTTCTTTTTTAATTTTCATTCTTATCTTAAGAATTACTATGTGGTTCCTGCTGCGCTCGAAAGATGAGGAATTTTTTTCAACGTTTTGTTCAGCATCCAGCTGCATGCACAGCCACATAACATCTTTTTATCGAACAACAACAAATAAAATACAAAATAAACGCGCCAGAAACTGCGTAGAGTCCGTTGTACGGTTTACGTAGCACGCCGTACTCACTTCGTTATCGATCGAGTAAACGTGACATTGAAAACTTGATTAGTTAGTTTCTCGTCAGATCGCGCTGAAGTTTCCACAATATGGGTGAGACATGCGCACAACGATGATTCTGAGTTGCCCTTGCTTTTCGTGGCAATTTCGTATTTTGTGTCTACGTGAGAAACGAAGTAGGAAAAAGTATAGTTGATAGAAGAGTGAGGAAGGTATAGAAGCGTGCGAATACGATAGAAACGTCGAGAGGCATGCCATCGATGTCGTGTGACCCGGTAGATTGGCAGGAACCCGAACAACTGTGCCGACCGTTTCCACAAAAACAACAACGAATGACAGTGTAAAAATTGTTTATCGTCTTATCATGTGTCGCAACAATTCATGACCAGTTTATCGGTCCACGAGGTGTCGAATTTGCAATGAATTAACTGACCACTTGTCAGAACACAGTTAACAACAAAAAATATCGTGCGCGAGACATAACCTGCAAAAATGAACAAGAGTAACGCTGATTTAGCAGACGTCGATCTCGACGATCCGCGCTTTCGTATCAAACCGTATCAACAAATGGTTGCGTCATGCACCGGTGCTTTGATAACTTCTATTTTCGGTGAGTTTTTTAACTTTTACGCGAATAAAATGCTCGTCAGCGAAAATATCCATTATCGGGGTCATCCCGTAGTAAGAATACGATAAACCATTTATCGTCATGTTCGTTATCGACAACTCGAACATCGCACTAAGAAAAATTTGAATTAGATCGATAAAATACGTTCCCAGTTAATTAAAACGACTAACATTGTTCATTTTTCACGAGGATTTTCAAAACAGATCTCAAAAACATCGATAGGACCTCGAGTTTTAAAACTATTCGTTTTTAGCCTTGACAGACGTGGCTCAACGTCCACTTTTTATCAATCAGCTTCGTTATAACAAAATGAACCAGTCACGGCAACATTTTTTACGTGTTTGTTAAAAACTCATTGTTTTTTTTTTTTCTTTTGCAGTAACTCCGCTCGATGTTGTAAAAATCAGGCTCCAGACACAGCAAAAAGCAATGTTGTCGAATAAGTGTTTTTTGTACTGCAACGGCTTAATGGACCACTTGTGTCCTTGTTTGAATTCCAAAGCTCCGTCATGGATGAAAGAGAACGGAAAGTTCACAGGGACAGTGGTGAGTCATAAATTAGCACTAATCAACGTTTCAGCTATTAATTCGAAACTTTTAATCCCTGAAGCCAAAATTATTAATAGCACTAAAGTTTTCATTAATAATAAACCAAGTTCATGAAAAATTGAATTTTTTGCCCTCCGGCCGCATTCCGGCTGCGTCGGACAGAAAAATCGTATACACACCTCGGCCAGGAAAAAGTAAAGCCTCAGACCACATGTTTGTCAGCCTCGGCCGACAATTGCATGTGATTTGAGACTTTACTCATTTTCCGGGCCTAAGTGTGTAATATACTATTTCTTCCTTTGTTTACAGGACGCCCTCATTAAGATAGGAAAAAGAGAAGGCATATTCTCACTGTGGAGCGGATTGAGTCCAACGCTTGTCCTTGCTGTACCTGCTACTATAGTTTATTTTGTATCTTACGAACAGTTAAGGGTCTACATTAAGGCAAGTAGATTTCTCACAATTTAGCAGAGACAAGAAAAAATGATTCATTCAAATTTTTCACTAAAAACAAAAAATAAATAACAGTGAATAACAATGAATCAAAATAAATCAAAATTAATAAAAATGAATATAAAATAAATAAATAAAAACAATTGATGAAATTATATCGAAAGGTGAATCGACTATTTTCCGTTCCGTTTTTGCAGGACAAATATAACAGCAGTTTCCCGGAGCACAAGGCCAGAACGAAAGAGCAACCTTTTTGGATTCCAATGGTGGCAGGAGCGACTGCACGAATCTGGGCAGCAACCATAGTCAGTCCTGTGGAGCTAGTCAGGACGAAAATGCAGTCTCAAAAGCTCAGCTACATGGGTGTGTGTAGCAAAAACTGCTTGTCTCTTCCTCCTCCTTTTTCGTCGTAAAATGAAATTTTTAATTTATTTATCGTTCTCCTTACAGAAATGAGTCAAGCCCTCAAGATTGTGGTGAAACACAGTGGGATTCCAGGCTTATGGATGGGCTTGAGTTCGACTCTGCTCCGGGACGTGCCTTTTAGTGCCATTTACTGGTTGAACTACGAGACAATAAAGAAACAATTCCCAGGCTCGCAGCATACCTTTAGTTTTAATTTAGTGGCAGGAGCCTTGGCTGGTTCCGTGAGTTTTTCTTCCCGCTGATTCGCTAATCTGGAACATCGTAATGTTGGAGCTTTTCTTACTGGGTCGATAATTCTTACAGATTGCTGCTTTCATAACGATTCCTTTCGACGTAGTCAAGACACATCGACAGATAGAAATGGGGGAGAAAGAAATATATTCAGGTAACGATGCAAACTCTTCACGAATCAGTTACAAAAATTTTCGAGCCAGGACGGAGAAGAAATTGGCAATAAAAAACTTTTTTCTTTCTCAAGAACGTCCAGGGCACGGCCGCAGTGGCACAATCGACGTCATAAAGCGGATCTACGGCCAAAACGGGATACGCGGTCTATTCACGGGATTGACGCCGCGTTTAGTCAAAGTTGCACCGGCTTGTGCAATAATGATTGCAACTTTCGAGCATGGCAAACGTTTCTTCCAAGCGTACAACGCGAATCAGATGCTGAAGCTCGAGAGGGATGTGCATTTCGTACATCGAACGGCAGGCGACTCTTGAATGAGAAATTCTGGGCCCGATTTTATTATTAGGTTGTAAATAAATCACTTTTTCAATTGAATAAAAAAATATAGAGAAAGAGACGAACTCTGGACTATAACACAATAAAAACGCTCTCCCTTTTACTTGGTAATTAGTAATTGCGTAATATCTCATCAACTGCGCGTTGATGAAAAAAATGGAAAAGGACTCCATAACTCCATAGTTAGGGAGTTGGCGAGCATTTCGGTATATGATTTGCACAAGTTTCACATCGAGGTAGATTGCAGTTTACGTCAGTACGAATTGATTTGGTCCAGTCAATTAAGGTCCTACGTCGCTGCGTTTTCGCGTTACAGCAGATTAAAGTTGCTTAAAAAAAGAGGGGTATCAAATCATTTGCACACGAATGCCTCTGGGGTTCATGATCACAATCATCTTGGAAACGAAGAAAATCGAAGAGGCAGACATTCAGGGTTCTGCATTATCATGGGACGGAGTTGTAAAAATGTTTAAAAAAAAAAGCTCTACTAAGTAATTTGCACACGGTTCTCATTGCGCCCATTCGATACATTATGACTCTGTGGATACGAAACAAACATTTGGCAGACACTTTGCTCATTGATTTTTAGCTGTATAACAGTTTGAAATTCACGAAATCAACGGAAAAGCGGGTATTGCATGTAGGAAGGTTTGAGCATCGTGCATCTTGAGCAACTTGAGGATGCAATTTGCAAATTTCAATTTGCAGCCTTTTTTTCTTCATTTTAGCAATGAAAAAGTTAAAAAAAAAAAAAAAAAGCTATAACATTCAGAAAACGTCGTCATCGCTGGCATCCGAGAAATCTTGCTGATCGTTCATGTTGGCGCTTTCATCCATGTGTCCTTCCTCGTCTGAAAAATCCACAACGTGATCAAATTTTTATGGCACGAAATTTACATTATACATCTAAACGAAAAAATGTTTACCTGATTGATTTTCGAAATCTTCAACTTTTAATATGACGTCGCTATAGAATTGGGGCAGTTGTTCTCCTTTGAACCATCGGAAATTCAGTATTCCATCTTTTTGTACTCAACCACAATCATTCGGGTCCAAATCACCAACAGATTTTTTTTCGTGGGCTATCTTCCAAATTTTTGTTATGTATAAAGTCCTCAGAAAGTGTTCCGTCAATTCCGCGTGAATCAATTTTACGCGTGGTGGCGTAAACGATGTCCTGTGCAATCGAAGAGATCAGATTTTTTTTTGAGTGCTACTCTTTTCGAAGAGTGCTGTCACCACAAATAATTGTCTCCAGCGAATCATTAAGAGAATCCGGGAGAGCTTCGCATTCGCTTTCGATAAAATGTTGCGCAGATAATGTCTCCGGATAATCTTTTTTCTTAATTTTCAAAATTGCAGATCGTACAGCATTTGCAGCTTTGTATACAATTTCTTGACTTTTGATTTGATCTAAAATGTCGACATTCGAACGGCGCTACAACTTTTTTTATTGTTGATCGTCAAAAATCTAACATTGCCGTTCCTATTTAAAATTGTTTCTGGCAATTGCTGCGTTGAAAAGAAATTCGGACGGTCATCCGGTAAGCTCAAATATTTTTCATTGAGATATTCGATGTACAGAGATCGGATGAAGTTATATAACAAGAATTCTTTTTTTTCAATAATGTGCAACGAAATGTAGACGCACAACGGTTCAAACGCACCGGAATGATAATCGCGTTTGTCATGCCAAGCTTTTGGCGATTTTCGTTGATTTTTTATCCTACAGTTTCAGACGCAGCTGCTATTTTATCTAACATTGAGATATCATAGATGTCAGTCGCTTTGTCTTTTATCGTTTCCAGCCAACGTTGTGATTTCGATGTGCATGGGCATTTGTATCCGCGCTCGCACCGTTTTCCTTCGTTTGTCACAAAAAAAAACAACTTTCCTTTTCGTTTCCAGCATTATCTCGTTCTTCAGTTGTTTCTTGTTCGCGTGCAGTATCTTCCTGTTCTTCATTTATTTCTGAATTTAGTCCGCTAAAAAAAAGTTTGAAACATTGACAATTCAGGCGATACGTAATGTTTATTTTGTATAATGTTACAATAATACAGGGGAAAGGGGGGTAAGCCCCAGCCACGTCTAAGATACATGCTGACTGTGTGCGCTGGACACAAAAACAAGTCGAGCTGTACTTATAGTCACACACTTTTGGGAGATTTTTGGGGGATTTTTTAGACAAAAAATTAATGAATTCATTAATATCTCGTAATCCGAGCGTCGCAGCGAAAAATCGAAAAGGACTTTTCTGTTCAGAATCACGTGATCTCCATGGGCCATGAATTTGAGGGATCACTTTTAGGACACCCTATATATGATGGCAAAGTGATAGATGTGTATCTCACGAACTGTGCATCGGAGAGAAAAATGGAAAAGGACTTTTCTGTTCAGAATCACGTGATCTCCATGGGCTATGAATTTCAGGGATCGCTTTTAGAACACCCTGTATATGATGGCAAAGTGATTGACAAATATCTCACGAACTACGCATCGGAGAGGAAAATGGAAAAGGACTTTTCTGTTCGGAATCGTGTTATCTTTACAGCCTATAAATTTCATTCGTCACTTTTCGGACACCCCATCGATTCGATGCCCATTTATGAACACAACAGGTGACCAATGTTACGTAAAGAGACCCAGCGAGTATAATTGCAAACCTTGCAAACCATTGAATAAAAAAAAAAGATTTGAATGATTTTTGCGAGCCGAATATAGCGCCACACGTGTGTCGTGGCCACTGCGCGAACTTCAAGCGAAAACACCGCGTGTAAACAGAAACCCGAACCTCAAATAAATCACGCGGTTGCTGAATTAGTTTCCTCTGTGCGTGTGAAATAATTTTTAGAAAATAATCAAATTAGTGAAAGATCCTGTGAATTTTTTTTGTCATCGAAAAACAGGAAATAATTTTAATGTCCTTTTGAACAATGTCAGGAAGTTCGACAACAATACAGTTCCCATTTTACTTGCTCTCCCATCAAACCAATTGAAGAACATCTCCTTAATGATCGTTGACGAATTATTAGCTCACGATGAACAACCCTGGACGAAGGTTTCGTGGCGGTCATGCCGGTCCCCGAAGGAAACGAAAATCCAACTCAAACCCACCAGGTACATTTTTTTTCTTAAACCCAAAAAAAAAGCGTTTTTCTAACTTTCGTGTCAAAATTTCTTCATCCTCGTCTTTCAGCTGCGCCCAAACGCAGGCGACAAGAAAACGAAGAGCCGTCCGATGAATTACCCAGTTCGCTGCCTGTTGATTCAGATTTGGATGTCAACGCCATAGTCAGAAGCCCCAACTGTCCGTACTATGGATGGAAATTGTATTTTCATGATAAGGGTACGTTTTTTACTATGAAGAACAAAATGCTGTCAATTGCTTGAAAATTCGATTTTAGAAACACAAAAAACAGTTTTCTTTTTTTCAATTTTTTATCAAATTTTTAGAAAATCTATTTTAAAAATTGAGTTTCATGAACAATCGTCGAGACAACATAAAAAAAATCACATTCGGTTTTCACTCTTCGTCAATCGTTCGACGCGACATTTTCCTAAGAATTTGAACAGAAATAAATTCTATTCCATTTTCTAGAGTACAGTAAAGAACACGAGCTGCTGAAAAAAATAGAAGCTGCGGAAAGTTTTCTGGCAAGAAATCAGGATTTAATATCACTGGATAGTTTAAACGCTGGAACAGCTTTCAATATAGACATTAACAGTTTTTACAAAGATGATGATTTTCTGAGAGACTGGAGCGAGTTCAAAAAAGAGATACGAGAAAATCCGGGCGAGACGCTGAACTGTTTGGGTTTGGCCGTACATCAGGTGAGCATGAAAAAATTCCCTGCATTTGTTTCCCTGCAAAAAACGAAGAAAGCGTTCAATCGAGGAAAAAGGATACTTGATGGATTTTTTTGCACAGCTCGTTGTAGAACGTTTACCAAAAACAAGTGAGGGAAATTCTATCGAGCAATTGATCAGTTTGCCGATGATAAGGGTCAAAGTATTCAACCACAGTCCCATCGTGTCTTTGAAAGACTTGAAAGTCTGTTATTATGGTAAATATCCAAGGGCCAAATATTCGTAAAAACGAGTAGGAAACGTTGGAACGTAAAAAATTCTGCTGCTCGTGAAAATCGAAGTTTTGACGGTGAAAATAATTGCACAGGGACTTTGGTTTCCACTCGTGGTTGTGTCATAAGGGTCGGGCGTACTCGACACTTGGCTCAGTGGGTTGTATTCGCTTGCAAAAAATGCAAACTCCCAAAAGTACAGAAACAGCCGAATGGGATTTTCACGAAACCAAAAAAATGCGATATTTGTGGGACTGCGAAGTTTTTGCCCAAGCTCGACTCGCCTTATGTGAAAACTACGCCTTTCCTGACGATCAGGCTTCAGGAACATTTCGGCGAAGAATCGGTCAGTCGAATATTTTTTGCACATTTTTCAAATCGTGAATTTCAAGAATTTTGGGATTAACAGGATGACAAAATTGAAATTCTCAGGATGACAGAGGCCGAATGCCTCGGATATTGGAAGTGGAGCTCGTGGATGACCTCGTGGGGTCGTGTATGCCCGGAGACGACGTCACGGTCGTGGGAATAATAAAAGTAAACGTCAAAAAAATCCTCAACGACTCACGAGCTCGGGACAAACTTTTATTTCTTCATTTTTTTCCTTCAGGTTCGCGGCACGGACGATGGGAAGCGAAAAAACAAGGGACGAAAAACCGTGCACGCCTGTTCCGTGTACATGGAGGCTGTTTCGATAAAAAACAACAAAAGTTATTCGCAGACAAAAACAGAAATAGGAATCGAGCTGAGCGTTAAGGATTACTTTGCAATAAAGGTCTGTGGTGAAGGGAAGAAACGTCGAATCTCAACTGAACGAAATTTACGAAAGTTGCGTGAATTTATTTCCAGGAAGTTCACAGCGAACCGGACATTTTTTCGCTTCTCGTTCGTTCGCTCTGTCCAAACATTTACGGACACGAAATGGTCAAAGCTGGACTGCTGCTGAGTCTCTTTGGAGGAAGTTCGAAACACGCGTCCTTGCGGGACGACATCCACGTGCTCATCATCGGGGATCCGGGTCTCGGGAAATCACAAATGTTGCAAGCATCTGCTCGCGTCGCTGCCAAAGGTAATTTCCACTCAATTCAGAAAATAATAGAAAAAATGCATTTTCTACTTCTTTGGATGGACGCGACTGAGCAATTTTGTTTTAAACACTCGTTCAAGGTGTCTACATTTGTGGCAATTCCAGCACCCGGTCGGGTCTCACTGTCACTTTGACTAGAGAAGCAGGCAGCAAGGATTTCGCTCTCGAGCCCGGTGCCCTTGTTCTTGCCGATCGCGGCTGCTGTCTTATCGACGAATTTGACAAAATGCCTACGCAGCACAAGGTACGTGGTCAGCTTTTCCAGAATTATCCTAAAAAAAAAAATAAAATAAAAATGAAAAAATACAGACAAACATCCAACTAAATCTTGATCATATTTCCAAAAAAATTTTCCATTTTTTTCCTTTCATTTTCATGATAACCAACTTAATTTGATTTTCTTAAATTAATGAATTTTCCAAATATTATTTATTATGAAAATAATTATTATTGCAATTAATTATTATTTATAACAAAAATTATTATCATTAATAGTTGTTGTTATTGATGATTATAGTAATTATTATTATTTATATCAATTATTAATCGTTTGAAATATAAAAAAAATTAAAAAACTTAGTTAAAAATTTTTTTATTAAACTTTTTGAATATTATTATTTATTATGACAATAATTATTATTAATAGTTACTGTTATTGATAATTATAGTTATTATTATTTATAACAATTATTAATAATTATTAGCATTATTTATAATAATAATAATAATTATTATTCAATTGAATAAATTAAATGAAATAAATTAACAATTGATTTGGAATGTAGGCCTTGCTGGAAGCCATGGAACAGCAGAGCGTGACAGTGGCAAAAGCCGGAGTGGTCTGTTCCCTTCCAGCAAGAACTTCGATCCTCGGAGCTGCAAATCCAATCGGTGGTCGTTACAATCGCGCCAAAACGGTAATAAAAAATTTGAACATGAGCACACCGTTGCTGTCTCGTTTCGACCTGGTGTTTCTGCTGCTCGACGAGCCGAATGCGGTAAGCAAAATCGTTCAGTTTCACTGCTCATCGATATTCCAATGGTTTTTGCAGTCTCGACAAAAATTCCCTTTTTTTTACAGATGCTCGATACTTTGATGTGTGCTCACATTATGGACAGTTATGTCCGTGGAAACAAAAATGTTGCGACCAGTGCGAGGAACAGTCAAGCCGGGACCAGCTCGTCCGGACGAATTTCATCGAAATCGGCCACGCTCAGGTGAAAAATTTAAAACAGAATTTTGAAAAGAAATAAAATTCACGAATTCAAAAATTTCACTGCTTTTCCAACAATTTTTCACTTTTTCATGCATTTTTTTTTTTTTCTTCGTGTTTCAGGGAAAGGCTCACGCTGTTCAATACGCGAACGGACGGCTTGATCCCTCAGTCGATAATCCGGAAGTACATCGCGTATGCTCGCCAATACGTTCAGCCAACATTGTCCGAAGCAGCGGCGACGATTCTCCAGAATTTCTATTTGGAGCTTCGCGAGAAAACCAACATCTTCGGAAACATTCCAGTCTACAGCAGGCAACTGGAGGCTCTGATAAGACTCACAGAGGCGCGAGCGAAACTGGAACTTCGAGTCGAAGCGACGGCCGCGGACGCCAGCGATATCGTCGAATTAGTAAAATGCACTTTGGCGGCTGTTCCTCCGGAAGTTTCCAACCTGAATGCGTCGGCGGACAATGGGAAACTTACGGCCAACAAAGTTCGTGGATTTTCTCCTTTTTTTTTGCGATTGAGCGAAAAATGACAAAAAATTTCATCAATTTTTTTTTTTGTTCCGCAGGTCAACGAATTCATTTCTCTCCTGAGGGAGGAGGCCGAGACGAACGACGAAAAACTGTTCCAAAAAACGGAACTGATGGAAATCGCCCAAAGAGGCGGAATAATCGTCAAAGATTTTTCTCGTTTTATTAACAAACTCAATCAGGAGGGAATTCTTATAAAAAGGGACAAACAATTGTACAAATTTGTTGGAGATTGATCGTGTGTAAAAAAAATATATTTTTCGACATTTTTCAAAGTTGAAAGTCGACGTTGAGAATATTTGAATTTTTAAACGTTGCGAAATTTGTCTGGAGCGTTTTGATTTTTTGGGGGAAATCCTCGTTCACCAAACTTCGAAACAATCCGCTTTGCAAGGCAAACGCCAGTAGAGATAGCGACAGCAGAGTGGACGAGGTTTGTGGAAACATCCTGGCCGGCAACAGGGTCTTTTGGGGACGTAGTATTTCGGCTGGGCGACCGGAAATGGAGGGATAGTCACAGTGCGGCCTCTGCAACGAAGAAAATAGCGTTTTGTTATGGAAAAATGAATTTTTACGATGAAATTTGAAGTAAAAACGTTTTTTCTTCGATTCCAGAATCGCCGTGACGTTTATTAACTTTTGCGAATCGTTTTTGTGCCTAGATCTTGGAATTTCGCACGGAGAAGTCTCACCTGTGCCGAGCGGACGGTCAGGCGGTCGCATTCACATTTTCCAGCAAAGCGGCCGAGAAGCAACGCGAGAGAAACACTTGGAAGGCTCGGAAGGAGTTGGACAGGATTCTCGCGGTGGTTCGGACGGACATTTCGGGGGAACCGGTCCGCAAGGCACGGGTGGCGTGTAAATGGTCGTCGTGTCGCAGGAATCGGAAGAAGAACGTTGTTGCTGTTTTGAGGAGCAAGCTACGCACGGCGCACAGGAGGATTGCGAGGACAGAGAGGAACGTTCACTGCCCGAGAAGGTAGCTCTGTTGGAAGCGCAACTGCTGCACGACATTTTTCTTCTTCTTTCTGGAGTTTTACAATTTTTATATAGCCACTTTGTGTCTTTAATGTAAAAAAAGGTTTTTTTTTTAGTAACGATGGATTTAGGAAGGAGCCTGATTCGAAAATGAGCGGACGGGAATGATTTTCCAAGTAACTAACGTTTTTTTTTGTTTTCGTCGCCTTGCCAACAGATTTTTCACGCTCGTTGACATACCGGGTGACAAAATATTGCAAAAAAGTAGAATCAACACGTTCTGAGCTTATAAAACGTAAAATATATTTATTGGGCACGAATATACATCGAGAATAATTACAGATTCGAATAATGGACACAAAACATTGAGATTTTTTTGTTTTGTCAATACGCTCTTACAGAACACTGACAAGATTGCATGTTGTTGCGAGGCGGTGGGCAGCAACTCATCGCAGGAGGAGGACAGCACGTTGGCTCGATTCTAATCTGTGGGCAGCAAGTCGGAGCAGGTGGACAACAAGATGCCTGAGCCGAGCAGCACGAGGGAGGCCCGGACGAGCCATAAGAAGGCGACGAGGACGAACAACAGGATTGCTGGCGAGCTCCGTTTCCATTTTGTTGGCCACAGCAAGGCGGAGGTTGACAACAGGATTGCTGTTGATGTTGCTGTTGCGAACGACAGCACTGATCTTCCTCCTCCATGCCAAAACCTCCCCCTTGACACTGCGGACCTGCAACTCCGTTCGCGCCCGACGACAATCGACAATATGCCGCCAAAGCCGACTCTCTGGCTTGGTCCGCGCAGTAAAACTTTCTCAGAGCAACCTCGACGTCTCCCAAATCCGTCAACTTCAACAGCGCCGAACGTCCTGGCCCACAGACTGGATACAACTTTGTCATACACTCCGGACGACCCATGCAGTCCCACATCATGCAACTGTCCTGCAAACCGTTCCTTTTTATGCAGTCGCAACGGTACATCAGGGAGTTACGGAGCTCGTAACTCTTGCAGGCCTTCACTGGACTCTGCAAAAATACAAAATCGTTTTGTTGCAGAAAAACGTCGATTTTCTTGCTTCTCGAGAATGTGGAACGTTTTGGAGATTTTTTAATTGTAACTTTCCGTGGTCAGACGTTTTAGAAATAACTCGCTGGTCGCACGGGGTCGGAATGACCCCAGCTACTTTTAAACGCTTGTCGCTTGGCCAGTATCGTTATGAAGGACACACAAAAATTCGGGATATTAGTTTGGACCTTTCGGAACGAGAATATCTTTCCAAAAAAATTTTATCCAATTTTCAAAATGTCTTAAAAAAATCAGAGAGAAGACAATGTGTAAAAAAAAATATTTTCTTCGGGCACCTCGAAGCACCGTTGGAGAACCAACCGTCTCGGGCGCGAATTTTAGTAATTCTAGCTCAAAGTTGCACTCGGGGTCATTTTGACCCCTGGTGACCACGGAGGGTTAATGAAAAAGTTTCTTATGGTTTTTTTTTTTTTTTATTCATGGGGTTAACTCACGCAACAGGGTGGCGAATCCGTGGGACAGACGGGACAACAAGTCGGTTGTGGACTTTCGGAATCGTCCCATTCGCAGGGCTTCTTTTTGTCCATGGAACTGACGAGACATTTCAATTGCGCCAATAATTCGCGCCTGCGATCGCAATTGGGATTTTTTCCGTCGCACGGCATGGTTTTTTAATTCGCGTGGGATCAAACGGCACGAAAAATTTAGACGTTTACAATTTTTTTAATCGATTTTTTTAAGTTATTTTGAATTTGTGAATTTACTGTTTTTTCATTTCATTTAATTCGCCGATAACGACACTTTGGAATTTCGAACTGAAAGCATCGGAATTTACGAGATGCTTCCAGTCGCCAAAATCGAGAAAATATCACGAGGCAATGGTACGCAACATTTGCGGCGGTTGCGATCCAACTGATTTGTTTTTTTTCTTCTTTTTTTCCATCGAAACTTTTGCCGTTTCCAAGGCAACGGTCTTGGCTCAGTTTTTGGATTTTTGAGTCTTTTGTTTGCACGAAAAATTCCTGAGAACTCGAACAAACTCCAAACTCCTTGGCACGATTTTTTTTGTCAACAAAAAATTTAAATTTAACTTTCCGAGTAAAACGACCTCGTGACCCATATTTGCATCCATCATTTTTTGTATTTTTTACAGACGAAAAAGAAATTTGTACAATTGTTTTATTCCACACGATGTTTTTTTTTTTTTATCTTCACTGTGCGTTTTCATGATTTTTACTGTTTTTCAGGATTCGGTTCTTCAGTAAGTTTGGCGACCCGGTGGAAATATTTCCGGATGCATTTCTTGGAAGAGTCTGGCTGGTGGACACGTCGCCCAGGGTCTTGTGTGGCATGCGGGCTCGTCCTGGCACTGCGGCAAAGGACAATCGTCCTGCAACCCATCTCGGTGGATACAACTGCAACGCGCTTGCTGAACACCACCGCGAAGTCCGGAATTTTCCTGAAAATTATCGAGAACCCGCAACAATGAACGGTTCCATTTTTGTTTTTTTTTGTTTTTTATCAATTGGCGACAGAACCGGAAGTTACGAAATTTAATTGTTTTTCTTTCGTTAGAAAGCTGAATCGAGTTTGCGAATTTTTTCAAGTTGAAATTTTGTTCCAAATTTAGAATTTTTTTCAATGTTTCGAAAAAATTTGGTTTTTGGATATGGAATCGAGCAGAATTTAAGAAAATTAAAAATTACCTCTCGATCGTCGTATTTGCCACCATTTCCAGCGTATCCATCATGCCCACCATATCCACCACGTCCACCAAGTCCACGTCCCTTTTTCTTTTTGTCGCAATCGAGACTCGCGACATCGTAATCTTCAAAATCATCCAGAGCTCGATCGTAACGATTTTTTTGTTTTCGCAGACTTTTTTCTCCAGTTATGGAACTGTCGTCGCCTCCGGTTCCTTTTTGCTCGAGCGGGATCATTATGAACATAGGGGGCTGCTTGCCCGAAGCCTTGGACTTGTCCATTTTTCGCAGTGCCTGCTGCTCCATCAGGTTCTTTTTGTACTGGCTGGAAAATTACGCGTTCATCATGTCGGTGCGACATTTTTTTTGGACGATTTTTTTCAACGGAAAATCTCAATTAAGTAAAAAATTAAGTAAAAAATTGAGTAAAAAATTTTTGCAATTTTTAAAGTAAGAAAAAAAAGTGGAAAAAACGATTTTTTTGAGAAAAATGATTCGGAAATTTTTTTTATGGTCATGTTGGAATTTATTTGCCGACTTACCATTCTAGTGCGTTGACCGCAGCTTTGAGAGTGCAAATAACTTCGGCAGCATCGCCGGCTTGAACCGTTTCCGTCATTTTTACGAAAGTTTTAATTTAATTATTGTTTCTTTACACTTGGGAATTTATTTTGTAATTTGAACGGAGAATTTTGGGGGTTTTGGTGGCCGAAAATTTTGTAGGTCTGACTTGCGGACGGAGAATTTTGAAAGTGACTAATTTTGACAGAAACGTTTCATTGTTTTTGCCTCCATGGCTCGCTCCGATCGACTCGATTTTTTTCTAGCCGAGCATTTCTTCGTTTTGCTGAATAGCGAGTTGCCCGTAATTCGGAATTTTCTACAAATCTAATGAAATGTTTTTTTTGCGCTCATGAATTTTTTCATTTTTTAAATAATTTATTTTCTTAATTAACCTACGAAATTAATTTTTCGACACGAATTTTCTTTTCCACTAGAAAAATTTCTTATTTATTTCATTTTCTCGGTGAAACAATTTTCGTTTGACATAAATTTTGATGCGAAATAATGGGAAATGATTCAACAGCAACGTCTGCCAGGCTGGCGAGGACAACCCGGCGGTGGATTGCAGCAACTCGACGCAGGGCAACAGGGCGGTTCTTTCGGGGGTTTGTATTCCGTGTATTGGAGCTGAGGTCGAGGTGGGCAGATAAGATCGTCCAGCGATTCGACGATGTTGCTGAAACGAGAAAAAGGTTCAATTCGGTTCGGGGGATTTTGACAAAAGATTTTTGCTCGTTGATGCGAACTCACTAATATTTTCCTCTTTGAGGCTTGACCGTCCAACCGATTGTTCCTCCTCGAGTTATCTTCTTCGTCTCGCCTTTCTTATTTCCATTTTTCGGTGGCATCGTGCTTTAGAGTTGGAAAAAACTAAGAATTTTGAAAAATTTTGATGGCCGCGATGTTGATTGATCGAAGATTTCTTCGTCAATGACTCGGAGATCGTCGATTCGTCGAAACCTCGTTTTTTGTTTTTTTTTTTTCTCGCAATGTTATTATTATTATTCAGCATTATCATTATGATCGAATCGAAATGATTGGATATTTTTAAAAATCCAACTTTTGTTTTACGACTATTAAATTTTTTTTCCACATTTCCGATTTTTTAATTATTATTTTGTGAAACATTTTACACGATTTTTTGGAATATGGTTCGGAGAATTTTTCATCTCCACTCGATTCAGGGGCTTGGAAATAAATGGACACATTTTTGGAAATTTATTTTATTGGATTTTATTGAATTTTGGGATACATTGGATGGGCGTTTGGAAAGAATGATTTTTTTTTATTTATGGGATGTAGCAACAATTCGTGGAGCCTGGACATGGTGGTTGTGGGGGACAGCAATTATTATTATTCTGCGTCATCGATGGCATGGTGCATCCCATCTCCATGGGGCAGCAGGCGTCCTTCTTGACGTAAGATCTCACGGAAGGAAGTCTGGAAAATTTCAAAATTCATTCTTAAAAATTTTTGCCAAATTGACCATTTTTTTTTTTTTTTTTATAATTTTTTTTTTTTCGAGCGGCACAAATTTGGGCTCGTGGCGTTTGGGACGTACATGCATCTGTTTTTTTCCTCTTTGTCGGTGTAGCCGATCGTGCCGCCCATTCCTTCTCCCTTGGGAAGAATCTTCTTTTTCTTTTTTTGACCATTTGCCTCGGGTTTGCTCTGGTCAGCTTGTCCCCTCGTTTTCTTTGGTGGCATTTTTCTTTATTGTTTATTTATTTTTGCTTTTTATTTTCAGATCGAAACGATAATTTGGAATTTTGATCCGTGTGTCTTGCCGAAATGGTGCCGAACAGTAATGTCTGTCAGATTTGGAATGTTTCCATGGTAATGAAAGGAATAACAAATCACAGTCGATCCAGAACGCCCGAGAAATCGCTCGATCGCCCGGAAAATCAAGAACTAAGGTCGATTTTTTCAATATTTTTCTATGCGCCTAGAGTTTTAATCAACTACGATGGAAAAGCGATGACGCAATTTCACGATCTATGGCATAGATTTACTGCAAAAACTCTGAGGTCGTCGGGAATTCGAATTTTCTGTTTTTTACATTTTTTCATCGTCGAAAAACGATCGTCGAATTTATTGAGAACCGTAAATTCAGTTCTGGACGTACGCCATTCGATGGCTAAATGATTTTTTGAAAAATACTCCAATTTTGGGTGTGAAACTTTTGTTTTTCTTTTTTTTTCAAGTTGATCCGAAAAAAATGGCCCACGGGTTCATGGATTTGATCGAATGCACAATTAAGAGCTTGGTAATTGAGTTTTCTTATTTATTCAACATCGTACAGACGGCAGTTGTAAAAAAATGGTAAAAAATCTTGAAAATGTTGGAAAGTCCGTGAAGGGTTCTGGGTTTTGAATAATCAGCAGCAAGGCCTTGGGCACTGAGGGGCCAGGCAACTGGGCTGAGGGCAACAGTCCGGTCCTCTCTTGTACCATTTGTCTGTCGTCTATGGAAGAAAAATTGGTTTGCGAACATTTTTATCAATAGATTTAATATTTAAATTTGAATTTTCAATTCTTCAATTTTCAATTTTCAATATTTAAATTTACATTATGTTAATTTTCAATATTTCAATTTTCATTATTATCATTTTCAATATTCGAATTTTCAATATTTTACTTTTTAATCTTTAAATTTTCAATATTCAAATTTATAATATATATTAATGTTGAGGGAGAGAGTGAAAAATTGTGAGTTTACCTTCTGGATCAAAAAACCACGGCCTGGTATGGGCGCAGCGAGATCAGGGCGGATTCTACTGACGTCAGAAACTGTGACAATATCAGCGGTCGAGCAATAAGTAATGAGAGGTCTTTTTTCTGCGAATGTCCAGACGGGTTTGCACTCGTGAGGACTCGGTCGAACGTACCAGGCCTCCGGATCGTTTCTACAGTCGTATCTGACGCACATTCTTGGCTTTGAGCTTCGTCTAGAAAAAAAAAGCAAGAATTTTTCTTCTATTTATCGATTTTTGAAAAAAAAAAAAAAGTTTCGAAAAATCGCTTCGTCCAGTTTAGAATCATCGTTGGGGTCGTTTTTTTGGGTTCATCGAGAGGTTCAGGGTCTCGAGGACCCCGAGCATAAAAAGGAACAATTTTTACATTAAAAAAAAAAAAATTTTATGCGAAAGTTCAAAAAAAAGTTCAGAGTTATTGTCGGGCGAATAAAAATCCTCGAAAATTTTGAGGAAAACCAATTTTTTTGTTGGTCGTGATAATTTTGGGTCAGAATGACCCAGTGTAGTTGAAGAATCGTGATTTAAATGAAATGATCTTAACAATGCATCCATCTTGGCGAATAAACATTTAAGACGTCGGAGCTCTTGGCCAGGGCTGCCGATTTGACTCGAGAATCCCCAATTTCCAATGGCCTCTGCAACGCCAGTTCCATTGCCTTGAGAGTATTCGAAAGTGCAGGGCATTTTCAGGTGCGTATCCATGATTGCGAATTGACTTTAAATTTAAACTGAAAAAAAATTCTTATTTATTTTTTAAATTTTTACGTCAAAGACGCGTGCAAAACTGACTTTGGGATTTGAAGTTAAAAGACGATGGCGATGGATGGTTTTTTGTTCGAATAAAAAACAAAACAAAAACCTCGAATTATATTTGGCTCCTCGAAGGTTTTTTCGCGCCAATTACGAAAAATTAAATTTCGTCCAGTTTTTCAATCACATTTCTTTTTCTTTCAAATGAATCTCGTTCGTGTTTCATTATTTCTATGACTTACGGAATAAAAAGCAAAACAAAAACATTGAATAACATATTTGGCTCCTCGAAGTTTTTTTTGCGCCAATTACGAAAAATTAAATTTCGTTTAGTTTTTCGATCACATTTCCTTTTTTTTTAAATGATAATCTCGTTCGTGTTTCGTTATTCGAATGATTGACGGAAAAAACGAAGTTGTACAACTTTGATTTCTCGGAAATATTTTTGGTCAACGTACCCGCGATTACAAAATAATAGTTTAAAGGAGGAAAAAATCGAATCCACCATTTTTTTTTCCTCAAGAGCTTATAATCGTTCGAATTTTTCGATAATATTTGGAATTTTTTTCCAGGGAGTTTCTGAAATCAATCGCAATTTTGCCGACTGCGAATTTTTTGGGAATGCTCAATCGTTTCAAACGTGAATTCGGGGATTTTGGTTATTTTTTTTGTCTTTTTGGAGTGGAGAAATAAAAACTTTCGTGATTGGGAAAGGACCGGCTTTTTTGGATGAAATTTCGTCGAAATCTGCGGTTACAATCTTCAGATGGAATTATTACAGTTTTTAGTAATAGTTTTTCGAAAATGGAGCATTTAGAGTTTCGGGTAAACTGTCAAATGTACCGAATTTTTTTTTCGAATCCATAATGTGATATCAAAACATTCGGTAAAATCGTAGAAATGCTTTGTCAAAGTGTCAAATAAACGAATAAAATATTTTTTAACAATCAATTTTTTTTTTACTTGGTCTCGTTAAATATTTGACGATTTTTGTCACAAGCTGGAAAGAACGGAGTCAATGCACGTGGGAATCGACATTTCTTTGCTACTGCAAAGTGTAAACACAGAACGGAGCAAAGAAAAAATAGCAAGCATGTGGGGAAGAGTGTTCGAAAACGCTTCGAAGCATAGCCTGGACAGTGGCGCCTCCAACTGCATGTCGCACAATGGGCATCACAACGTTTCTAGGGATTTTGTGTTTCTGAGAGAATGCTGATGGCTTTGGGAACATAAATTCGTTGTGGCAGTGTGGAATTGTGGGACACGTTTGTTCTTGTTGTAGGACAAGGACATTCGAATTTTGGTCGGCGGCTCGTGTAGATCGCGAGCCGCGAGTGTCAAAGACCGTTGAATAAGAAACCGAAGAGATCGCGCGAAAAATAAGTAAAAAATAATAGTTGCTCAGAAATAAAAAGTATGTTCTTGGTATTTGCGTTTGTGTTTAATGTAAATAGTATATTACATACCTATATAGGCCAGAAAAATAAGAAAAGTCTCAGATCACATGTAATTGTTGGCCGAGGCGAAGCCGAGGCTGACAAACATGTGGTCTGAGGCTTTACTTTTTTTTGGCCGAGGTGTGTATACGACGTATACGATTTTTCTGTCCGACGCAGCCGGAATCCGGCAACTTTGGCCCGCGCAGCGGGCCAAAGTTGCCGCTTTCGGGCCGGAGGGCAGAAAAAAAAGTAAAGCCTCAGACCACATGTTTGTCAGCCTCGGCCAACAATTACATGTGATCTGAGACTTTTCTTATTTTTCTGGCCTAGGTATGTAATATACTATTTTCAAGTAAGACCGAAGTCATTTTTTCTTTCTGAAATTATTTCGGAAATATAATTATTCGTTTCCAAATAAACCCGACAGCCTCCAGTGAGCTGTACGTAAACATGCTCAACCTTTTTTCAGATAAGCGTCACCCCGAAAGAAAAAAAATCCTCGAAGGTTACAGAGGACAACAACAAAGAAAGCTCGACTCTCGGCAACACTGTGAACTTGTTTTAGCTCCGTTTGGACCTCAGTCTTCTATAAATCTCAAGTCGACTGTAAACAACCCTGTCAAATGTAGTCTCAAGGTAAAAAATTTGAGCAACCGGAATTTAGAGGTAAGGTTTTCTTGATTCTTTCAAAAATTGCATTCCCACCAAGCCCTACGCGTTCCAGCTTTTCGTTTTCAATGTAAAATTCACGTACGTGTACTGTCCAAAAAACTCTTTCTGGCTGCCGAGGGCATTTTTCGGATTTTGGTCCAGAAAATCACGTCAAATTGATGCTTTACAATAAATTTGGCATCAAAATGTAAAGAATTACAAAAAATATTATTTCTGTTGAGTCTGTGGCCTCAAAAAATGTCCTAGAAGCAAAAAAATTCCATTAATCCATAGAATTTGTAAAAATTCTTAGAATTCTCCGCACGGCATAACATTTTTCCCTCTAAAAGACGTCCTTCAGGCTGCCGTGGGAATTTTTCTGATTTCCGTATAGAAAATTACGTCAAATTGACACTTCACAGTAAATTTGGCATAAAAAAGTAAAGAATGACAAAAAACATAATTTCTGGTGAGTCTGTCACCTCAAAAAATGTCCCAGAAGCAAAAAAATTCCATTAATCCATAGAATTTGTAAAAAACTCTCAAACTTTTCCGCACAGCATAAAAATTTTCTCTCTAAAAAAAGTCCTTCGAGCTGCCGTAGGAATTTTTCTGATTTCCATTTATGTCCATAATTTCTGTTGAGCCTGTCGCATCAAAAAATGTCCCAGAAGCAAAAAAATTCCATTAATCTATAGAATTTGTAAAAATTTCCGAAATTTGCCGCACGACATTAAATTTTTCTGTCTAAAAGAGGTCCTTCAGGCTGCCGTGGAAATTTTTCAGGTTTCCGTCTAGAAAATCACGTTAAATTGATGCTTTACACTAAATTTGGCATCAAAATGTAAAGAATTACAAAAAACATCATTTCTGTTGAGTCTGTGGCCTCAAAAATGTCCCAGGAGCAAAAAAATTCCATTAATCCATAGAATTTGTAAAGAATGCTCAAAATTCTCCGCACGGCATAAAAATTTTCCCTCGTTTTTAAGGCAACAGTGAGCAAGTTACCGCCCATCGAGAGATCGGTGTATCTCAGTGTTTCGAAGCTCTCGATTCCAGCGGGAAGTGAAGCGGAGATCGAAATGTTATGGACACCGCGAGAAAGCGGGTCCTGGAAAGAAACGCTGCAGTTGACAGACAACCGGCGAGTAAAATACGACATCGCTCTTATCCTGAGCGCGGTTTCCCCAGGGAAAAAGTCTCAAAAAGGAAAAAGTAGGGTTCTCGTTCCCGTCAACACGAACGAGAGGCTCGTGGCTCGTAATGTTGGGCAGACAGTTGCTCGGGAACTGAAGAGAAGCATTCCCTTAGACATGGAGAATGTCCCGAAGGGCAAGGCTAGTCGCGACGGGCTCGAGGTCAGACAAACTGCAACATTTTCGCAGAGTTCTCACAAATTTTCAAACAAACGCTCGAAAAACGTGGATGCCGCGAGACCGTCTCGAGTTTTATCTCAAAGTTTCGAGCCCGTTTCCACGAACGAACAATCCGGTGATTACCGTTTGAGCTCGATAAACCTGGCGATCGCGTTTTCCTCGACTCCGGTATGGCGCGAAGTGCTTTCCACGGGATTTTTCACGAGGACGAGCGTTTCGCACACTCCGTACAGGAACAGGGACGTTGCGGTGAAGCAGGTTCTGGAAGAAGATTTATGGACGGAGAGGATATATAGACGGCGACGCGTTGCACGAGTCTGGACCGGATCAATGAGGAGGAAACTTGGCCGGAAAAAGTATTTTTCGTGCCTCTAGACCTCACGAAAACTTTGCCCCTTGCGCAACAAGAAAAACCGACAAGATCCCGAAAGTTCTAGTTTTCGCCGCCGAAAAAGTGGATTTCGGTGTCGGGCACGACCGATCGAACGAGGCATGTATCTCCGATGAAAAGCATGAAAATCCGCAAAGACAAAAAGCTCAGCGAGCTTTCGACGAGCTTCCGGAAGAAAATCCAAATGAATTGCACGATAAAACGAGGTCAAGTCTCCATTCCGGGGGTGCGAATCGCGAACCTCGTTGGCTCGTTTGAACCAAAGCAACATTAAGGAGAAAAGCGTGAGGACGGAGCCGGAGGAAGCGAGCGTTCAGCTGCATGACCCGAACGACTGCATCACGCGATTCTGCAATGCAGATTCCTTCGCAGCGACAATGGCACACGATCTCTTCTTATCGAGCAACGTGTACCACAATGAGCAATCGATGGAGAAGAAAGAGCGGGAGTTCAGCAAATGGTTGAACAAGCTTTTAACTCCGCCGGAGCAATTGAGCGCCGATGTCGATTCGATCCGTGTGGACGTTGGCAAAGTTTGGCAATCCTGCAGACTTTGATGGTTCGTCAGGATCGAGACTTGCATCGGGACATTGGACTGCAGAAAGAAATCCTGGAGTTGTTGTTGAGCTACAATTCGTTGTGGCTGCGGATCTGCCTGGAGACCGTCTACGGGGAGACGATTCCTTTGCATTCGAACAACGATTTGGTGGGCCTGACGCGATTTTTGATCGCGAGATTCTTTTCCGACCCGTTCATCGTCAAGACTCACTCGCACGCGACGATCCTGAGCCTGAAACTCGCCTCGTTCCTGATTCATATGAACAAATTCACCCTGAAGAAGTTTTGGCTGATCGTTTACTTCCTGGACTACGCGAAACGGAACAAGCTCATCGGGCACGATCCTTGTTTGTTTCACTAGCGCGCAAGCCTTGTCGTTCGCTCGCGAAGTCCTGAGCGGCGTTGGAGACTTGACGAATCTTTTACGCACTCACGGCTACGTCGTTTGCCACAAGCAAATTTATCTCGACGAATACAATTACGCGGTAAAGGAAATCTCGACGGATTTATGCGACGGAGTTCGTTTGTGTCGCGTGATGGAACTCATCTCCGGGGATCGAAATTCGATTTCGAGTTCCAGCCATTTCGAGGCTCCAGAAAGTCCACAACGTCGAGTTGTCTCTCGCGGCGCTTCAGCGCTGCGGCTACACGCTCACCGGCGATATCGACGCCAAGAGCATCTCTGATGGACATCGAGAAAAGACCCTCTCGCTCCTCTGGCAAATAATCTACAAGTACCAACAGCCGAGGTTCAAGAAAGCAGCCAATACGATCCGGAAATGGTGGCGAGCGAATCTGTGGTACGTCAAGATCCGTAATTTCTTGGAAGATCGTCGAGGAAACGCGGCCTCGACGATATGGCGTGCGTGGAGATGTCAAAGAGCACGAGAAGTCATGGAGGAATTACGTGAGCAGTGGAGACGCCGATGGGCCAAGAAGGAAGCAGCGATTCGCGTGATCCAAATCCACTGGATACGAAAAATGGAAAGGCTGCGAGAGCGCAGGAATTTCATCGCGAAGAAATATGCAGCAGTCTCGATGCAGCGCTGGTTCCGACGACGTCGTCGATGCGCGCCGCTCGTCGAGGAATTCCGAGCTAAGCGTCAAGCCGTTAGAACGATTCAGAATCCTTGGCGAGCTCATGTGCTGGCAAAAACGGAAAGAGCGCGTTATTCATGCCTTTTGGACTTGACGAGAAAGATCCAAAGTCTCTGGAGAGCGAAACGGGCCGGACGGAGAGAATTGCGACGATACGAGTCTCTGGAAAAAGCACCGATCGTCGTTCAATCGAGGTGGAGAGCGTTGGAATCGATGCGAGAAGCTCGAGAATTTTTCCGGATTAAAATCTGAGCCTCCCGGACAATCGAGACCTGGTGGCGCCGTAGTCTGCGACTGAAACAAGATCGTAATGAATTCTTACTGTAAAAACACGCCGTCCGAACGATCGAGCGGTGGCTAGTCGGTCAAAAATCGATGATCATCGAGAGAAATCGTTTCCGAGCGAAACGAGAAGCGACGATATTGATCCAAAGGAATTTCCGGAGATATTTGCAGAGCCGAGACTCCGTGGAACACTTCCGGAAGAGCACACGAGCCATCGGAGTCATTCAGCAATGGTGGCTATCTATACGAGTCGCTAAACGTTATCGGATGGAAAAAAAGAGTTGCATCGTGATTCAACGTTGATTCAGCGAAGAGGAACGCTGCAGTGAAGCTTCAAAGTTGGTGGCACAACCTCCAAATCGGTAGAAATCAAGAATCCCAGTATCTCGAGTACAGGCGCAAAGTTATCCTCGTCAAGACCCAATGGCGAGCGATTCTCATCGCGAGGAAAACGAGAATCGAGTATTTGAGGGTGCGCAAAGTCCTCGTCACCGTTCAAGCCTCCTGGAGGGTGGTACATCAAAGAAAAGTCTATCTCGACCTCCTGCGACGCCACAAAGCAGCCATCGTGCTTCAGAAACGCTGGAGAGAACTGCTGGTCGCTCGAGACACGAGGAAAAAGTTGCTCGAACTCCGATTCGCCTGCGTTCTCATTCAAAAGCGATTCCCCGACCTCAGACTCACTCGCGAGTAGCGATTCAAGTTCGTAAAACAACGACGAGCCGCAATTGTGATCCAAAAGAATTTGCGGATGTTGAGAATCAACAGAGAGTATCAAAACCAAAAAGAAGCGGCTGTGATTTTGCAAGAAAGGTGGAGATCCAGGAAACAGTGTGTGGAAGGTCATCAGAGTTATCTCCTGCTCAGGGAAGCAACGATAAAGATGCAGCTTCGTTACAAAGTCAATAAGGAAGCTCTCCGGACCAGGGAGAAGTATCTGGAGCTACGATCTGCAGTCGTGAACGTCCAGAGGAGGTGGCGAGCGAATAAATCCATGAAAGAAGCTAAAAGTCGATTTTTGCGACTTCGAGAAGCTGTGATCGTCCTGCAGTCGCAATGGAGAATGCTCATGGCCCGGAAATGTTACCTGAACACTCGAGAAGCTGTCGTAACCTTGCAGATACGATGGCGAGCCGCAAAGACTGCGAGGAGAGTCCAAAAGGATTAGCAAAAATTAAAACGATCAGTTTTGTTCCTGCAGGAAAGTTATTGAGCCAACGATGCGGGCAAAGTTGCTCGAAAGCACTACGAGAGGACGAGGACGATTATCATATTGATACAGAGAACGTGGCGCAAGAAATTGGAGCATGGGCTGCGCGATGAGGCCGCGATAAATATCCAGACGTGGTGGAAATCGTTGATCGAAATGAGAGAATACAGAAAAATGTATCAAGACAAAAAACAGGCGGTTCTCGTCTTGCAGAGACGATACAGAGCCCATAGAATCGCCTCGGAATTCCGAAGAAATTATCTGCACGTCATCGCGTCCGTCGTGAAGCTTCGGAGACGTTGGAGGTTCTTGCTCGACACAAAACGACACGAAGCCTGGCTACGAGAACGTAAGATTGCTGCGTCCGCCATCGAGAAATGGCGGAGATTCGTTTTACTCAGAAAATCTGAGAGAGCTGCCAAGTTCGAACAACTGCAAAAAGAACACGCTGCTACCACGAAGATTCAGACTATTTGGCGAGGACGCCTCGTACAAAGGAGACAGTGCGCCGCCATGAAAGATCTTCGCGAACGCTCCTAAAGGGCCGCCAAAGCTGCCGTCCCTTCGGCTACCATCGCCGTTCGATTGCGGGAATCAATGGATACTCTGCAGATTGCAAAAGCATCGCGCAGCTCTGCGTCTGCTTCGCAAATCTCGGTTCGTTTTTTTCTGCAACATTTTTTCAAGAATTCTTGTTTATTCAATTTTCAGTTATTTATACATTTATTTAATTAATTTTTAATAATCACGGGCCATTTACCTATTTTGACCGTGAAAAATCAATTTTTTCTCGATCCTCAAAATTCCCTTTAATTCCAATTTGATAATTTTTGGTTTCCCACTCTAGACACGGTGACCAGACTGTCCTACAGCGGTTGCATATTATTTCGCGAGTTGAACTTTGTCGACAAGGTGTACGGGACAATTGCGAAAAAATATTGTTACAGAGTAAGTTTTTTTTTCTTTTTTTTTCATAAATAGAACGAAATTAACTTTATCACAATTTCTGGACTTGGGAGATTTTTTATTTGCATCGCGATTACACTTGAAAAATTGCCCGAGACAAAAAAATATTGTTATAGAGTAAGTTTATGGTTTTTATAAATATTAATTGCAACATTTGGAAATGGCTGAAGACGTGTAAATATAAACGTTTTTCGTAGTTTCAGACTTTTCGTCGACGTTTATCGAAATTTCACTTTTGTAACTTTTTCAAAAATCTACAATTTCATCAGATCCGATTAGAAAAATTTGAGGTTGTTCTTTGACTAATTTCAAGATATTTTTATCCCTAAACAACTTTCGCTCGAATCTATAGTTTTTGAGAAAAAAATTAATCAATTTTCGGGACAAAAAATTTCATTCAGGCCGCCATTTTGGCTCATCAAAACGTAAAACAATAAATAAAGCCCCATGAATTTTTAGTTCAGACATCGAGGTCGCGATATTAATTAGTTTTGGGCATGAAAAAAAATCGACAGGAAACGGAAAGTCATTTAAAAAAAAAATTTATTCGAAAAATCACGTCTTTTTGGCATTTTTTCAATTTTTCTATGGTCTAGTTTTGTCTTACGCAATTTTAATCATCACCATTCGAAAGAGCACACTCGAAAACATAGGGAACGGTTGCTCCCGATTTTTTTTTTGTTGAAGTTCATCAGATGGCAACAGCTGAAACTCGCATGTCAAAATTGCGTCCTCTGGGTGCTAATGGGTTAAGGCACGTATGGTCAATCGACAAAAACACGGAACTATGCTAAACTTTGTTGCGAGATTTTGGTCGATGCGCCCTCGGCCTGGGAGGAAAGGGGTGGCTTGGGGGAGGGGGGCGAAGCCCCCCCGAGGCATGAAATTATTGTTTTAAAAGTAACATTAATGTATTGCGATCACGAAGAATCCCAATACAGACTGCAGGTCAAACACTGAAAACAAAAAAAATTCAAAAACTGGTACACCAGAGTAATATGATATGTCTAATCAAGCCATTTACGCTTATTAAATAATGTACTTGAAAACTTATTTGAAAAAATTATGTAAAATTCCACTTAACAAATTCTAAAAACTTTGGAAATTTCTGTCTTGTATAATGCCAAGATTACTACTTTGCAAAAAGGATTTGATTTATTTTCTTAACGGGCGGACAGGGATAAAGAGGAGACAGATAGAACGACATACCCTCGCGGTTTCAGAAACACGGTACAAATGTGGTATAACTACAGTGACAGTGAAAATGCGATAAATTCTCAGTAAATCAACGGTATATTTTCCGTGACTCTGTGAATTTTTTCTACCGTAGAAATACCGTACTTCAACTTAGAAACAGAGGTTGGTGCACTAAATGAAAACAGCATTCGTAGCAATAACAATTGGTGGATATACCGTAGGAATACCGTATTTTTATCAAGGAAGAAAAGCAATGTTACACTAAATACGAACCGTTTGTTGATATATTGTGGAAATACCGTTGTTCTATCAAGGAATATCATGACACACTAATCATTGTTTAGATGAAGTATTCTTAATAATTTTGTATTATTGAAAATGACAATGTGTATACTAGCATTACCGTATGGCTCCAGTGCGATTTGATTTGATACCATATTTATACCAAGCTTATACCGAGTCCATGGAGTATATTTTTGGCATAACTGCGGTATTTATAATTCACGAAGTGACGATAAAAATACTGTAGAAAAACGGCATATCCACAGTATTATGGTGTGTTAATACGGTATGTTTCTCGTATTTCCGCAACTGCGAGGGTAGAGGTTGAGGATACGCGCTCAATCTCATGATCGATGAGGTCCCAATTATCTAGAGACTCGACAGAGTCTCGGGCCAAGTACATTTGACGGCTCTGTCGTCTGCTGGCCCGAGACTCACTCGAGTATATATATTATCTCTGAATAAAGCGAATTCGGCGGTGGGGGTAGACATTTTCTTGAATCACGAAGCCCAGGAGTAATCTCATGATCTGAAAATTGAACTGGAGACTAATGAAGTTATCCTCCCCCGATTGAGCCATGAATCAACCCGATTGATTGCGGAATTGCTGAGAAAAACTTTGCACAGGCAAAATTATGTAATGATCGAGGTGTGCGTGCGTGTATGTATACGACACAGAGAAAGGCCTCGTAGCAGTAACGTGTTTCTAATTGGTCGCAACTGACGACATATCCCTCTGTTCCCATTCCACGAAAAATTTCTTCTGTACCGACTTTTCGCCTGCTAAGTACACGAGCTTTCTACTTTACCGAGCGGACGAAAAGTGTTTGGTTAGGAGTTCTCTTGTGCAAACGTAACAAATGTACTTGGCCGGGCTTTTTCCCCGTGAAGGGGATTTGCCGTGATAGGCGAAGCCACAGCCCGGAAAATCGTCAATGGAAAAATGAAGTAATATAAAATTTCATGAAATATACAGCCACATGATTGGTCTTTCTGACACTTGTTACGCAAATGGCTCACAAGGAAGGTCACCTTACTGTACCCCCACAACCTGGGTCAAAAAAATTATATTTTGTAGTTCACACCAAAGTATAAACCCTCACAAAAAATTAGCGGCGCACTCGCATATTTAAGGGGTGAAATTAATTCTGAAAAATCGGTGGTTTTTTCGTTTTTCGCTGATATCTTCGAAACAAAAATAGATACGCCAAAAGTTTAAATAGCAAAGTTGTTCATTTTTCAGTGCTCTACAATAACATGTAATCGAAAATTGGAATTTTTTTTTTTATTTGAAAAAAACGTCTTTTTAAATACATTTTTCGTCATTTGATCACTAAAAAAGTTCTTATTTCGCCTGAAAATTAAACAAGGTTGACAAATCCGTCAAACGGAGTATGTTCATATTTATATATAGGTTTATTAAATCCACCGATATGCTGCTCCATCCTTATCGTAGAATACTCATAAATCTTTTACATCTAGCTTAGTTTTGTGCATCCATTTTAGTACAAGCGAATAACTATCACATGATATTTTTTTAATTTATATAAAACTTTATTTAAAATCCATGTCGTTTTTTTATTTACTAGAAACCTTTAATTCATATATAGCTATGAAAATGTCTGGTACTCATGACAGGAAAAAAAGCAGACAATGCACTTATCAGTTTCTTCACTTCGTATTATGGAATGTATTCATTGCAATAATGATACTCCTCAAAGAAGTGTTTGAGACATAAAGGTTTTTTGCACCACGAACATGTTATAACAGCTAAATCACCACAAATGTGACATCGTGGTTCCGAATTATCTCCAAAACCAAACGTCACCGGATTGATGAACTCAGGGGGTGTTTTTTCTATGTACTCGCTTTTGTACCATGCATATTTAAGCATATCAATATAACGTGGGGAAGACAGTTGATTGTGAACAAGTGACTGCAGTTTGATGATGGTGTTCCTTAAATACAGATTTATATCGCTACCGGAAAGAATTACTATATCTGAAAAATGCCGAACAAAATTTTTCCATATTCGAAAACCAAACACATCTAATGGTTGTATTTGTCCTGTTGTTCCTTTTGGAATTCTTTTTAATGCAATGTTTTGTTAGGAGGAGTTACTACATCAACTACTTCTGAACAGTGTCCACTCCAGGAGTCGATTAAAAGCGCACTGTTGTCGCCAACATTCGGAAAATAGATTTCGGTTAGCCACTGTTTGAAATGATCTGTCGGAAAAACGAAAGGAATATTTAATTTGATTTGGTTTGCAATATTTAATAGCCACAAGAATGTAAAATTTAAATAGTTCTTACCTGAAGTTAACTTTCCAGATTTCGTTGCCGAAACAAAAACGTTTGAGGGTTTGAATAACGTTTTTTCTACGCGTGGGCCAAAGTCACCACCGATTTCTTTTAATACAAGATATAACGGTGAAAGTAATTTTCCATCGGCGGATATCGTTGGTTGAATGGTATAAGAATGAGTTGTTGAAGATATTGATTGAACAACGCATTCAATTTCTTTTGATCCTTGGTTTACAAGAGTGCGACCAGAATGCATTTCAAATTGAAATCCACTTTGATCTGAATTGTAAACGTTTTCCGGACCAAGGTCGTTGATAACAGATTTCACGTTATTTGTAAACTCTTCAGCCATTTTTTTAAGATCTTTTGAGTCTTCTAAAGTTTTCCGGGTAATAAATTTTGTAATTTTCCGAGACGTAATGCGATGTGCTCTTTTGAACTTATTCACCCATTTTTTTGACGCTTTGAATCGTGCATCGGAATTCATGAAATTTTTATGTGCGATCAAAGCCCATCGTCGCAAATCAATATCGTGTACTATCTTGCCACATTCAGTTGCTTCAATGAAGCGATTTAAAGTATATTGAGATATCTCATTTAATTTTTCTTTATGAGTCCCACCTTTATTGATTTGATGAGCCCAACGCTTCAATTGTGTTTTAGAAATAACTTTTTTAAAACGGTGTGCAACTGTATGAATATTTAAATTTTTTGTTTTTCCACTTCTCCAAAACTCCACACCTTTTTTCTTGTAATCGAATGAAATCTCATCTTCATTTTTTGTACATTGAGAGTTATCTGCCTCATCAGATGAAATTGAATCCCATTCCAATTCACTGCCTTCTATACTTTTAGGCTCATGGTGTTTGAATTATTCTTGAAAATCCAAGCTTTCGTCTTCTTCAATTTCGATTCTCGTGTATGTGTTTATGCTTTCAATTAAAAACTCTTTTATTGTATCTGCTAATTTCATTTCACTCTCATTCACTGGTGTTTCGGGCAAATTCATCATCATAAAATAAGTCGACAAAATATTTATGACATTCACGGGATTGATATACATTTTTGAAAACGTCCACAGTATTCAATACGTTCTTGATAATGCACTCCTATAACTACAGAACTTTAATGAACGGAAACCGTCAATGCTAACTTAAATGTGGCAAGAGTCGGTTTATATAGAGCCCCATTTTTTACTGATATGACGGTTTTAAACATCTCAAATAGGATATCATGAAAAAATATAACGTACTTCAAACAGTCGAACTCACAGTTTGATTATGATAAGGAAATGTGATCAGTCCAAATCTATAAAAGATTTTGCGTTTGAAAAAAATAACTTTCCGGTTCCATAATCTCTTGAGACGTAAAAAACAAATGTAGATTGATATCATTAAATGTGGAGTCGGAACAATTACGTTTTATTATGAAAAGATAGAGATAGATGTGTAAAAAAACCCGTTTTTTTATGAAAATGAAAAAAAAAAAATTCTATATAATTTTCGACTGCATATTATTGCAGAGCACTGAAAAATGAACAACTTTGCTATTTGAACTTTTGGCGTATCTATTTTTGTTTCAAAGATATCAGCGAAAAACGAAAAAACCACCGATTTTTGAGAATTAATTTCACCCCTTAAATATGCGAGTGGGCCGCTAATGATTTGTGAGGGTTTATACTTTGGTGTGAACTACAAAATATAATTTTTTTGACCCAGGTTGTGGGGGTACAGTAAGGTGACCTTCCTTGTGAGTCTTGATTTTCTGTTTCTTGAATTACGATTTCGTACTCTGATTGCTTATCAGTTTCTTTAGTTGATAATTTATTAATTTCATCATCAGATGATAATTGAGTGTTGTTTTCCAGAATTGTTACGTTAACGTGTTCTAAAGATTTAATTTGTTCACTTTCCTGAATAATATTTTCGTCATTCGTAATTATAGGAGAATTGTCTTTGATTTGTTTCGTTTGAGTCTGTACAGTCGTTGGAGCTATGTCTGAAGATATTTCGGTTGCTTCGTCAATTGGTTTTTCGACGAGTTTTTTCTGTCGTACACGTTTTTTGGTTTCGTGCATATGTTCTCCGGTTTCGGTACAGTACATGCATTGTCTTGGTTTGCGAATTCTTGTCGACCTACGGACTGGTTCTAGTGGTGGTTTTCTTACCCTTTTTTGTTTAGGAAGTTCTTGAATTTTCCAAGGAACTATGGCTTCGGCTTCAGTAGAAATCGGTATGAAATTTTTATTTAATTGCTTGTCTACCGATGATTGCGATATTTTTGGGTTTTGCGTAGATGCAACATAGTCAACTGTTCTTTCACCAGTTGTCAGAGGGTCTGAATTAAATTTTTGAATGATAGTTGGATTTTTAGGAGGAACTCTATCTTCTGATCTTTTGTTTCTGAAAGGTTGAGGTACTTTTGGCACAAATGCGGAAACAAAAACATCCACAGTTTGTCCACCAGCCGTAAGAGGTTCCGAGGTAATTATTTGTGTTTTTTGTTTAACACGTCTTGAAGGAGATGGAGTAAATTCCGCTGATTTTTGTGAACGCTTTTCGAGAATTTCTTGAGCTAGGCTACGTTGGAAATGATTCTTTCCTTGAACATTACGGTTTTTTACTACTGGGCTTACCTGCGGATTAACGTCAGGTTTATTGCTAGACCCTGTGTTACGTCCCCGTGTAT
The DNA here is from genome assembly GCA_963921915.1 of Hyposoter dolosus. Lineage (NCBI taxonomy): Eukaryota > Metazoa > Arthropoda > Insecta > Hymenoptera > Ichneumonidae > Hyposoter > Hyposoter dolosus. The sequence continues at coordinate 13,893,821 of OY998135.1, read as the reverse complement.
CGGGTGTGCTTATTCTTCTCTGAAGGGAGCGTAACACGGTATTGACTTCGCTTTTGGGTCAAGACAATCAAGTCCTTTACCCTGGGACGGAAGTCTCGTCTACGATATGGGATCGCTTAGGATGAGGAATGACCGTAGAGCCGTGCGAAGGGGGCTAGGGGAGATAGCACACAGTAGGGCTGAATAATTAGTACTCACTTGGTTTTCCCCTTTTTCTTCAGACGCTAATCTGGGATTTATTATATTTCCCTTTTGGTTACAACAAGCGTAGTTGATTATGAATACCGCTCGTACTTCACACACACAAGTTTACAATGACGGTTACGACAGTTAAGAGGATCTCGTGAATATATATGTATCCTCGGCTACGAATAGTTATAATTTAACACACTATGTCCGTAATATTGTATTAGTATTATTTTAAACGCTTCGGTAAGGTCTTCGGGGTTTGGACTCTGATGTCGAATCGGCGGAGTATAGAGATTTGTGATGACGATTTAGAAGATTTAGTAAAGACCTTTTCAGTGAAACAAGGATTTTTACAGACAGTATAGTTTAGAATAACTCGGCAAAAATAACGAGTCTGGACTTAGAAGAATCCGCGTATCGGACTGATGGGTCAAGTGACTTTTGCCGCAAAGATTTAGAGTATCACTGCCGCGGAATTAGAAGTATCGTGAGTCGAACTGAAGACTGGTCCCGAACCTTTTGCGCACTGTCCGCTGTTGGCGTTTTTCCGGGGTTTTTATACGTGAGAAAAGCTGGATGATTCAGATGGGGTTACCGCCTCCCTATGGTCCTTCATAAGTTTAATTACCGGCGCGGCCTCGAAGAATCTCTTTCCAAAAAGTCGCGAGAGCATGCGTGCCCCTTTGTCTCCGATGGTTTGGGGATGCTGGCTCGCGTTCGGCATCCTCTGTGTTGAGACGTTCTGATGGTGTGGTCTTGTAAGAGGTGATGTCTCACGGTGAATCACAGTTGACTTTTCCCCCTTAGTATCGATGGCGCGCGTGGGAATTTTATAGTCGGGTGATCGGTGGGTGGGCTATAATTGTCCGCTCCTCATCTCTCGCTTCCGATTGAGTCACATCCTTTCGTCGTAATATTTCGACCTTCCCCGGAGTTAATGTAGTGTGAGGAATTAGCAGGGGATGTCCGTTTTTAATAGCCACTTGGTCCGCTAGCATTGTTCTCTTCACTCCCCCAAATGTGGCGTGAGCGCAGAGGTGGGTTGCGTAGAAAAGTCAATACATCGAGATGTAACACCTGGTTGAGGAATGTTCGTACAGTGGGTCATTGTGTCTGCCATCTGTTTCTCAGGAGTTTGAGTGCTTATAAGCATTCTAAAGGATTCATCGACCTCGTCATCCATTTCCATGTCTGAACATGAAATGGATTTTTCTCCAGAGGTTTTTGCAGGAAACACTTGGGGTGTGTTTTCCTCGTGCTCGTCTGATGAAGATGAGAATTGAATTTTCGAAATATTTTTAAATGGTAAATATCTCCTGACACGATCTTTCATTTTTATTAAGACTTTTCGTTTTTGCTTATCGTAAGCTGAATAAAGTGCTTGACTTTCAGAATTATCTACGGGGAATTCTTTATTAAATTTAAGGTTTTGCGATTTTGTTTTTAAGCCTTCCGAAGGGCTTTTATGAGGTTCTGAATTATGTCTTGGACGCTCTAAGTTTGGTGATTCGCGTTCTAAAGGATGTTCTGGTTTTTGAGTTTTCTGATGCTCTGGCAGATGTTCTGAATTCGTATTTTCCTGATGTTCTGACGGATGCTCTGAGTTTTTGCTTATTTGATGCTCTGAATTTTTATTTACTTGTTGCTCTGAGTTTTTATTTACTTCATGCTCTGAATTTTTATTTACTTCATGCTCTGAGTTTTTATATACTTGATGCTCTGAGTTTTTATTTACTTGATGCTCTGAGTTTTTATTTACTTGATGCTCTGAATTTTTATCGACTTGATGCTCCGAATTTTTATCGATTTGATGCTCTGAATTAATTTTAGACGAGTTCATATCTTTGAGTTCTTGATCTGATATTTTTTCCTCACTAACTTTCTCACCAAACAGTTAATCAGGTCGTTGATGTGAATTTAGAGGTTCGTCTATTTTACCCGGATAAACGCACGAGTCACTTGAATTTTCCGTATCGCTATAATCCGTTAATTGTGGCGATAACTAGGAATTAGAGGGTGCCACTGGAATTTTTACTGGACTCAAATTAGAAACTTTCGGTTTCTTTCTATTTTCGCTTGAATTTGAGGAGGAAGGGTGAGGTCTAGCCACACCTGGGTTTGAATTGAGTATTTTTCCCCCCGTATCTGTTTCTGACATACCCCATTTGAATTTAATGGGAAGAACTATAGGATTGCGTGATAATGCATCGGCATTAGTGTTTATTCTCCCTGGCTTGTACTGAATTTTGTAATCGAATTCTCTTAGTCTTTCTCTCCACCTTAATACGCGTGAAGTAGAGTCGTTCATGGAGTTGAGCCAAACTAAAGGTCGATGGTCGCTTAAGAGGGTAAACTCTCGACCGTAAAGATATGGTCTAAACGTTTTCAATGCGTAGACTACTGCGAGCATTTCCTTTTCGGTGGTGGGATAATTCTTTTCAGCTTTGTTAAGGACTCGAGAGGCTGCTGCAACTATACGGTCATTTCCAATTTCACCTTGCGATAGAATTGCACCGAGAGCGACATTTGACGCGTCGGTTGTCACGATAAACGTGTCTGAGAAATTCGGATATTGCAAAATTGGATGAGTGCACAGCTTCTTGCGTAATGTTTCGAATGCTAACTGATTTTCTGAATTCCAATGAAATTTAACATCCTTTCTGGTCAAATCTGATAATGGCTTTGCTATTTTCGCGAAGTTTTCTATGAAACGGCGATAATAACCTGCGAGTCCTAAAAATTCCCTGACATTTTTTCTAAAAATTCCTAAAAATTCCTCGATATTTTTTGGGTCGGGTTTTACCCCTTCCGCTGAAATAAGGTGACCTAAGTATCTTACTTCTGTTCGCAAAAATTCGCATTTATCAGTTTGAAGTGTTAAATTAGCATTTCGTAAACGTTCGGCAAGTTTTTTGAATTTGGCATTGTGTTCGTCTAGCGATCGAGCGTAGATGACTATATCATCCAAATATACGAACAAGTCAATGCCTTGGAGGCCCTTGAGAACAAGGTCCATTAAGCGCTAGAAAGTGGCTGGTGCATTTTTCAGTCCGAATGGCATTCTATTGAATTCGTAGTGACCGTGAGGGGTCGTGAATGCTGTTTTATGTTTGTCTTCTGGGTCCATTTCTATTTGATGAAACCCAGATGCTAAATCGAAAATAGAGAAATACTTCGCTCCACCGAGTTGGTCTAATATGTCAGTAATTAGGGGTAGTGGGTAAGCATCTCCTATCGTGACGTCATTTAGCTTCCTAAAGTCTATGACAAGTCTCCATTTTTTATTTCCTTTCGAGTCTGATCTCTTTGGAACTATCCACACTGGCGAATTATACGGTGAATTTGACGGCTCTATTATATTTATTTTTAACAAATCATTGATTTGTCTTTCTATTTCTGGACGTTGTAACGGTGGATGACGGTATTGACGCGTGTTAATCGGTTTATCATCTACTGTTCGAATTTTGTGTTTGCTAACACTAGTCGATCTAAAAGGTTCACCCGGTAAGTGGAAGAGATCTGCATTTTCTTCAACAAGTGTTGTTACTGCTTTGAGCTCTTCATCGTTAAGGTGATCCAAATGCAAGAGGTTTATCACATTTTGTGCAAGATTTTCACGCGTCCGTGAAGGTGTCTCATGCAACTTAGCTTTGCCTAAAGCGGAATTACTATTCTCTGGATCATTCTCGTCTGTGCTCATCTCGAATGGATAGAGTGTAACGACGGGAACGTCTACTTTAACGTCTTCGTTCAGGGTGTTGATAGCGTAGAGGTAAGCTTTGCCTTTGGTACTATTAACCAATGCTTCGCCTGCGTAAACGCCTTCTGGAAACGGTATGCGAGGCATATAGCCAGTATCTAGTGCGTTTCCCACTCTAACGAACATGATCGTTTTCTGTCTTGCTTTAAGAAGAAACGATTCTGCGTTTATAAATGGGACGTCTACATCATTGATTCTTACACACCGTTCTTTCCAGTCAATTTTCGCTTTACTATTACCGATTGTCTCATGACCGAGGATTGCATCAAATTCGACAGGAAAATTATTGTCAACAACGTGAAATATTTCCGAATTTCCACAAATAGCGATCTTAATTTCACCAAGAGTTCTTGGTTTGTCCGTACTTGAGATTCCGTATAGTTCGAAAATTACTGAATCATCTATTAAATTTTTATTAGCGATGTTTTGAATTTTAACCAGATTTAATTGGGATCCTGAGTCAGCTAAGAATAATGTATGCTCTTTGATGAAATCTTGAGAGTCTAACATTATTGTTGGTGCGTTGTAATTGTTAGAAACTGTGCTCAGGGTGCAATTAGCCCGAAGGATTTTCTGTGTTGATTTTACGGGTCTTTCGAGTTCGGGTGCGTTTATTGGTTTTGTCCCGTCGACGCACCTGGACGAGGGATCTCTTGTTCGTTTCCCGCTTGAGTTTGGTTAGATTGGTTTTTCTTGTTTTCGTTATAAACTCTTTTACGACAGTCGTTTAGTACGTGTCCCGGTTTTTTACAGTAATTGCAAATGATTTTACTCTTGTTATTCTCGGTCGTTTTTGAATTATTCTGTCTTTTGAGTGCATAACAATCGTCTGTCACGTGATTTGTCTTTTTACAAAAATTGCAAAATTTATCATTGTTTTGATTCTTTTTCGATTGATTGATCGGTAAGCACGTTGATTGATTCGTGTTTTTTGCTTCAATTGGTCCGATCATTTTTTCAATTTCTGATGCTTTTTGATATATGCTTTCTAATGTTTGATAAACTATGCAAGGGATGTGAGGACGATAAGCGATGTTAATTCCTTTACGAAATTGATCTATTGCCATGTCTCGAGCCCAATCTTTGGCGCCTTGTGGATTTTGCACTTTTGACAGATCTATTGCCTATCTCGTCTGATTTAGATGTAAGTTGACTCTGCTGTAATACGCAAGCAATGATTCTTTATCTTTCTGTTCGAGGGTGTGCAATTCCACAAGCCACACAAAAAGTGGTCTCGATGCGATAAATCTGTTTCTTAGAATGTTGATCAATTCGTTGATTGTTTCGATATTAAAGCTCTCAAGACTTTCGCAAGCGATTCCTTTGCATTTACTTTTCAATAGTGAAACTATTGCTTTTTCTGCTATTATTCTTTCGTATTCGCGAGCTGATTCGCAATAATTAATAAATGTATTTAATGAGCAAGTTTTAGAAGTACCATCGAACTCTGGGATATACCTGGTAAAATCCCGATAATTAGCGTGCAAAGGGTAAGCTAAGTTGTCGCACGTTTGATTAAAATTCGGAGGAATTTGAGGATGTTGTGGATTTTGAGGATCTTGAATATTTTGACGACTAATACGCTCCGCTATTTCTCGAGTTAGTCTATCCATATCTATTGCCGTGTGTTCTTGTTTTGGTGGCCTAAATCCACCTGCTGGACCGGCTACTGTGGAAGTTTCCATGTTCTCGGTGTCGTTTGGCATAATGAATTTTTACGACTTACGAGTTGAAGATCTAGCTGAGCGTTGACGCGTGCCGTTGAACCTGCTGTTGAGATGTCGTGTTGAGCCCTCTTTAGATTGCCGCTGCCGGTGTTTTGACCTGCTCTGCGGTGAACAGCTGGTTTATGGCTTCGGTTTCGAACGTTGACCCGATGAATAGTTGTGTTGGTGTGAACCGAGTTTTTCGTTTCACAAATTATTTCAATATAGATTGAAGATAATTTATTTGAGTGTCTTTCACGATGTTCACGAGTTCGATGATTGTTTGAATTATTCACTATCACAGTTTTAATATAGTATTGGGGATAGTGAGTGTAACGATGTTTGGTTACGATAATTGTCCGTTTTTATCACGGCTACAGTTTTAATATAGACTTAAAACTGGATTTCCGAATTAATAACGATTGGAAAGAGTTTCTGTTAATTTTCGTTGTTATCCGCAGTCACCGATTTTAATATAAAATTAAAAATGGTGTGATTCACGGTTTTGTGATTTTTGAAGTTTCTGCACGGTTTTCCGCTACCACCAGTTCTAATATAAAATTAAAACTGGCTTTTGAATTAAGATTTTCGAGATTTAGAAGATTTCGTGATTTTGGTTTTTATGGCTTTTCCGCTGCCATCAGTTTTAATATAAAATTGAAACTGGTATTTTGTGTTTAGAAGTGTGTCCGTTGTTTTTCCGCTACCACCAGTTTTAATATAGTATTTTGTTACGTCCCAAGAGATGGGATCGTTCGGCTCACGGAGCTTTGAGTTTTGGCCGCGATATTTGAATTTGTTTGATCGACGGTTTGAGATTCTTTGATATGATCTCCGTGATTTTCCGATTTACCGATTACTATATTTTAACGATTTAGAATTATCTTTGAGGTAGATCGAGGTTTGAGAGGGTTCTTGACCACAGGAGCCTCGTGGACCCTTTTTTAATGAAGGACGGACACTTCTTTTATTATTAAAAGAAAATAATAAATGTCTATTTATTCTTGTTGATGTAGTTGACAATTGGTTTAACACTGAATTTTGTTACACTTGTTAACGTTGAATGGTATTCTTGAGTTAGCTATTATTAACATTGGTAGTTATTTACGATTTAGATTTTTATGAGAGTCAGTTTTGTTCTGAGTTTTGCGCACAATTAATTGTTGCCGCAGATTTAAGATTTAGTAAACGAAGTTGATAACTCTGACTCTCGATGCTAACTGACTTTTTAAAATAATAATTTTGGGTCCTCGGCTAGGAGTTCTTTTGGATTTTCTGGGGGTAGGATGCTGTAGGAGGGATAGATTTTGTTATAGTCAAATATAAGGATTGGTCTAGGAGTCATTAATTTAGAGTCATTAATTTGTGATTGGTTTGTATTTGGAAATGAGGACTTTTCTGGAAATGTGATTGGAAGAAAAGTCATTAAAATTAGGCTGTCGCCTAGACTTCCTAGAAAAGGGGCGAGATTGCTCTAGAGGCAAGTGGTTGCACGTGCACATCTTGACTTGTAGGAGAGCAAGTTTTACGACTTTAGGCGTGTGGGAATATTTTCGGGTGTGCTTGATTTGAGATATCGAGCTTCAACAGTTTTTCAGAGAAAATAATATTAGAGACGATGTAAAGGAGAAACGTTTTCTTATTAATGGCTTTTCGGAGAAATAATATTAGGAATGATGTTAGAGGAAAACATTCATCTTAGATTTAATGTGTTTTTGAGATTTTCTGTAGGGAACAGCTGAAGGGTGTTTGGTAACGGAAAGTCGGGTACGCTAGAACGCACGTGTTACTTTTAAGGACAACGGGTGCTCTGTAAGGGTTTCTGTTGCACTTTGTCTTATGTAATATATAGAGAAATATGTACGATTCGGATTAGAATGTATGCTAAATTCTAATCTAATTGGTACGTATGCAGTTAATATCGACAAATGACGATGTTTGCTAGTTAGCGTACCTACCGATGGTACTTGTTTAATGAAAAAATTTATGGGGGGCCTAGCGTGAGAGCTAGGACGTAACACGTACTCACGATTAACCTCGTTTGATCCAAAACCCATTAAAAAAATGTAAATTTCCCTTCCTGGGCAACTGGCTCCAATCCCGAGTTTGTCATTACAAACTCAAAACCGGAGCGACTTTGACAGCTACGACAACGGTAAGTCAGCCCTGACGCGGGTAACAATACCGGGACGTAACAATATAAAGGAATATGTGGGATTCGGTTTAGAATAAATGCTAAATTCTATTCTTATTGGTACGTATGTAATTAATATCGACGAATGATGATATTTGCTAGTTAGCGTACCTACCAATGGTACACATTCAATGAAAAAATTTATGGGGGCCTACCGTGAAGGCTAGGACGTAACATCGGAATAACTGTAGCAAAATAACACGGTCACCATCTTCGTGTTGGAATAGAATTCAAGGCTGTGGCCGGATCACATTTTGCGACGAAAATGTGTCGTTTCCGAAGAACGGAAAACGTTATGAATCGCATTAATGAAAGAAAGAACGAAAAATTTGCACTTGGCAAAAGAAAAACATGTTTTTCCTTTGTTGTTCATATATAAGGGGCATTCCATGACAACCCAACCTACGTTGGAAATTCACATTTTTGATTCGGCTTAAACTTTATCATGGCAAATCCCCTTCACGGGGAAAAAGCGCGGCCAAGTACATTTGTTATCGCAACCCAGTAAACAAAATATTCGTACGGTATCGATACGATGAGAGAACTCCGTACAATGTGTACTGGTACTAAAACTACCAGGTACGTGCGTACAGTTGGAGTACGATACCGGTACAGCGTAGAGGTACGCGGTATTGCCACGGTACCGCCACTGCATGGTTGAAGTTTAGTCACCGTGTTACGTCCCGAGTGGGAGATTTTTGTTTGAAATGCGCAGTCGTCGATTTAGAGCGCGGTAGTTTAAATTTGATTACTATCGCCAGAGAGATTTAACTATTACGCTATTTCCAGACACAAATTACTATATTTAGATTTTTACATTTTTGCGTGATTGGAGTTTTTGGTGATACTCTTACCCAGAGTGAAGGTTGAACACTCGAGAGAACTTTTGAAGACTCGCGTACCACAAAAATACTCGTTGGTTTATTTACTTTTTCATTACACGTTTGGCTTTTTACACTTTGGTTTCTTAATCTAAATTGTTTGGTTTTTACAAATTCGTATTGTTTTTAGTTTATCGGATTCGATCGGAGTTAGAGATTTATATGTATATTCGAAAAAACATTGCAAATTCGATTATAACCTTTTTACGAAAACTGTAAAAAGTATTGTAAAAGCATGTGGTAGAAACATTTTTTGTTGTTGTTGCACATATTGAATATGCGCGACGGCGTTTAAGCGGCAGCCAAATATCGTTGGCGATCTGTACTAATAGTGCCGATTAAAGCGATCTACCTGCTGTATGCTCAGGTCAGAATTTGTTTTCCTTCTCCAAACATGAACCATTTCCCAAGAGATGGTATAGGTGATATTTTTCGAAATTCAACTATTCCCGCTTATACTTTCAGTTATGGTGGAGCAAATGAAAAATAATGGTAACACTGTACGCAGAGTGCCAAGTCCAAATTTTTATAACCACGCCGAAATGATCCTCGAACAAAAACGGCCATTAGTTTGCAAGGGTGTACGAGCTTTTACATTCGGAACCCTCACACTACCTGACGCTCATTACGAATGGCGCTGCTGATGATGTCGGCGTCGCCTAGTCGCCTGGACCTAGCAATAATACCAAATTCCGTTAACTTTGTCGCTTGAGATGCTTGAGATTCAGATCGCCAACTTATTTTTTTATATACGTTAGTAAATGTGTATATATTTTTAACGCGTATAAAATGTACCGAATGAACGTCTTTGGTGTCAATGGTCATAAGATTGGATAGCCGCAATGATGTATAAGTAAATCGTCGTAATTGGCAGTTTATGTAGCGCGCGATTGATTTTCTGGCGTTGAAACTTAACCACGCGTTCTAATGGGTTTAGAGCTATTTGTCTGGGATTCGTTTTGACCGATGGTTATGACTATTCTTTGTTGTCGCTCGTTCAAAATCATATATAATTTCGAGTGACCGCGACAAATTCGATGAATGAAAAAAGCGTCAGAGTTGAAATCCGAAAAAAACTGTTACGTAAGAAACCTCGCGATTTCAGTAGCACGAGAGAAGCCTGTAAAAAAGAGGTGATCACGTTGGTGACGTTCACAAACGTGTTTTTCACGCGTCTTGAAGAGTTTTAAGAACGTTGTACGGCGACGGTTATATCTAAATGTTTGTTTTCAGTTTTTCTTACATACCAAATGATTTCTGAACCTATATAAGTTCATTGAAAAAAGTTGTTACAAAATGACTAAAGAACAACATACTCTAAATCCAAGATTGTCCGAGGTTATCTGTATTTGTTATATAATAAACAAAATTTCGAAAAAATGTTACGACCGATTTTTTTGAAAAACCAAATAAAGCTTCTTCGATGTTACATAAAAGTGTGTGTAAAGTTTTAAGAGGCTTCACCATTTGGAAATCGAAGTAGTAAATGTTCAAAACTGCAACTTTTAACACACGCTCTTATGAGAAACCACTGAAAATTGTGATTTTTATAAATAAACATCTCGACTTCTACATGTGAATCCTCTTGAAATTGCGCGAGCTATTAGATGTCACTTTTGTGTGGAATCATATGGAATCAATCACAATTTTGACGAAGACTGGCAAACGTTTTTTTTTCGCTTTTCAATCCGTTTGTGTCCCTCGGTCCTATGGTGTGGTATATATTGCATTACAAACGCATCTATATGTAGTTTCTTTATTTACTATTCGTTATTCCCCGCGTGTCTCATTGTCAGTACGTGTCATGACCGTAGCAACGGATGTGATAGAATAATGAATAGTGTAAATGCAGTGTGATATGTCTTTATTATAATTACGTGTCCGGCTCACATGCCGTCACGACACCACTGACCAGGTATTCGAATTTGCGATATCGCTTAGTGCGAGGCAGGAGGTGGCGCCCTCACTTCTTACACGGACAATCCATGACAGTCTCAAGGTCAAAAATCCGAACAACCGGAATTTGGAGGTAAGTTTTTCTTGATTCTTTCAAAAATTCCATTTCCACCAAGCCCTACGCGTTCCAGCTCTTCTTTTTCAATGTAAAATTCACGTGTACTGTCCAAAAAATTCCTTCAGACTGCCAACGGCATTTTTTTTATTTTCGACTAGAAAATCACGTCAAATGGACGCTTTACAATAACTTTGGCATACAAAAATATAAAGAATTCCAAAAACATCTTTTCTGTTGAGTCTGTCGCCTCAAAAAATGTCCCAGAAGCATAAAAATTCCATTAATCCATAGAATTTGTTTTTGAATTTGAATTTGAAATTCTCAGAATTCTCCGCTCGGTATAAAATTTTTCCTGCTGCCAACAGAAGTCCTTCGAGCTGCCATGGGAATTTTTCTGATTTCCATCTATAAAATTGCATCAAATTGAGGTTTACAGTAAATTTGACATCAAACTATATAGTATTCCAAAAAACATAACTTCTGGTGAGTCTGTCGCCTCAAAAAATGTCCCAGAAGCAAAAAGATTCCATTAATCTATAGAATTTGTAAAAATTTCCGAAATTTGCCGCACGATATTAAATTTTTCCCTCGAAAAAAGTCCTTCAGGCGGCCGAGAAATTTTTTTCAAATTTCCGTCTATAAAATCGCGTCAAATTGACGCTTTACTGTAAATTTCACATCAATATGTATAGTATTCCAAAAAACATCATTTCTGTTGAGTCCGTCGCCTTAAAAAATATGTCCCAGGAGCAAAAAAATTCCGATAATCCCCAGAATTTATAAAGAATGCTCAAAATTCTCTGCACGGCATAAAAATTCTCCCTCGTTGTCTCTTCTGTTAACGTTCGATTGGGAGACGACAAAAAAGTTTTCACTGCCCGTGAACGAACGAGCAAGTGAGCAAGTCCAGTCGAGTGGTCGAGCCGAATACGTAGTGCCGCACGACGTGATTCGGTAGGTTTCGTAGAAGTGTGATGTGTACGAGCGATCGTCAGTCGTTCATACAGAGAAGCTTAGACTCTGAGAAAACATGATAAGATACTGAGGCCTCGATAATACAAAATAGAGTTCTAGCGTCGCACATTTTGATGAAATCTTTTCTCACGAGCCACGAGCACAGTAGACAAGAAAGTTTGGAGGTTAAAGACGCGCGTAGTCGTTTGTATTTTTCTTTTCGTTGCCGCGCGATCAGGGCGTGTGTTGTTTTGCCTCGCAATGGGGCTGGGAAACTTTAAAGTTAGATTATTTATCACAATCATTATCGTCCTCGTAATTTGGCAATCTGCACTGAAGTTCTGGTCTCTCCCACCAAACGATTCTGCACTTTCCACGGAAGTAAGTTTATTTCGAATCATTTACGAAGCCTCCAGCAGCTGTCACTTTGACAGCTGTCATTCGCGTCGTTTTTATCGCTCTAAATAAAAATCTTTCCTTTTAAAATCTTTTCACATAGTTTTATCAGCATAAGCACGTATTAAACTTTATGTAGCGCATAAACAGGTGAAAGAATCTGCTGAAAATGAAGCCAAATATGAAAAGATCCTCGTGAGCGTTTATTACGAGGCTCTCTGTCCCGATTCTCGGAGTTTCGTCATCAAGCAGCTGGAGCCAACTTATCAGAGTCTCAAAGAACATATCACCGTAGAAATGGTTCCCTATGGCAAGGCGACCGTGAGAAATTTTCGCAAAAATTTAAAAAAAAATCAAACTGAGCTAAAATTTCGTTTTTTCAAGCTCGAAATTTTCCATGGAAATTTGTCGAGTTTAAAAATACAATAATTTGGTAAAAGGAGCCTAAAAATTCCAGACGAAAATGACAGACGACGGCTACGAATTCGTCTGCCAACACGGGCCCCTGGAATGCGAAGCCAACATGATCCACGCCTGCGCCATTGACATAATCAAAGACACTTCCGTCCAATTAGAATTTTTGGCCTGCATGATCAAAGACAATTTGAATCCCCAAGATATAACGAAGGCGTGTGCCAAAAAAATGGACCTGGACATTGCGCCGATCCTGGATTGTCAGTCCAAGGCAAAAGGCAAAGAGTTGTTGGCCAAATTTGGCCAACAGACTGACAATCTGCGACCTAAAATCAGTTTCATACCGACGATCACCCTCGACAAGGTGAGTTGACGATCCGTCGTCAACAAATTGCACAAAAAATGTTGAATCCATACGGAAAATGATGAAAAACTGTTTTTCTTGCAGAATTCGGACAACCAGAGAGAAATATTGAAAAATTTGCTTAAAGAAGTTTGTAAATTGTACAAAGAAGCGCCGCAGGCTTGCGAATCTTAAAAGTGTGAGCAATGGGAGATGGAGAACAAAACAAGGTCATAATATTCTTTTTTAACCATTGAAAACGCGTTTTTTGGACAAAATAGCTGATGCCAAAAGATTGTTGGTTTGCTGATGGTACGAAAGAAACGTACTTGAGGGGATTTTGTACGATATTGAAGTTCGCATCGTTGGAGTCCAGCAAATCGGCAGCATTTTTAAGATTTTCGGAATAACTTCAATTTTTTATTTGCAAAAATCAATATTTGGCTCTGGTTTGAAAAAATAGAATAAAGTAGTGAATTGCTGCAACGATGCAAACTTGAACGTCATGGTTTTTGTCACAAAGAGGAGGCGGAGCAGGAAAGTGTGGGTGATTTATTGAAGAATGTGTGTATGTTCGTTTTAACAAATTATATTTATACATTGTTGAGCTATAATTGAGAGTTCAGTCCATTAATTGTAAGTTGTCCAATTTTATACTGGAGTAAAATCCCGCTTTGACTTGTCGTCCGCCGAAGAAGCGACCGTTGAGATCAACGACGGCTTTGATGGCGCTTTCAATTCGTTTGAATTCGACGAATATCCGAACGGCTTCTTCGGCCGGAGCGTCGATAACTTCGTGGATAATGACGCGAGCGACGTCCCCGTACTTTGTGTTGCATTCGTCCTTGACCTCGGGCTCGAGATCGTCGTCGACTTCGCCAGGGCCAACCATGTTCCGCAGGAGGACGACTTTGCTGGGGGATTTCATGATTTCCGTGATGCTAGGCTCCTCCGAACTCTGTTGGATCGTCGCGTTCGCTCCGGACGTCGCAGGAGGCGGCGGAGGCAAAAGCGGTGACGGCGTCGCGCTCGCTGTCATTGCCAGCGTCGACATCATCGTCGTCGCCGTCGTCGTCGTCGTCTGGGCCAACGATTGAGGCGACGTGGATGAAGGCGGCGGAGAAACTGCCAGAGGCGGCGGCGGCGGCATCAATTGCTCGCGCTCTCCCACGATCCTTCCTCCTCGCTTGCTCGTCTTCTCCACCTGAAGAGCCACCGACATCCCTTGCTCCTTTTTTCCAAGACCCTGACCTTCCTTGAACCCGTACTTGGCCATTATCTTTGCCGCGACCGAGGACGTCGCGTATCCCATGCTATTGGCTGCTGCCGGTCGAACCGACGGCGGAGATGGTTGACCCTCCGTAGACTCTTGAAGCGAAGGCGGCGGCGCGATCGCTGCACCACCCGCCGATCCTCGAGACGTCGGCGTCCTTTCCTCCAGATCCCTGTCCAGCGGCACCATCGATGTACTTCCCGGTGACTGAAATTTACATCGTACCAAAGTTTATTCCCTCATTTCCTCAAGCTCCAGTATTTATGGGGATTTCATGTGTTTTCTTAAATCTGATTCCGTAGAAATTAACTATAAAACATTTCCCAGTGCCGTTAAAATTCGCATCTTCCAAAATTTGTTACGGAATATCAGCGGAACCTCGAATTTAGACTTTTAAGGACAACCAGCGTGCTCTGTGTTTTTTTCAATAAAGTGACGACCAACAATTTCGAACAAATGATCAAAAACTGCGCCAAGTTTCAGTATTTTTCAATATTTCCTGACCGAAATGACGAGAAAGACAATCAGGAGCGGAATTTACAGTTTGGCATGGTTTTTTGGCTTGAAAAACAATTGAATAGTCGCCCAAGACACGACGTTCTTCTGGGAATCGCTCGGCGTGAACAAAACGCGTCAAAATCACCTGAGAATCTTCGAAGCGTGTGTTGTCTCTTCTGCGTTTTCTTTGCTCAGTTTCCTGGTCGTGTTCGCGATCCCTGATGTCGCGGAGTTCCTTAACGACCTTTTCGTACTCGTTAGGCCACATGGGGTCGTACTCGTTGACGACGTTCCAGTCAAATTCGCTGCCGACGACGACGCTGTTGCCGCTGCCCCCGGACAGCGAATTCGTAATATTGGGAGCATCTTCTTCTCTTTCTCTTTCGGCTTCGCGATTGTTTTTCGATTTTAAGTCAATGACAGGAGCAAGCACCGCAGTTGCTTTTCTGTATTGTTCACGTTTTGGCTAAAAAAACGTGCATTTTTCGAGTGAGTAGCCGGAGGGATGGGAATTTTTTGAGGTTTATCATTTGTAATAATATTCACCTGAGTTGTTGCGGCTTTTTTTAATTGTAACTGTGACTGCAACAGTTTTATGCCGGACGACCAACCCGCAACTTTATCCGAGTTCCTGGGCTTGTCAAAATCGTCGTAAAGCGACATTTTGGGTGAAGAAAACGTGGATAATTATTTTTTTTTTTTAAAGTGAATTTTTTATTTTTTTCACGACGGAAAACAGGAGGTTTCAGTGTCAAAACATTAGACTGGCATAACCTCTCTGCGAGGATATCAAGGAAACGCCAAACGCTGGAGCTTTGCGTCTAAATGTAAACGTTTCGGCAAAAATACGATCGTTATGAATTTACCGACACAAGTGTGCGTTACCGACCGATAGTAATCGATGCATTCTACATTATCGACGCAGGATCAACGTTCGTTGACGTTTCGGCGACAGGTGGCGACACTGGACTTGAAAAAATTTCGAACGTCATGGAGAGCTCGTCGGTTGGAGTAAAAACACCATCCGGCGATCTCCACTGCAGGAAAACTTT
Organism: Hyposoter dolosus; assembly: GCA_963921915.1. Classification (NCBI taxonomy): domain Eukaryota; kingdom Metazoa; phylum Arthropoda; class Insecta; order Hymenoptera; family Ichneumonidae; genus Hyposoter; species Hyposoter dolosus. The sequence goes on along the minus strand of OY998135.1, from coordinate 13,878,147 downwards.
GAAATTGCATTTTAGTTTCTAAATTTTCGACTATTTTGACAAGCGGATTTTTTTTTCTCGAACTACCATGTTTTCTCTTCATTTTCCGAACTTGAAACAGCGTCCAGACACTAACGGGAAAATGATTTGCTTCACGAGAGCTGTAAAAAATTGTTACTCGCGTTTCGAAAGAATTTTCTTGTATTTTTCGGGATTTTCGCGACGATTACTCCATTTAAAGTTATTTACGAGCTTGTTTGAGCTTCGAAAGTTTTCATTGGGATCACTCGTGTTGGTTGAGTTGTTGAGATGGGTTTTACTACGGTTAATGGGCTTTATCCTGATAGTTATCGTGAAAAATGAAAAAAAAGGCATGATGGTCGTGATTCTGGTCGGAGTTGGTGTTTGCGGGACAAACAAACGCGCTTGAGTGGACGAATTTTATTTCCCGTTGACGTTGATCGGGCCGGAGTAAAAATAGACGAGAAAGAAAACTGTAAAGACGAGAAGGAGGAGGGGGAGGAACACGACGAAAAGTTGAACATGACTTCCGGCATGGGTTGACCGCCGCTCCTTCGAAAGATCAATCAGTGTCATTGACATAATTTCTACACATGCACGAGCCGGGGAATCTCTTCCGACAGAAATATAAAAAAAGGAGGATTAGAAAATGTAGAGAAGGAATGAGAGAAAGGAAAGAAAGGAAAAGAAATAAGAAGAGAGATAGGAAAAGAAGGGAATTGCTTCTAGAGGAGCGGAACTGAACGCTTTATAGCTGTGTAACACGACGGTCGGGGAGTTGCGAGAGAGGTGCAACGGAAGAGAAACGCGCTATGGTGCGAGGTTATTTATTAATAGCGACGAAGAAACAAGAGAGAGAGAGAGAGAGTCCCGCGGTGATGCAAAAGCAAAAGAGCTCACAGTCCAGACAGAGGCCTGTCGGCTTGCCGTGACTGCCGACGCGGTCTCTGTTCCGAGGGAGTGGCAGCGAGAGAGAGAGAGAGAAAGAGGAGAGTTTGAGGAGCGCGGAACATGCTAGAGAGCCGACGCAACGAAGAATGACGACTCGATGTTCCATTCGTCCTCTCTCTCTATCTCTCTCTGGCGTTCCCTGTTTTATGTACCTTCCATCTTTTCCCCGCAAGCAAAACTTTAAAAGTGACTCTCAAGCGTGCAAGTGCGCATCGAAGCAGCAGGCACATTTTCTACATCAATCTCTCGTTCTCGCTCTAGCTCATTCGCTGCTAAAGCGTCGATTTCTTAGCTCGTCCCGGTGGCTAGTTGGCGGTCTCTTTCCTTTCGTGCCAGTTGGTCGAGTTTTCCAACTACATCGTACGTCTCTGCGTTATAGAGAGACTCATGGACTCGACTACGAAACTTGTACGATCGACGAAAGAGCTCTATCGCGCTCTCGACTCAACTTTGATACTTTTTTCTCTCTCTCTCTCTCTCGCGCGCTCTGTCTCTTTCGTTCTGATGGCTGTACGTCAGCGGGCTAGTTGCCCCGCTGGTGCGCGCGAGAGTCGCGATGAGGAGGAGAGCGAGAGGACGCGGCGGTTGAGGAGAAGGAGGAGAGCCGGACGGACGCTTTGTCGGCGCCCGCGGCGGAGATCAAACGCGCCGACAGCCGCGCGTTCTCTCTCTTTTTCTCTCTCTCTCTATCGCTCCTTCTCCCGCGCCGCGTCCCCTCTCCCCGCACAAGCCCCCGGACGAAAGAGTCTCTCTTCTTTCCCCTCGACGTTGTTCCTCGTGTGTGCGTTCGAGCCCCCCTGGCCGCCAAACCGCACGTCGAGAGAACCGGCAAAACCGACCCTAACCATCCGCACGCACACCACTTGGCTATACTCGCGCATCGCAATACTATCGATGTTTACGCAGAGAAAGAGAGACAATCTCTCCATCCACCAACCTATATATATATATATATATTTACACGTACGTGTCGGTGGACGCTCTTTCTTGCTTTCACGTTCCTTGCTCCCTCGCTCCAGAGAGCCGAGAGAAGAGCTTCGAGACCGCGCGCGGTAAAACCGTATTATAGCCTTCCCTATATCCTGTCCGATATATAGATATATTTACGTATTGAGTGGCATCAGCAGCAGCAACAACAACACGATCATACCGCCGCAATAAATACAACTCTCTCTCTCTCTCTCTCTCTCTCTTAGTTTCGGCGTTCCCGTTCCGTTCCCTTCGCGAGGTTTTCGTCCTTTTTTAATTTCATGCTCTTTTTCGTTTCTCCTTCGCGTTTCCCCTCTAATTATCGCGCGATTTGGTTTAATTATTGGCGCCGCCTAGCCGACTCACTATGTACTACTTTTGAGTCTTTTTTAGTGTTTTGGTTCGAGTGGAAAAAAAGAGGGCGGATGATTTCTCGTCCGCGATTATCGTGTCAAACGATTTTCTTCGACAGCGACGATCGCGTCCTTTTGTTTCTATTTTGCTCCTTGAGGCCTTTTACGCTTTTACTCTGTTCTCCGGCGCCGCTGTTTACTCGTAACCCTTATACGAAATGTCCATTTTCCCCGCGCGCACGCTAAGTGTGTCGTCAAATATTTGAGAAAAACACGACGTGGGAGAGCGTCGAAATGATAATAATAAAAAGGCATGAAAAAAACGCCTCGGGGTGGGTCTCGGAGAACGAAACTCACGCGTACAAACTTTTATTGTCAATATTTCGTGACGTAACCACGAAGCTCTGAATATGAGGTTAGAAAATACGCGACTTCCCATACTATCTACGGAATGAAAACTAAATCGAATATGCGAGCGAGATCCATTGGGAGGATATTTCCGATGGCTGTGGCGCGCGATTGAATGTGCATCGCTGAGAATTCACTTCCTGCAAAGAGGAACGGGGCAAGGGAGATCGCGCGCGCGGTATTAGGCATTGAACGTTGCCCACAATGCCCACACACATTGTTGTGTATTTCTATATATATATATATAGAGATATATAGACGTATAAGCATATAATGGAGAGAAGCAGCGAGGAGATATCGATTGAAACGAGAATTTCTCTGGCTGCATGGCATTCGCGCATTCCGTCACTTCATCCATCTCTATTTTCCTCGGTGGCTGGCTCGACGATGCCTGGATTTCCAGACGACGAATTCTCTCTCGAGCGTCTCCGCGAGGAGCCTGAACTATGGAGAGCTAAGAGCATAGTGATAGAAAGTACGAGCCTCCATTTTCTTATACACAGCGAGGTTCTTCTTCGTTCTTCGATAATCTATGCCCGATGGGCGACGCGTTGCAATCGCGAGGCTTTAAAAGGAATTCGGAGGCTCCGTAAAGTCTCGAGCTTTATGAACGCGGATAATGGCGCGATTAATTAATTTACATTATGGGCTTTATGAATATAAACATATAGAGGTCAGAGGGAAAAAAACTGTTTGACGATAATATTCGGTGCTTATGAGCCGCAACGAGTTTTTAAAGCCCGCACGTTTAATTCTTCGTGCCTCTTGCACGAAGGATCCCCCCCGCCCCCCGGCTCCGTTCCTTTTTTTCTCAACTTTTCTCTCTCATCCTTTTTTCCCTCTCTCTCCCTCTCCCGCGCGCCCTCCGCCTCTTTCTCTCTTCTTTTCATACTCGAATAAAAAAAAGGAAAGAAAAAATTCGAGACTCGCCGCCGACTTTCCGACAAAGGAATAAAGAAAAGAAACAACTAGCTATATATGCTGCGCGCTGCTCTCTCGGTCTCTTCGAAGGATGGCATGGCGATCTGTGGTGTGCCTTCGGTCCCTCACAAACTTCTTCTTTCTCTATCTCTCGATTGCCTCTCTCTCGTTGGTGCTTGTGCTGCCAGCGACGCTGTATATACGCTTCGGTTCTCGCTCGTTCGAGAGAGACGAGAACGATATTTTTCTCTCTCGCGCTCCTCTGTGGGCGCGGTACGGTACTAGAGGGCGCGGAGGGGTTCAGCGCGGCGGGAGGGAAGAACGGACAACGCTTTACGAAAGCAATGGCGTAGGTATCCAAGTGCTGGGCGCAGATAAGCTCTCTTTGGCGTATGTACGAGCTCGGGCTCGTGACATTTGGACGTCGACGCTCATAAGCACTGCGGAGCTGTTCATTGAGGAGTGTGTACATAAAAAACGAAGGAAAAACTTGATTTTAATTGTGCTGGAAAAAAAGGCTCTGGCAAATAAAGCTTCTTTCTTATTTGATGCTAATTTTAATTCAGCTCTCGATAATCAATCATCGGGGATAGAGATATGAAATAGAAAGCCAGCTGTGACGACCTGTCCAATGCTCAAATATATAATTCACGTTTCTCCTACGCGGCGATACATAAAAATAAGATTAAAAAAAAAAAAATTGAGGGAAAAAAACGACAATGAAGCGAAAAAGAAGCAGCTGGAGGAGCGAGGGGGCGCGGCGAAAAAGCCTCCGGGCATTTTAAGTATAACCTACTATATATGGGCAAATCGCCTCTCAGCGAGAGCACCGCCTGAACCTCGTGTGGTTGCCTTTCGTTCCATTCATGCCCCCGGGAATCTCTCGCGACGTCCGTGTTTCCTTCTGAATATTTACAATCTTATTATAGTACCAGATACATACCCCCGCGTGTGTGTGTCTGTGTATACGCGCGTCTCGGAGCTCGAATGTTCTTTTTCAATTGGCAATTCGAGCGCTTCTTCATTCACCGTTTCTCCGCAACAGAGTTAAACCCCGCGACTCTTAAGCAAATTCATTAAATCACTTTTGCAACCTCCCTCGGAATACAAAGTCTTGTCACGACGACAATACGTACGTTTTCATTATTTGATTTATCTACTTTCTCCAGTTCCAAGCTGTATTCGCAATACGTGCTCGAAATCGACCAAAACGTTCACCTTGAATGGCCTTGGTTCGATAGAGAGACGAAGTTTGCGCGGAAAAAGGACGCGTGCTTGTCCTAAAAGAGCACGAATCATTTACGAGCTTTATTCCGCGATCTCTCGCTCGAATATTTCGGCATTTTTGCCGGAAATGTTACGCGCGCGATCTAGGAACGTGAGGAAAATCTCAATTCTTCTGGAATTAACAGCGAAACATCGTGTTTTCCTGATTCGGGACCGCACGCCAGTTTATTTCGATATTTCGACGTCCCAGAAAAATTGACATCGAAAGATTTGTCCGAACGACTAATTCGAACGTTTTTGAGAGATTTTCTGCTGAAAATTCGTCCCAAGATGAAAAAAAACGATCGTAGTACCTCATTAAGGGCCGAATTTCACGAAAAAAAGGATCGAGTCGATAGTCACAAGAAAAAAATGGCCGTATTCCGACCAAAAACCGCATTACACACGATTCCCATTCCCATCCTCTTTTTCCCCATTTTCTCGTCGTCATAACTCGCCGAATAATTCATCCCGATATTTGACATACTCTTTGCGTGTCTGAAGCCTCAAAGAGACAAAAGGAACACCCACAAACACTCGCACACCTACATAGAGCATAAAAAAGTCGTCTGTAGGTTGGGCTAAAAGTTGGCAAGATACAAAGTAAGAGAGCACAGGAGCTTTCAGTGCTTTTAGCCGTTAGCTGTACGAGCAGAGTGCTCCAACGATTCTCCACAATATCTCTCGGCTTTTAAACATATTTTTTTGTTACTCAAACGAAAGAGAAAGAGAAGAGACACTCATCGTACTGCATGAACATCGGGAAGCCTCAGCAAAAGCCAAAGCGTTGCTTTTACTCTTTTCGTATAAAAATTTGTGTGTGTGTGTGTGTGTGTGTGTGTGTGTGTGTGTGTGTGTGTGTGTGTGTGTGTGTGTAATGTTCTATAAACTTATAGCGTACTATAGTACATATAAATAACGAGCGCGGTGCGACTGTAATCTCTCAGCGCCAGTTGGCCGCTCTCACTTTGAGGCCCGGTCGACGGGTCGTTTGATCTTCTCCTCGACTCGTCCTCTCGCGCTCTCCTATCCATCTTTTTCCCTCCCCCCCTCCACACGTTTTGTTACTCGCTTTGCTTTTTCCCCCACCCCTCGCTCACGCTCCATCATCATCCACCGCTTCGTACGCTTCGCTCTCACCCCCCCCATCGGTGCTTCTCGAGCGACGAGCGCTCGAGCCTGCCATCTCCTTCCGTGCATGTGCATCGATGCTGGAGGAACGTTCATCATACACGAAAAGGGAAATGCAACAACGCGCAACATTAACGACGACAAATGCTGTTTTAGTTGCTGGTGGCTTTTATTTCGGAATATACAGAGTTTGAGTTCGTTTTGCTGGTTTTTTGGAGTTTTCGCTATCGCTAGCGATGCCAATCGATCGAGGAAAATTCTATACACGTTTTATCGACTTTTTTTTGTTTCTTGTTTTCTTTTTTGGGACGTGGGTATATAACTGTATTGAGGAAAGCGTAACTCGCGCGCGGGTACACGTGGAACTCGTCCGAAGCGGTGCCCTCGTGTGTGCTTCTGTTGTGCTTTCACCGCGCGTCAGCCGAGTCTTCTTGGTTGTGCCTCTGTTGTGATGATGCCTTCCTTCTCTCGTACGATTACGTTCGCATTCTGCTTCCTATGCCGAAAGATTTACGCGAGCTTCGTCTAAAAAATACTTCGGCTCGTTCCTCTCGCCCTGTTGCTCTCTTTCGTTCTCTGCGTCTCCCTTACTCGCGTCAGAAGTTTCCGAAAGCATTAGCGCGCGACTGAGGAACACAAGATTCCGAAAAACAAAAAAACCAGCGTCCGAAACTACGCGCGGGAAGGAGAGAGAGGCGGATAATCTGTTGTGTAGTTGAGGTCCGCGCTCAGGACCGTAAATTTAAGGGGCACGCGATTTAAAAACAAACTAAAGGTTTTAAAAATGCCATTTCATACGTGGACACGATTTTTACAGGATTTTAGATCGGTTACGATCTTGCAATGGTATTTTGCGTTAAGGGGGTCGAATTTGTAGGTTAGGAAATGTTTGACACACGATATTTGGGAAAATGTATCAAAATTTCAAGGGTTCCGAAATGGAAAACCGGAAGCCTCGCCAAATAATTTCGAATCCAGCCTTTTTTTTTATTGATTCTATTATTTTAATTGGACAATTTGGAGGTTTAAGGGATCGTCCTGACGTAGAATTGCGAGAAATATACAAAGTTTTTATTTTCATCACGCCATGACGTCGAGCGATTCAGGATTCGGAGCAGGAAATGAAAAGACTGTTTTTTTTTTTCGACGATTCGGTCAATGCAAATTTCGAGATTTAAAAATTAAAAACCATTGGCTCGTTTTTGACGAGGATTCCGATCGTGTTTCTTATAATCACGCGAGAAAACATCGAAAACTGCCATTTCCGTCGAGTGAACTTTCCAGCACGGAGCGGTAAAGTTTTCGGACAAGGTTCCAGCTCCAGAAGCTCGTAATCATTTTTTTTAGACGCCAATCCCATGCCCACGCAACGAATCACCACCTTAATCGTTTTCCCACCATAATTCTCATCGTTCGCTCCATTTTTTGGTAACGAACGGAACGTTGATCCATATGCTGCCAAAAAAAGTTGCGAAGAATGTAAAAAATCAAGAGAATTTGAAATTCTAACCTCAAAATAGACCAACGCGATATTTTTCATTTAAATTGTGAATTTTTTATCGTCCCCTAAAGAAGCGGAAGATTAAAAAAAAAATAACGACGCCATTTTTGTTTGTTACGAAAAAAAATAAAAATAATTTCAATAAATACGACGACAGAAAAAAAACGCGGTAGACAATTCGAGTTGATGGAAATGCGCGGTGTTGACCGATCGCGATCACGAGTAGAAGATAAACATTCGTTATAAATTCCGATAAGTGGTGCAATGTTTTGGTGAGTGGCCCAAAAGGCGAGAGCATACGCGCCTGATTGGCAAGGAAGGGCGGCAGAGAAGGCAAAAGAGAAGCGGGAATTATATACGCGGGGAGCGTGTGTTGGTGCGGCTTCGCGAGAGAGGCTTGCCCGCGCGTGTGAGTGTGTGAGTGAGGTTTCCAAAGCGGTGTGAGTGTGCGCGCGGCTTCGGCGCCGCGTTGCTTTGAGCGAGGTCGACGAGATCTCTCGCGAGTCTCGGCCGAGTCCTCAGTCAGTCAAACGTAGTCGGTCGATCTGGAAGGATACTCTAGAGATCGAGCAATCGCCTCGAACCGAGGCGTGCAAAAGTTCGCAGGGAAAGAAAAACAGTGCTGTTTTTTGTTATTATTTTTAAAACGGAAGGAACTGATTGTAAGAAAAATTCGGAAATCCTTGGATAACAGTTGGATCGATCGGAAAATTGAAGCTGTAAAGAGTGAAAAAATAAAAAAATAAACGAGTGTGTGGCCTTGCAGAAAAATAAACAAAAATCATATCGTTCGATATTCAAATCGAAAATCTTGCTTGTCAATAAACTCTGACAGTTTCTGCATCGTTGTTGCTCTGAATTCGTTCGGAAAATTCGTAAAAGTGCGCTAAATTTGAATTGGTGTATTTCGCAGCAGTTTTGGTGCATCGTAAAGAATCGATTGGGTTTGTTGTTCGAATTCTGTAAACTCGGGCCAGTGTGTGTGTTTGATTTACGCTTTATTTTCGTTCGGCGTGTCAGTGCGGTTTTTGGTACTCGTGGTAAAAAATAGCCTTCGGAAAGTCGCGTGTACCGGAGAAAAACGTGCACAACAAGTGTGTGAGTGCGCGTTCGTACAGCCGGATTAAAAATTGTTGACTATTTTCTGTTTTTTCGTTATTGTCGACGCTTTTTTTAACTTTCAACGGCAGTTTGCCACGGGAATCTGTACTTTTGTTGTCGGCTAGTGGTGTTTTTGTCTTTTCTCGCGACGAAAGGTGGACACACGCTGTCGGATACGGTGTGCGTGCCCGTGACGACGTATGAGGGCCTCATGGCTACCGGATTGGTGAAGTGGTGGCGAGCAAGATTTCTCGCTGGCTACAAGCCCTTTTCTGGTAATTTTTATTTCACTCAATTAATCTATCGTTAGCCAATTAGTCTTAATTTGTTATTGGAGTAATCAAGTCCCATTTTCGGTATAAAAAAAATGCAAATAAATCGATTAAAATGAGTTTTCAATCTTTTTGCGAATTCGATCCAAAAATCCGGTCTATGGATTTCACTTGCGGTTTTTTTTTTTAATTCTGTGAAAATAATTTAAAAAGCTGACAGTTTTTTTAAGTAAATATGTTTTTTTAGAATCCTATCGATCGAGTTTCCATCTTTTTTAGTCAAATAATTAAAAAATCTTCGATTTTCGATCTATTTCTTTAAAAAAATTCGCAAATTTTCGGTTTTCGATATATTTTTGTCAAAAAAAATGGTAAAACCATGCGTTTTGAGCGTTCTCTGTCAATAAATTCGTAAATCTTGGATTTTCGATCTCCTGGATTCTCAATCTTTGCTCTTCGTTATTATTTCGGTAAATTCGATGCCTCCGCAGTCACGGAGGCTAATCGCGGGGACCAGATTGTCCCTCATTAGTGTCCTCGATGTTACTCTGAGATTTTGATTGTACGGTTAACGCTTAGATCTTACGTTTCGAGCACCGAGGGCGCCGATTTAACGAACACGGTTGATTGAACGTGCGATCGTTGCGCGGAATCGGGGAACGTGGATTGACGATAGAGAGAGAGAGAGAGAATATTAAAAGTGCTTGAACCGCCTTTGAAGACGATTTATCATCGTAGATCAACGGGACTCTGACGAATCAAGGACAACACATTTCAAACATCGTTTTATTATCGAATTATTATTTTACAGTCGCACAATCACTCGGAAAACTAAGGGAACCAATAAAAAAACGATTTTCTCGTTTAAAAATACATGGAAAAACGTTGAAGGTTAAAAAACACATTTTTAAACAATTGAAAACGAAACAATGGCTAAATGTTTAAACAATTTGTACACATTTCGTACGAAAATGATTCAAGGGCGATATCTCCAGGGATTTTTAAACTACGTGACCAAAAATCGAAGCTCGACATTCTTCGATGCAAAAAAGTGTGATTATTTAGCAATGTGAATTTGGAAAATCGTCGAGGAAGGCGAAGGAATCAAAATCGATGGAAAATCGAAAAAATGATTTTTTATAAAACTTTTTTATGTCATCACCAAAAAATATTCATAATCCACAAATAAATAATCCTGGGAGCTCATAAAATAGCCACACGAACCAGTTCGTAATAATCGAAATTACCGAGAAAAAAAAAAAAAATTTACATTTTTCTGAATAAAAACCTTGCATTTTTTTAAATGAAACATTTACATTTTTCTAAACAAAAAACTTGCAATTTTCTAAGCAAAAAAAATGCATTTTTTTAAGCGAAAATTTTGCATTTTCCTGAGCGAAAAACTTGCATTTTCCAAAACGGAAAGCTTGGATTTTTCTAAGCGAAAAACTTGGATTTTTTAAAGCGAATAACTTGCATTTTTCAGACCGAAAAAATCGAGTTTTTCCTGCACTTCCGGTATCGACATGGCGAAAGAATCGGCCAAATTCCCTGGTCCACGTAAATCGCATAAATTTCAGTACAAAGAATAAAAAGCAGTGTTTGAATAAAGTTTCTCGAAAGAAGAGAGAAGTGAGTCGAGAGAGGCTGGGATACTCGTTGGAATTTGTAATTGTCGTTGGAAAACACAGAGCCAGTTTCTTTAGAGCCTTTGTAGGAGACTCTTGAACATTTTTTCTCCTCCTCGATGCTTTTTTGACTCGAAAAAGAGGGTGAATAACATAAGCAAAAGAAAATGACTCTTTGGCTGACATTCACAGAGACAAAAACACACACACCCACAGGCTGTTGTGTTTCCGAGTCTCTTTGGGGCGAGGATTATGCACGAGCCTGTATATAGACACATACTTAAGGTACATACACACGATTATATCGTTATGTTAACGTAGCACACGTAAAGTACGTAATTCTTGAGAGTTCAGAAAGCACGTGAAAAAAAACGAGGGTGACTTGACTAAATAATGGTTGAGCCTTCAAAGCGTTTTAACCGTTCTCTCTCGTCGACTTTAATTGAGGGGTGAATTTGCGGAATAAAGGAAGCACCGCCGAGAGAAAGAGAGAAGGAAAGAGAAAAGTTGGATGTTCCCCTCGAATTCGTGACGTCTATCCCTGGAGAAAAGACTCAACCGCGCACGGTAGAGAGATACACGTTCAAACTTTCCGCCAGATAAACTTTTCTCAACTTTTGCATTTTCGCCCAAACGTTAATTCACTTTACTCGCTTCTCGAAACAGTTTACGCGATCGTTTCTCTGCAGTTGCACGATTCCGAGCTCCCGGTTTGTTCTCAACGAAAAATTACGAGATTTCAGATTTTTTTCGATTTTTTTATGGGGAAAACGTTGAAATTTCGTTGGAAAAGTCTCGATTGTCGTTTCCGGCTTTTTTTTTTGTTTGCCAAACGAAGAACAGACACAAATGCAATAAATTCCTTGCAATTTTGACACGAAATAATGCTTTTACGATCCCTCAGTCTGTTACGTACGCACAGGCCCAAAAAACGAGGAATTATCGTCGTTTCGTGTGTGAGCAATTATGCATTTTTGTGCAGTGACTAGTTACGAGTAAAAATTACGTTCGCGAGCCAAGAGAGAGAGAGAAAGAGAGAGAGGAATAAATGTTGTGGAGGCCAAGCCTGCATACTTCCTGTGTGTGTAATTTCTTCTCTCTCGTTCTCAATCTCTTTCTTGGTCGCTACTAGAGAAACGAGGACGAAAGAGGGCTCTTGGACCGTGGTGGTGTTTATCGAAGGCAGTCCCGAGTGGTATAGAGAGAGAAGCGAGGGTTCCAATTACTCACACGTGAGTGAGTTTCTCATTCTTTCTCCACGTCCTCGTCTTTCTTTCGTTGGTTCCTGGAACTTTTCCTAAAAATGCATTTTCCGATACTCGAGCCTCGGGGAATCGAAAATGTTGGAAGAATTTCGTTGGAAATGCGTCGAGTCGTTTCGTCCGATTCGACGAAACGGGCAGCAAATATTTGACGCGCTTTTTTCTTTGCATTCTCTAGGCTTATCGCACTATTTACGTTTTCATAGATAAAGCTCCGTGTTTGTTTGCATTTGGGAAGTATTTGCAAGGCTAACGAGGAAGCGTGTGTGCGTCTCATTGATCTTGAATGGACTCTCCACTCCCCGAGCTCGTTTCTCGCCTTCCCCTTACGCGAATGAATATTTTCGTTGCTTTGTTCGAGCTCGAAAGCAACTTGGCCAATTGTTGCCTTCGTTGAAAAATATTATTATTTATCGGCGAGGGGCCAAAGGAACACCAAACAACTATTTGTGGATCCGTTCCACTTTGTGTTAACTTTTCGACTAAGGAAAGAGACACGGAAGTGGAGAACCACTGGCTTCAAAGCGCTAAGCCGTCCACAGCTCTCTCTCTTCTCAAGCAAACACTATGTACGTGCTCCATACGTTTCTTACGCTCTTTCCTTTCGGAGGAACGGAGACCAATGGATTTTAAGACGCCTCTCTCGCTCTCTCTCTCTCTCTCTCTCGTGATTCCAAGTGCGGTATCTCTCACAAGCTCGAGAGCACATTATAACATGTTGCTGTGTATAAGCTTTGCATGTGGGGATCGTAAGCACATTCTGGATAGTCAATGAACTGTTGCTTCTCGCATGTACTCGACACCGTGCCTCGTTTATTTTTCTCTCTCTCTCTCTCATTCTCGCTATTTTCTGATTTCTCGATCTTTCGTTGTTTTAATCAATTATTTTTCGTCTAATTAAAACAAAAAAAAATTGAAAAGCGCAACGTTGGAACTATTTCTTTTGGTAAATATTTACAATTGCGGATTTTGCAAAAAATTGGTGTAAATTTTTTTCTGACAATTACTATTGTTAAAAAAAATATCCTGTATAATAATGAGGAGGGGAAAAACTGCCAATGCCATAAAACCCCATAAAAATACCATAAACTATTTTAAAAATTAATCTTTCTTCTTAATGACGATTTGTTTGATTTTCAACTTGATCAAAATTTTTCGAGTCCCACGAACCGATCGTTTTATCATCTTAATTAATTTTTGCATTTGAACGATGAGCTTTGCCATAGAAAAAAAGGAATTTCGTTGCATTTCAACGATGAAAACTTCAACTTCATGCTTCTTCCTTGGTTTTTGAAGAAAATGAAAAAGCTCTCGTCCACGTGATCCATACAGTTTCGAGCCTGACATTGCTTCGTTACAATTTCGTTGAAATTTTATTTTCACGTATCGTTGGAATGTAGAGAAAAAAAAATTACAAGGGATAATTTTTTGTTTTTATTTCTCGGGGAAACAAAAAGGAAGAAAAAAATTCTGAAAAGTACGTTTTTATTTGGCTTCTAAAAGGCTGTTGGAATTATTTATTTATTCCAATAAAAATGAGCTCTCGCGAGCATAATAAAATAAAAGGTAACGGCAAGTTTTTCATAGACATGGAAGAATGCTGGAATTATCTTGGACTATTAAAGTCACTAGAATCTAGTGTTTTTTTTTTCTTGGTTTTATTGCTTTTTCATAGAACTGACCGTAAAAGCGATCATTAAAAAGTTTTATGCAACAAAAGTGTCTTTGGGTTATTTTATTATCGAACTCGTCTACGTGTGAGGTCGATCGACGAATGGTCATTCACATGTTATTATTATCTCTCGCGATATTCCAATGCCCGCGAGACTCACGCAGCAATCTGTTAAATAAAATCTTTATTATAATTACACGGTGTGTGTCGTAACGTCGCGGCGCCTCACGACTCTCTTGGCCCATTTAACTCTCTGACTATGGAAAATGCATTTACGTAAGAATGTGAAGCAAGACGAGCCGCAGGAGGATGCTGAATTCCGAGTCCCATGAGATACTCGGGGAGAGAAAATAAAAATGGAAAAATACACATCGTGGAATTTCGAGACGATTTTGAATTTTGCGCAATTTTTTCTGTGGAGAATTCAACGTTTTTTGCAAAAATCGAATAAAATTTTGAGAACTGCGAAATTTTTTCTAATTTCATGGAATTTTTCAATCTCACGGGACCGGAAATGGGAAATTTTTAGCGGAAGGATTTTTATGGCATCGACAAAAAATGAAATATTGATTTAATTGTGAAAAAAAGTACGAAATGGCATTTTGAGATGATTTTGAATTACGGGAAATTTTTTCTGTGGAGAATGAATTGTTTTTTTTTTTTTTTTTTTTTTTTTTTTTTTTTTTTTTTTTTTTTTTTCAAAAATTGGACAGAATTTCGAAAATGGATGAAATTTTTAGCGCGAGGATTTTTATACGGCGTCGGAAAAAAATGAAATTTTGATTAAATTGTGAAATAAAAACTGCGAAATGGAATTTCGAGACAATGTCGAAAAATGGACGATTTTGAGTTTTGGCCAATTTTTCTGTGTGCGGAATGAATTTTCTTGCAAAACAGAATAACATTTCGAACACTGGAGAAATCTTTCTATTTTTATAGAAAGTTTCGATTTCACGGGATCGGAAGCTGGATGTTTATAGCGGAAAAGAAATTTTGATGGAATCGAGAAAAAACTGCGTTAAGAAAATTTGTAGGAAATGCTTGTTGCAATTTCGGCGTTTGGCAAAGCGGAAAATATATTTTTAGCTGGTTATGTTTTCCGGAATAATGAGCTGATAATTTGTTTGGCTAGTGAAAAGACGATTATGGTTAAGAATGTGGGTGTGGCATTGTTTCTTTGAAAAAGACTTTTCATGGAAGCGAAGAGGGAGGGAGAGAGGAGACGTGGAGAGAGATTAATCGGAAAAATGGGGAAAAACGCTTTGGGAAGAAAGATTTGGTTGCAGACGCATGCGGTAATTCCTCGAAACGATGCTTAGTTATCCACAAGTGTGCTCTCCGTCTCTTATTTTCTTTCGTATCTCAAAGGCGAGCCGGGAAAGAGACAAAGATTAAACCAAGAGAGAGAGAGAGAGAGAGAGATCAAGCGCGAGTCTTTGAAATTCCGGTCTCTTTCAAAATGGTTCATGGCAAACAGGGAGCCGACACAGGGATTCTTTTTACAGTGCGACCGAGAGAGAGAGAGAGAGAGAGAGAAAGAGAGAGAGAGAGAGAATTCACCTTTTTCTTCCCTGATCCCTGGTCGTTTTTGTCTCTGTCTCGTTTCGGTATCCACCAGTCGAGTATTTGGTAGAAAAGAGGGCGACGGTGAGCGAGTGAGTGAGTGAGGAAGGAATAGGCGAGAGCAAGCGACGAAGCATTTTCGGCCCCTTTCGTGTTTTCTTCAAGGTAAAACTGCCCTCAAGGGTGGTCCCTGTCGGCGCGATACAAAAACACCACCCCGCGGGTTTTCGTACGTTTCGTCTTGTTCGTCGGAACGAGGAAAAATCCCTCTTTCTGAAACACGAACGTCAGGGGAGATCCCCGGAACATCGCAACGTCCGATTGTCAAGGCCAGAGCCCGAGGGGTAAACGAGCCAGGGGAAGGCCAGGGCAACACTGTATTGTAAGACAGAAAATCTCCCCCCAGGGGCCCCCGAAAATTCTCCAACAAAACCTGGCCCTCCTATAACCGATGCCTCGTCCTTTTACCGATTGGCAACGCGCCTGCTTTTATTCCCAATGAGACAAAACTCCGACTGTCACTGCCGACTACTTTTTCTAAAGCGTCAAACGGCCTCCGATTATCGAATGGACCATTGCCCATTAGGCAGAGACTCGCTAATGAAAAAACAACCTTTTCCCAAAGTCCCCGAGACCGTTTTTCCGAAAAAAAAAATCTTTTTCCTTCTCCGAAGAATCTTAAGAACGAAGTTCGAAAATTTAATTATCGGAATAAACGAAAGCGTCAGTGCCACAGAGTCGCTGGGAATTGCCAATTCTTGCAGAAATTTTCCGGTAAATTTTGCAGCCAGAAACACGAAATTCGAGAAATTGATTAAAAAAAAAATTCACAAAGATTGAGGCTTCGTTTTTGTTTTATTAAGAAATTTGATTGTCGAAATAAACGAAAACGTCACTTTGCCATAAAGTCGCTAGGAATTCGAAATTCTTGTAGCTATTTTTCTGAAAATTTTGCAGTCAAAAACACGAAATTCGAGGAATTGAGTAAAAAAAATTACAAAATTTGAGCATTGGTTTTTGTTTTATTAAGAAATTTGATTATCGAAATAAACCGAAAACGTCACGTTGTCACAAAGTCGCTGAAAATTTCAATTTTTTGCAGAAATTTTCCTGAAAATTTTTCAGCTGTAAACACGAAATTCGATCGAGAAATTTCAAAAAAATTCACAAAGTTTAAGAATTTGTTTTCGTTTTATTTTTACGAAATTCAACTATCGAAATAAGCGAAAACGTCACGTTGCCACAAAGTCGCTGAGATTTCAAATTTTGTGTAGCAATTTTTCTGAAAATGTTTCATCTGTAAACACGAAATTCGAGAAATTCAGTAAAAAATATTCACACAGTGCGAGCATTTGTTTTTTTTTTCTGTTTTATTTTTAAGAAACGAGGCAAGAAAATTGGATTACGTTAATTCTCGTGATGGTCGTTATGCGGAGATAAAGTGCATTATTTGTTTGACGCCGACTGGGAAGGAACTGCGTGGAGGAACTCTGTTAGGCTGTGAAGTTCAGAAGGAATTGTTTACGTTTCTTTGGAATTCTGGAAGCGGTTTAAAGTTCTCGAGTAAAATTTATACCGTCCAATATACAGAAGGTATAAAGTCGAGAAGAGAGGAAGTTGGAGATTTGAGGCGTTAAGGAGTGCCTGAGCCCGAGAGAGAATATCGTAGCACGGACGGTAAAAGCGGTAAGAGAGAGGATCATGGAGAGTCGCTCAGCGGCAGTTCACAGCGGGAGAATTGAGAAAATGCCAACGAACGAGTACAGAAAAACTATCCGAGAGTCTGACGATAGAGAGAAAATTCTCCGCAAGGAAAAGAAAGATGGAAGAAAAACGATGGAAAAACCTATATAGAGAGTCCGATAAATAAGTACAGATAGAGAGAAGTTGCGCGAGTGCAGAGCCAAGCGAGAGAGAGAGAGAGAGAGAGAGAGAGAGAGAAGCCTTAGCCGTGTTGTTCCTCGGTACTCCGTAGCGTGCCCCTGCCCTCGAGTGTGAGAGAAAGCGAGAAAAAGATGTTTCACGGAGCTCCTCGAACCTTCCTCCACCAGTCGAGAAAGACGAATGAAAGAAGATTGTAAAAGACAGCGCGAACGCGTCAGCCAGCAACAAACAGAGAAACAAGAACAGAAAATACAGAGAGAGAGAGAGAGAGAGAGACAGAGAGAACGAAGGAAAAGACCAAGGCGTTTGGTCGGCGCGGTTCTCTCTTCCTGGAAGCCAACAATAATAGCGGCCCGAGCCAAAGAAAGAGCAAGAAGAAAGAAGAAAAGAGAAAAGAACAAGTGTATACTCCTCTGCTGCGTGCGTGCGTGTGTGTGTGTGTGTGTGTTTCTTCTGGTTCTTTGGTATATTAGTGTGTATGTGTTTGTTGCTTCGTTGGCTTCCACTCTGGGAGAATCGTTGCCGCTTCTGCTTCTCGGAAAATACCTCACTTCTCTCGCGTGGTACGCGAGCGATCCCGTGGATGATGGTTCGTTCACTCGGTCCTTCCAAGCATCTAAAATTAACGGGCAACCGAAGAAGCACACAGGGAGAAAAAATAAATATATAAAGCAGAGTCACAAATCCACCTTGAAAATTTCAACTTCCTGGGATCAATGGAAATGGTCAATGTGCAGCGCGCGAGCGTATCATATTTATTTGCGTTATTCCGGGGAGCGAGCAATCTATGAGGGTCAAGGATTTTGCTTCGCTTCGTTGGCGAGTTTATTGCTGGTTTGGAAAAAATTTGGGAGACAAAAAATGGGGCTTTGATTTGGTTGGGAAGGTTGTGGAGTTTGGTGGGTTTGGTCTCCATTTTTTGGGACGAAATTTTGGGGAGAGGATTTTTTTTTGCGATGTTTAGTTACTGATTCAAGGTCGTTCGGGAACTTTGGAATTTGGACGCTGATTATGGGGTTTTATGGGAATTTATGGGGATCGAGGGCACCATGGTGGAATGTCATGGGAAATTTTGTTTTTATTGATGATTTTTTTGGGTTTGAAAAATTGGGAACGTTTTTTGGGGTCGATGCACTTTGCCGGTCGGAAAAATCGATCGCTTCGGATTTTTTATTACAGTCTGCAAATGAGAAAAAAAAACTTTGGGAAAGAGAACGAAGAATTTGTTTGAATTCCAACGATGCAAACACCAATGTCGTGGAAGTTTGCTCGTTGCTGAAGTTTCAAGGTTTGAGCGGCGACGTTGCACTTGATGTTGCAGAAGGATGAAATGAAAATTCAAGTTTTTCGAGTATGGGGAAAATTTTAATGGAAATTGGACAATTATTCGATTTTGATTGAACGAAAATTAAATTTGATGGAATTCTGATGAAAAATTTTGACGATTTCGACACCGATGTTTTTTTTTTTCTGGGCGTTTGACCTTTAAGAAGAAAATTGCAAGAAACTGTAATGAAAATTAAAATTTTTCGAGTTTGAGGAAAATTTTAATGAAAATTGTCGCCAATGATTCGATTTCGATTAATCGAGACTCGAATTTGATCGAATTCTGATAACAAATATTGACAATTTGGACCGATGTTTATTTTTATGGGCGTTTGGACTTGAGGAAGAGAATTGAAATTTTTGGAGTACTATGGAGAATTTTATAGGAAATTGTCGCCAATGATTCGATTTCGATCAAACGAGACTCGAATTTGATCGAATTCTGAAAAAAAATATTGACAATTTGAAATGACAATCAAAGTTTTTCTCGTATGGGAAAAATTTTGATAGAAATTGATGAATAATTCGATTTCGATTAATCAAGACTCGAATTTGATGGAATTCTGACCAAAAATGTTGACAATTTGGACAGATGTCGTTTTTTTTTAAATTTTTTTTATTTTTTTTTTTATGGGCGTATGGCCTCAAGGAAGAGGAAGTGAGTATGAATGGAAGAAATGAGGTTCGTGTTTCCATTAGTTGGAGCAGCACACCCGTGCGAATGGGCATAATGGATTTTCGGTGATTACGTAATCTGGAATTCTTACCGATTTTTATACCTGCTTCCCTCGGGGGAATGTGTCATCGGATGAGAGAAAAAAAAACTGGGCCTCGCCGCGAAAAAAAATTCTAAAACCGGATGCTCTCCACGACCAGGAAGCCGGGTAGGACACACGGACGACGAATTTATTTCCCCCTGGATATCGTCAGCTCTCTCGCCTCTTTTTTTCCTATATAACCAACTCGGGAAAGTCGGGGGTGGCAGAAAACAGTTTTTTCGTCTTTATCAAGGGGGAACGGACCAGCGAGAATTCTAACTGTAAAGATACCGGCGATTTAAGGCACTACGCTCGCGCACAGTCACAATCAAAAGCTTGACTGGATTTTTCAAAAAAATCGATGCCACATTCGAGATAATTTGAAATTTCGACTTTTGGACTTGACGAAGTGACAAGAATGTGTCAACTTCCGGAAACGACGTTAAAAATTCATTTCTGATGACGCAATTCTTCAGAATCAATTCCTATCGCACCGGATATGCTGGCTTTTTAGACTCGCGAGACTTTCGTAAGAAAATGAAAAACAGTCGAAGAGAAACGATGGAGATTGAGGAAAATTTTTGATGTCGAAAAGCTCGGAATAATGACGATGGAGAGAGAGAGAGAGAGAGAGAAAGAGGCAATAAGGGTTCGTGTGTAACTACAAAGAGACTGGAAATTCCGGGGTTATTTCGTTCGGGGAAAAATGTTGTATAATCTTTGATTTATCGGTCGAGAGAACTCTCTCGCGCGCGCGCGAGCGAGTATGGTGCGGGCACTTGAAAGGCTTCGGTAGAAAAAAAGATTTCCAAGTACTATATACAACGTCAAGAAAGAGCAGAGAGAGAGAGAGAGAGAGAGAGAAGGAAAGAGGGAGAGAATGATGGGATGGTGGGACAAGGTTGAAGAGAACGAGAGAAGAGAGCAAGAGATAGAGTGGCGACGATTCCTCGTCGTTTGGAACGACTCTGTGGCCGACGCCGCAGAGACTTGGACGACTCTCGGCAAATGCTTATAATATAATACGTGATTATCGTGACCATAGTAAATATAAGCGTCGCGCACCAAATGCTCCATTCGACTGCTGTTTTCGATGCCATTTCACCTCTCTCTCTATCTTTCCATTCCACACGTTTTTTTCTTTCTTTTAATCCTCCGCAGCTCGCTAACAACAGAGAGAGAAAGACAGAGAATGAAAGAGCAAAGTTCTTTAGCTAGAGAAGGGACGGGACAGGAGGATAATATTCGGGTGGTTGGTATATAAAGGTATAGAATAAAAAAGTAGGTCATAAGAATCCAATTACAATAATAAAAAATAAAAAAAAAACATACCGCCTCTTCCCTTTCTACGAGGCTCTCTTTCATTCACCGATTCTCCTTTTCAACGAATCGTCATTACAATAGCTGAAATAAAAAAAGAGAGAGCACTAACGGGGGCTCTACGCCAGCAGGGCATATATCTCTTACGAACAAAACACGAAGATTCTTCGTTAATCGTTCTTGGCGATAATACCCATGCTTATTGTTTTCATGACGATTGTTCTCTCCAGTTTCATAATTAAAATGCCGATTCATCGAGCTCCATCTATTCGGCCCCATTCAATCCTAGTTTTTTCATTTTTTTTTTTTTCACTATTTTTGCTGCAGAAATTCTGCTATCGTCTCGTATCGGAAATTTCGCGATATAACGAACCAGCCAGACTGACTTCGATCCTTAATAATCGGAGGAAATATCCCGCGCTCCTACTTGCGAGCATTAAAAAATTTATCAAGATGCTCGAAACCGTTTCCTGCAACTTTGTCCCATAAAAACGCAAATTGTGTTTCCTGCTATTTGGCTTTTTAGTTATTTACTTGTTTTAATTTGAAACGTTTCTCTGTTTTTGTTTTTAGTCGTCGGTGGGACTGCAGATGGTAGCGATTCCGAGGAATTGCTAGCGTGCGTTGCTCCTCCTTGCAACAGCTCACCCCTGCCCCCCAGAATCCTTATTACTCCCGAACCGAGCTTACACAATGGCGCCAACCCAATTCAAAGTACAACCTCGACGACGACGACGCCACAGACGGCCAACGACGATATCGGCCATCCGAACAACGTGGGCAATCCAACGAGACAACTCAGCTTCGAGGTACGTTTCATCTTCAAAACGATACAACGCCCTTAATCCCTTTTTTTAATGGAATCCATTTTTTTCCTGAGAAAAAACTTTCCCGACTCAATTTTTTCATAGAAAATCTGGACCAAAAGTCGTTTTTTTCCATTAACCCTTCGAGTGCGCACCTCCTGTAAGTGCATATTGGGTCAATCCGACCCAAGGCATTTTTCAAATCGTTGTATTTCGGTGAATTTGTTTTTTTTGTTTTTTTTTGTAAAAACTTTTTTTCATATTTTATGGCCCTAAATTTATTTTTTGACGAAAACGAAAATTAAATGCTAAACAATCGGTGACAGAAAATGTTCGGGGTCAAAAAGACCCAGTGTGTACTCGAAGGGTTAACAGAATTTCTTGCATAAACGTTCCGGAGTCCATATTGCCCCGAGCTCTGCTCAATAACGTCAAAATTAATTTTGACGCCCAAAAAATTATCCGTAAAATCTCGAGATAATTTTTTACAACACAAAAGGGTTTGTTTCATGAAAAATGAAGGTTTTAACTCGTTGAACGAAATAAGAAAAATTCAAACGAGCTCGTCCGCTTATTTAGGCTCACATTTTGTCTCCAGAGCATTTTGCAGCCCAAGGGATCGTGAAGGTCCATCATAGTAGTTGAATAAACGTTTCTAGTTGCTTGACTTGTTCATATTAGGATCGTTGAATGAATTGGATGTGAAAAAAAAAAAAAAGATTAAATATGTCGAACGTCGTTTTAATAGGAGTTCGAGTGTGACGTTTCCGTTGCTGAGGGTGACAGACGTCGTCAAGAGTTTTCATTTACCCTGTACGACTTTGATGGACACGGGAAGATAACAAAGGACGACATTGCCGGGCTGGTGACGACGATTTACGATACCCTCGGTGCCTCGATCCAAGTACCACCATGCGGAAGTAAAACAATCAAAGTCAAGCTGACCGTCTCGCCGGATCAACGTGCAACGAGCCTCGGCAGCAGTAACAGTCAACAGCAACAACAAGCCAACTCCAGCGGCGCTACTACCGGCCCAACCAACGCCGGAGCAACAAAAGCCACGGGATTTCTAGCCACCGGCATCACCACCGCGACAGCCTCGACGACAGCCACCGGGACGGCCACCGTTTCAAACACTTCCGTGAAAACTACACATTTACCCGCTGCTAACGTTCCCACTGGCATCGCTACTACCTCCTCTTCATGCTGTCACGTTAAGCACGTCTCATCCTGCAGTCATGGCAATCACCACTCGCGGAGAGCTCCCAGAAGAAGACGAGCTCTGCGTACTCGTCCTGAGGTAAATTTCCTCTTTATATCTCGCTCTCCCTCTCTCTCTCTCTCTCTCTCTCTCTCTCTCTCTTTCGTCAGACTTATAACCATAGAAACCCATAATTCTGTCGAGTGGCAAACGGGACTGTCCTGGTTATCTGGATACAAAGCCTTTGAGCATCTTTTTTTCTCTCTCTCTCTCTCTCTCTTCAAAAATATTGCAAAAAACTGTCATTCGATCGTTAATTTCTCGAACCCCTCATGCGAATTCATTTTTCTCTATAACGAAGAAAATCGTTCTGTTGGTTTTGTTGAGTTTTTTCTCAAAAAATATTGAAAAAAACGGTCACTTGATCGTTAATTTCTTGGACCCCCAGATCCTCGTAAATTTTTCTTTCGAATTCGAGTTCATTTTTATCTTTAAAATGAAATTTTTTTAATGTTCGGAAACAGAGTTTGTTTCGATTTTTTATTTTTTCAAGGCAGAAAATGGTTGCACTTATTAATTAATTAAAATGATAATGAAGGGAAAGAAAAAAGTCTGTTTTCTTTTGACTATGAGAATAAATGTAACGAGAGTAGTTGGTGGTGATTGTTGAAGATAAATAAAGGTAAAAATGTATTTTTGTTTGATTGTTCATGATTGATTAGCCGGAACGAGTTGTGGAGTCGCACAGTGACGAGGATGGGGATAATGTTCCAGCTGGTTTAACAACAGTGAACGGGGCTACAACGACAACGGGAGTAACGCCGAGTCCAACGAAACAGGAAGAGCTACGACGTAGGGTGGGCCCGGTCGCTCACATGCCAGCAGCGTCACCCTACTCGAACAGTTCCGAGGGCGATGTCAGCGACGAGAGCGATGCCTCACCCACGATAACTCCCCTAACACCTCTAGTTACCAATCAACGAAAGCGTAGCGGGTCGATGCAGAGGCAACAGCTGCTCGAAATCATTCAGGCCAACATGGAAAAGAATAATCTCAGTTTTCACGCATCTAGGTAAATATCTTGCCCGCGCATTTTTCACTCATCTATTTCTATATTTATTTTTTATTTTCATTATCTATTTCCCACATTTTTCCTCCTTTTCGTTTCATTTTCGGTAATTATGCACTTTGGGTCTGTTTTTCATTATCTATTTCTGTTTCTTATTTTTTTACTATTTCTATATTTACTTTTTATTTTGATTATCCATTTCCTACATTTTTCCTCCTTTCTATTTGAATTTTCGGTAATTATGCAGTTTGGGTTTATTTGTAACCGAATTTTCCTCGAAAAATTGCAAAACAGATAACAAAAAAAAAGGCAAAAAATAATGAAATTTCAATTTTTTTTTAACTTCAGGAAACGACATCAATCCGAGCAGCTGCGAATTCCCGTGCAAAGTCCCTACGTAGTAGAGCCAACGAGTCCGTACATCGAGAGATGTAAGCCGAGTTTGGGGAGCCGTCAGCCAACGGCGTATCACAAGCCAGTGCGGGAGCATCATCATCATCATCATTCGAATCATCAGCACCCGACAGTGCCGCTGGCGAAGCTGCCAGTGAAATGTCGAAGCGGTGGAAACGCGAGGAAGCAGCGAGGCCAAAACTCGTCGAGTCCGCGTGCCGCGCCGCCGCAATCACTGCGGAACAATTTGCAGCAAACAACGATCGAGGACAACGTAAATATAAATTGTTCCCCGACGCACAACAACCTCGAGCAACAGCCCTTGATCGTCAATCAAACGGCAAACATAAATAATCACATAAACAATCAACATAACGAGACTCATTACGTTCAATCGCAACAAAGTGGAAAACCCGGCAAGAAGCACCAACTGAAACACGCAACGAGAGAACAAGATCAAGCGCGAGCCATGGCCCAAGTTGTTCGTTGGCTAGAACGTGAATTTTCACAAAATTCCGCCGTTTCATCCACCGCCGGACGTCGCCATGTTCACAAACACATTCATCATCATTATCATCATTATCACGCGGAGGCTCTTGTCTGACGAATTCGGTGTATTTATTTTTACGAGGGAAACAATAATGAGCTCCTCGAGGCTGAACGATAACGCGCGGGTGCTCGAGATTTTTTCTCCAGCGCCCGGCTCGCGTTCATTTCGCCGTTGAGTGCATTAGACTGACTATTCAGGCGAGGGGGAAGACGCGAAGAAAAGAAACGAAAAGGAACTCGGGGCTCCGCGAGGGACAAAACGTGCCCGCGGGCCTTTTTTTATTATTATTATCATCATCATTTTTTATTATCATCATTATTATTAATATTATTATTATTATTGATAGAATTATTATAACGATCATCTCTTGGATAGCACGAAAAAAGACCTGACAAATGCGATATTGATTATCGAGATATTTTGCCGGGACGGAGATCTTGACAATACCGAAACTTATTACGAATAGCATTTTCCTTTTTTTTTAAAGCTTATCGAGCATTTTCTTTTTTTTTTTGTAATTATCACATTCACAACTCGAATCTCATTCTCAGACGCAATGTTTTTGTTGCGCTGGAAAAATACGGGGTTTTCTTCGGCTTTGTAGACAAACGCGATCGTCGAGACAATCTGGATCGGTCGGGACATGGAAATTGGCGCGAGAAACCGACGAAATATGATTTTTGAACGAGAGAAAATGGGAATGTGATGGGCACGAGTCAGGAATTTATTTCCGATTGGAATTTTGAGCGGAGAATCGGTTTTGCCTTTTTTTTGGCGAGTAAATAGCGAGCTGAAGGGATTTTAGAGGGCTCGACGACCTCCAGGGCGAAAGATACTCTTCCTGAGAGGGCAGAAGCTACTGTAGAGCGTCGTCGGAAGTCGCGATTGTTCCTCGATCCAGAGATTTCGGGGAAAATATTCTCGTCGGCTGCTGATGGGATTTTTTCCTCTCACGAGACTGCCCAAGTCGTGACAATACGTTTTCCATTAGTCTCTCCGAGAATAATGAAATGAGATGAAAAAATAAAGCCAGAGTATTAATAATTATATTTAGCGATAAAGAAATGTAATGAATAATGCAGGATAATAAAGAATTTGTAAGTAACGAACAACGACGAGATAATGTTGTTGGAAATCGGGGTCCTGGATGCGTTTGTTACAACCAGGACATGTAATTTTGTATCGAAACTTTGTAACCGATGTAGATATCTTTTTTTTTTCTTTTTTGTGTCATGTTTTACGTTCTTCTCCTTCTCTTTTTTATCGATATTTATTAAAACACATTTTTATACTAATCTCGTCTTGTTTATTTCTCAAACCCTCACCCGAGCAGCCACGAAAATCGGAAAATTGCCCCGAATCAATTATTCCCTTGAAAAAAGAAAAAAAACCTGGAAAATTTCCCGTTCTTTTGAAAAAGTCAATCAGCTCGATTGATCGTTTAATTGAACAAGCAAAAATACTTGAAAAAAATCTTTTTACACTAATCTCGTCGTGTTTATTCCTTAAACCTTCACCCGAGCAGCCACGAAAACCGGAAGATCGCTCCGAATCGATTATTTCCTTGAAAAATGATTAAAAAACCTGGAAAATCAACATTTTCTCATAAAAGTTAATCAGCTCGATTAATCGTTGCAAAATACAAAAAATATAAAAAAAAAACTTTTCTCTCCATCGAGTTTCACGATAAGCTCGAGCTCCTTTATTTTTCGAGACCCGGACCACGTTGAGCTGTAGACGATTTTCCAGACGTTGCCATTACGCCGTCGAAGCTTAATTATCAATTATGATAATAAACGTTGTATGCAAGTTGATCTTTATTCGGTACAGGGCAGAGGAGCGGGCCCGGGAACAGAAGGACCTCTGGAAGTCTCTCAAGAGTCGAAAAAACTGCAATAGGTACTAAAGGTTTGCTGAGGCAGCATCCCATCGTCGGAGCATTAAACTATTTCGGCTTTCGTAACAAAAGTCCTTTTTTTCGTTTATTTGCATATGTGTATTTTTTTTCTCCTTTTTTTTCTTAAATTTGTGTGTATATTTATATATATGTATGTGTGTGATGTGTAATTATACTGCGTGTGCCTTTGTTACACCTGTCAGGGCGAACGATCGTACATACGATAAAAACAAGATTCGTTACATACGTAAAAGCTATTTTACACGCTGCAGAACATGAGAAAAAAGAAACGGAGCAAAAATAAATGACAATCATTAAAAAAAAAAAAGAAAACGTTTCGAAAAATAAAAAACGTGTTCGTAAAAATAATAAAATGAAGATAGTTAATTGTATACTTATATCGATTGCTTCGGTACTCCGAGCAATATACTCTTTGTTATTCACTCACACAACGTTTCCAATGACAAAGCATATTTATACGGTGAATTAATGTTTTTTTGTTTGTTTGCTTGATTCATTATTTTTTAATTCCACTAATTGGGAAATTACTTAGGAATAAATGAAAATACGATAAAAATATCGAGTGGACGCAGTTTTTCTACGTGGTGTGTTTGAAAATTGAAATGCACACTCGCTGGTCCATCGACAAATAAGATTCGGGCATCTCCACACTATTGGCTCTGCAAATATGACATGTTTCTCATGTTGTTTTTTCCTTTTCTATATTATCGAAGACTTTATACATTATATTCAATATCTCGTCGTCGTCATTGTGTTTAAACTTGTTTCTCGTACGGTGTTTCATAAATTTTTGGGGAAAAACGAAGATACGGTGTTTTATTTATCAGAAAAGTGGGACGCAACACGATCGAGCGGTTTTTGTGGTTCGTGTCCCTTCTGCCATGGAAAAATCAACTTTTCTCCCTTCCGTGGAACTGTAGCTTCCTGTTTATTCACTCTAATTATTTATTCGTATATATTTCTTGTTTTAGATCTAGAGACAGAAATAAAAAGCTTTCGGAACAGATCGAAAGTAATAACGCAATGGCCGCGGCACTTCGAAACAATTCCAGTGCTAAAAAGAAACGACGTAGACTAATTAGTGTTTTTTTTTTTTTCTTATTTCTTCTCGATTTACTCATTCAATCGGCTCTTAAAAATTAAGCTGAAACTTTTGCTTGTGTGTGTGTACGTGTATATGTGTGTTTGCGTTGATATGAATACATTCCAAAATAAAACTTGTCGGCTACATCAACGAATGAATAATTGAGTTTTGGTGACTGGAATTTTCGACGTTTTTGCCATATGCGTGCCTGGTTACGCGTGGCAAATTACAATCGTGGTCGCGGTTGTGCTGGTAAGAAAAAAAAAAGGTTTTTCGAACCAGAATGTTTGAGGTCTGAAATAAAAATGAAAAAAAAAAGGGGAAAAACTTGTGCTCTCTCTAAAATACATTATTATTTAAAATTCTTAAATCAAATGATTTTTCTCCATTCTCAGCAACAATCAGCGGAGCCCTACGGTTTATAAATCTATGGATATTTGTGTGTTTTCTCAATTTTATTCGTACGCAAAGTTTTGAAGAGTTTTACAGGCTTGAAAAGTAAAGGAATCGGTTCGTTCCGGGCCTTCGAACACTTTGGACACCCTCCCGATGGTTTGGTTGCTCGGTCGTTTTATTTTTATATTTTCTTTGTTGCTTTGTGTAATATCTAAATCATGATTATCAATTATCATCGTCGATAAATATGTCGATGCTCTGCGAAAATAGAAAATGAAGACTTGTACCTACAATATACTTTCCAACTGCCCCCGACACCGCAGATACACGTTGGACCATATTTTTCTCGACTGCTTAATTTATCTTTCTTGAGCAGCGCTTTATTTTCTTCTTATCTTGGTAAGTGTTTTTTTTTTTTGTCGTTTTTGCCGTTTTTGTCAACATGATGTACACATATCATCTCTAACTGGTAGATCTATCGATCATAAACCTACAGCTTTTTCCTTTATTTATTTTATACTCGTCTCGCACACTTTTCTCATTATTTTCTTTCGTTCCTTTTTCTCCACGCGAAAACAAACCCATCCAGCCAACATGGCGGCCTCATTCAATCTCTGGCTTTGCTTCCATTATCCTTTTTCAATTCTTTCTGTTTTACAGAACACTTATATACCCCAGACATATATATTTGTACATAGTTATCATATCCAATGGAAAGTGTGGTTCGTGACGTTTTTCTCTTTCTCTCTGTGTGTTTTTCTCCTTTTTATTCCCGTTTATTTATACGTTTGTGGTTCGATCCCATCGAATCTTTCAAGATTCGCTTACAACATCAAAAATAGACTATTGCGAGAGTGCTTGGTGTCCGCGTGTAAGGTCGACGAGTATTTGTGACGCTTTCTTTTTTCTTTACGTTAGTTCGTTCCGGTGGTCCAATTTTCGGTTGTTTTTTTTTTTTGTTTTTGCATCCGATCGTTATTCGTAAATGGGTTAAAAAAAATTGTGGTATAAAAATGAATTTGTGGTTTTTCGAACGTTTTATTGACCGCGGATAGAAGTTGAAATATTTTCGTAATTGACGAGGCGGCCATTTCCCCGGTTTTGGGAAAATTTTTGAAAATCGCAAAATTGTAGAAAAAAAATACGTTTTTATGAAAAAATGGATTATTTACATAAATTTTCGCATCAAAAAAAGACTCTGAATCGTCAGAAAAAAGGTTCTGAACAATTTCCGGTTAAAAATGCTCTCGGAATTTCGAGCTTTTGTAAAATAAACGCTTTTTCGTGGTTCCAATGTGTAAAGCTGATAATAAAAATGTACAAATATTCAGTTTGTACGATTTCGAACAAAATGTTTTTTTTTTTTTCGACGTTACTGAGGATCTGGGTCGGAAAAAAATGTTGTGAAAATGAACCAGCACGGTTTTTACGTGTGAGAGAGAAAAAGGGAGACGATATCGACGCCTGGATAATTCTACCCAAAGATTTCGTCTCCCCGTGGATTTTTGTTGTTGTTTTGAATTTTTGCACACGTCGCAGATACTCTGTTGACTTTTGTGTAGTTATTGAATAATGGTTTATAATAAAAGTTCCGTGGCATGAACAATAAAGGTTCGCGTCGCGTTGTGGTACTCGCGAGACGAAAGCCACGGCTGTGAGTTTTTATTCTCTAAATTAACGACGACCGGATGATTTTTTTCATTCCGAGATCGTGCTCTACTAGATTTTCCCTTTTTTTTTTTATATTAAAATGTTGCGGTTTAATTTTTTATTTTTCTTGTGTTTCGTTTATTGTGTTTTTTAAATTCCTTCCTTTTTATTTAGTTTTTTTTTTTTTTTTTTTTTTTTTTTTTTTAACTTTTCGTATTAACAGCACAACCACATCGCGCGCGCGCATACCTATCGTTCACGCAATTAACTCTCCTGATGATTTATTTCTCGGTGTTATCGCACGAACGCGAAAAGAAGGATATTTTATGCTCTGGCGGTACGGGGCTTTTTGCGCGAAGACGCTTCTTCCGTTGATGATGTCGCCACGATAACAGCAGTCCCCGCCGCCGTTTGACCTGTGCTCGCCAATCTCTTGGCTCGCCCCGCTATGCTGGTACTGCTTATCTCTGCCGCGATCTGCGTCGAACCTTTGAATTTCCCAAAAGAGATGTTTGTCATTGCCAACTTTCGGACACCGATTCTTTATGAATTTTATCCAAAAAAGCGACGTTTTTCGAGATTAAAAAAACGACCTTTTTCGATATGTCGTTCGTTCGTTGATTCAAAAAAGTTATGCGGACCAGATTCGCGAAAGAGATATTTCTCATTGCCAATTTTCGGACAACGGTTTTTAATCAATTTTTCGAAAGAAAAAACGAGATTTTTCGATACTTAGTACGGTGATTAGTTCAAAAAAGTTATGGGGACCAAATTGTGCGATTAAATCATTGTAAAAATTTAAAATTTTATCGATTCGCGATTTGTGGAAATTGGAGTAAAAAATTCTTGGATTAAAATTGGAGGAAAGTTCATGAGAAACTTCGGAAAAATGGATTTTCAATTATTATTTGACAATCCTAATTTTTTCGACGTTTTTTTGATATTTCGAGCGATCGTCAGCTCAAAAAAGTTATGCGGAGGAAATTTTGCGATTAAATCATTGGAAAAATTTCAAATTTAATCGATTTGCGGGTTTTGGAAATTGGAATAATAAATTCTTGAATTTTATCTTTCATCTACAAATATCCCTATAAAAGAGATATTTGTCATTGCCGACTTTCGGACAACGATTTTTTTATACATTTTTCGAAAAAAATCGAGATTTTTTGATATTTCGTCATCAGTTGGAAAAAATTGTGGGGACGAAAATTTTCCAACTAAATTATTAGAAAAGTTTCAAATTTAGTCGATTCGCGGCTTGTGGAAATTAGAGTAAAAATTTCTTGGATCAAAATTGGAGGAAAATTGACGAGAAGCTTTGCAAAAAACGATTTTCAACAATGGTTCGAGAATCCTGATGTTTTAAAATACTTTTTGTGATATTTTGTTCGTTCGTTGGTTCGAAAATATTATGCGGATCAAATTTTGCACCTAAATTATTGGAAAAGTTTCAAATTCGGTCGATTCGCGGCTTGTGAAAATTGAAGTAGAAAACTTTTTGGCAAAAATCGATTCTTAAATTATTTTTTTACAATCTTGATTTGATTTTTGTAAAATCTCAAATAGCGAAATGTGGAAGAAAATGATGGAATAAAAAACTTACCGCGATGTTTCGTTGTTCTTGATGGTCCGCTCGCAATGTTACTAGTTTGTGGTTTGCTGATGATTTTTTTCGGTTCGATTTTCTTGTTTGGATCGGGTGGATTTCTTTTGGCAGTTTCGGAGGAACTGCTGCTGACGTTATTGCCAATAACAGGGACCGGGGTCTTGGAAGCTGCTGCTCTGTTGAGCGCTCTTTTTTCTCGACTGGGTCCTTTCGCGACGGATTTCGCGAGAGCGAGGGTTTTGTTCGTCGAGCGTTTTTTCGCGCGACTCGTTTTTGGCGAGGATTTTTTATCAGCCTCCTCGTGCTCGTCGTCCTCGTCGTCGTCGTCGTCGTCATCGTCGTCTTCGCTCGACGACGATTCCTCCGACGAGCTCGATTCCCTCTTTGACCTTCTGCGCAATCTCTGCTTCTCTTTCGCCGCGCGTTTCCTCCTTTTCAGCTGTGATTCATCCTTGTAGAGCGAGAGATCGACTGCAATACGAATTTCTTCATTTATCATTTTATCCCCAACTCGTTCGATATTTTTTTCAAAAAGAGGATGACGGGTTACTCGCGAGTCAAGAAAGCAACTAAACTTTTTTCCTTTTTTCATCAACAAAGAAATTATTACAATTTCTTTTTTTTTTAACCCTAGAACGGTAATCTGACAACTTTTTGACTTTGAGCAAAATTGCCCCCGGCTCGCGTGGTCCTGCATCAAAAAACGAAAAGAATGAGCCCGAGTTGAATGCTTTTCGTTAAATCTTGCCGGAGATATGAATTTTTGAAAATTGGGGTCATTTATGACCCCAGGTTACCGGAATAGGTTAAAGAAATAAGGTTACCGTTCTAGGGTTATTATCAAAATTATGGGCAACGTATTTGTTGGGCCTTATTGACGCTTGACGTAATAACAATTTTTAAAAAACGTTTTTTTCAACCAGCTCGTCGCGATTACTCGTCGACCCGAAATAAGTTTGTTTAAATTTCAATTGCCAGGTTAGCCTCAACGGTAACGAGGCTTCTTAAAGGCAGTCTCGATTTCTATGAACATTATTTTTTCTCATGTTCGTTTTTTATTTGCATTTTGCTTTTATTTATTTTTTTTTATAAAAAAAATACAAATAGTTGCAAAGACAGCCTGTGTACGAGGATTCAGAAAAATGTGAAATTTATGTTTCGTTTTCTTGAGTATTTCGGTGATGGATGCACGCTGTATTTTTTTTTACATTAACTTCAAATTTTATGCCGCAAAGTTGGAATTTTCGTGTATCATCGGAACCTTGCGTGATCCTTTGAATTTTTTTTATTTGGTAAAAAATACTCACGTCCGTCGGGATGCTCCTCCGTGACACTGGGCTTCTCGGAGACTCCAGCCTCGACGTCGATGGCTCGTTTGAGAATATTCTCCGTACGCAAAAGCTCGAACTTTGTAAGCTGGTATTTATTTTTGTCGATTTTATTGAGATTGAGATTGGTCAGTATGCAATCGAATTCGATGACGTCATAGAAATCGGGAGAATATATTTCGCCGTTATTTTTGTCCTGGGAGAGCCAACGTATGCGAATGCGTCTGCTGGATTTGAAGATATTTTGCATCGCTTGACAGACGTAAAAGCTTCCTTCTGGGTTTCGAACTGCCAGAAATTCGCTCCTGGAATAATTGCGACGAAAAGTTGTAAAATCGACGAGAAAAATGAAAAAGTTTAATTCGGGTTTGAAAATTTGTATACTCACTTGTAAAAAACGATGAGTTTGTCGTCGGGATTTTTCGTGGATGGTGTTTTGTTGAGAGTTTTAACGATCAGAGCGATTTCGGGCAACGGACTTTGATAAGGTTGCGTCTGGACGCGATTCCTTTTGGGTTTGCTGCCCCCCTCGCCCGAGCCTCCTTTCAGGTCCTTCAGTTCCCGCGATTTCCTCTTTACAGTTCTCGGCGTGCTGGTTATTTTTTGCTCGACCTTCGGCGCCGCCGTTGGGCTCGTCGAATTCTCAACGTTCGCTTTGGAGCTCGGAACCGTCACCGGCGCCGCAACACTCGGCTTGACTTTCGTCGGCCCGAATTCTGCGGCTCTGATTTGTGGCTGTTCCTCTGGTTTGTGCGGCGATACCTTCGGCTGTGGATGCACTGGCGTCGCTACCGTGCTTTCCGGCTTTGAACCGTTCTTCACGGGCGTCGTTTTCTTCTCCTCCGCTTTGGTCTGGCCCGGTGGACACACGGGGGCTGCTACTACTACTGTTTTTAATAAATTTCAATAATGTTAGAAACTCCAATTCGCAGGCTTGCTCCATTTTTTCATCGGATGAGCGGAGAAATTTTTGAAAAGTCAAAAAACTTGGAAAATTTTGCAAAAACCTTTAAGACGTTTTGTTAATAATTGAAAATAATAATATAAATAATATGAATTAATAATAAATAATAAAATAATTGAAAAATTCGACTATTTATAAACGGATTAATAATGATAATAAACTAATTGAAAAACTCGATGTTATTAATCGAAAATAATAAAATTATAAAAAATTAAAATGATATAATTGAAAATTTCAACAAACCTGGAGACTCCACTTTCTCGGGATTGGTTTCAGACTCGGATTTGTCCTTGTTGGAGTCCTGTTTATCCTGTGGTGGATTCTCAGGACTCTGATTGTTATTGCGATTGGCGTCGGTTTGTGGTTTCGTTTGAGGCGGCGGAACGACAGGGACAGCGATAAGGGCAGGACTGGAGGGTGGCGGCACGGCAGGAGGAACGTGGGGCGTACCGACGGCCTCTGGTTCGGCGGAGGCTTTCGGAGGCTCCACTCCGTTCTGCACGACTTTTTCAGCCTCCGTTTCTTTCTCTTTTTCCTTCTCGGGGCTGTTGCTTCCGTACGAGGGATTCGGATAGGCCGGACGATGGTCCTGGACCAGACTGAGCGGTTGATTCGCCGGCTGCAGGGTGACGTAACTCAGCCCACCTCCGGGAAGCGGCTTCATGGCGGCGGATTCGTTGCTCGACGCGGAAACCTTCTGGGCCATGACGTTCATCGGCAAAATTGAGTGAGCGGTCGTCGGCGGGGAATTACCAACTCCAGGCATGGAGGACTTGACGGCCGAAGCACTCATCATGTCCCCGGATGCGGAGTTTCCTACTTTTAGCGAATCCTCTACACTGCGAAAGAGAGTCAAGGTCAAATGCAAGAAAATTCGATTTTTATGCGATGTTTATCGGATTCGGAGCTTTCGTGACGAAATTTCGAAGGATTTATTTGGGAATTTGATATTTTAACGAAATTACCATTTTTTGGAAAAAAAAAACCGTTTGTTTACGGAAGATTTGGAGGGGGAGACGCGATTTTTGGCGAGTAGTTTAACCCCGAAGGGTGTTGGATGCTCGAAAAGGGAGGGGAGGGGCGAAGGGGACGGGTAATTGAGAGGGTAAACATAAACACTGGCAGCAGGCCCTAGGAGGAAGCGCGATCTTATTGCGGCTCGGAAATAAATGGTCCGTGAGGAAAGTGCGAAGGAAGGCCCGGTCTGGGGTGCGCGCGCGCGCGCCCATAGTAACCCTCCGTAATCTCTATCTCGCGGGAAATTGCGCATCGAGTTACCGCTCACACACGGAACGCTTACCTGTTTGTCTTGTTTGGTGTTGTTGTTGTTCTCGGTCGTTAGAGGACGAATCCTCCCGCTCGAGAAAGGCGATATCGAAGAGAAGAGACGATTTTGCGAAAACGTAGATAAATTTTAGCGGATGCTTGCGCTCGCGTTTGCAATATAAACTGAGCGAGCGAGATAGCGCCAAGGAAATAAGGAAAAAAAAGAAATTCTCAACGCTTCACACTGCCGCGATAAGGCTCACACACTTAAAATGTTGTTGGCCCGTGCACTCACTCTCGGTCTCCCGCACGGTTAACTCATCATTCCACCCGCAAACCTTTTTTCCCGCGTATACGAGATTCCGTCCAACTGGCTTGTTGTTTTTTTCTCTTTTTCTTCTTCTCTTCTTCTCACCATACGTAACGAGACTCCCTCGGCATCTCGTGTTTCGTTTATAGTCGCGATTTTCCCCCCTCACCGTTCGCTTTTATTCACAAACTCAAATCGCTTATTATTTTAGTCACCGATTCAACCTCGAAGCAACCCTCTCGCGCTCGGTTATAAACAACTTTGTAATTAAACTTTGGTATATATAAAAAAAAAAGGTATGGTGCGTGGTACGCGGAAAAGCCCGTGGGTTTACCGGACGAACAAAAAAAACAGGAATGCCAGGGACGTTAGATGGCGTCGGTCCCCGAACGCCATATTGCTGTGCTTTGCGCGACGCTGCTCGCTCCTCGCGATATCTTTACCTCACTTTCCGCTATTCTCATTGGCTCATTCGACTCACTATGAAAACACATACTTTTGACCATTGAGACCGACGAACGTCGATAACCAATGGCAATTCGGGGATTTTAGTGATTTTTCGTTTCACCAGGCTTACCGCTTTCCAGTTTCCGAATTGTCCCGCGAGGGGGATAAGGATTTTTTTTTTCGCGCTCCATACGCCGTCTACGTTAATTCCGATCATTATTATTTCTGTTCTTGACCTTCTTTCTTGACCACAGTTGAGGTCTTAGTTGTTGTTTATCTTTCGTGTCATTGACGTTCGTAAGTTATTTTTTTTTACATATTCCCATTATTTGTAGTGTTTGAGACGTAGAATACCTGAGAAATCGCATAATTGCGAATTTCTATTTTTAGAATCTATTTGTTCAAGTGCGTCCATCGAAATTCAACGACCCATCCCTCAATTTATTGTCCACAACTCGAAATTTCAAGTGTTACAAATCGCCGAACCTGCCACGAGTACAAATTTGGATGAACTACGATATTTTTATGCATAAAATTATTTCGTGACTTGGTCGTCCCGCTAAAAGGAAACTCGGAGGTTAACTTTTGGTTACAACGGCATCGGGTCATTTTGACCCAAGCCAGAAGCTTCCGTAGAATCGAAACCAATGATTTTCAATCCTCAAACCCTTGAATTTTTGGTACTCGATCATTCATCGATCGCCAAATATTGTAAATACGTGAGATCGAGCGATTCCAAGGAGAAACCGTGTAAATTCGAGCACAAACGTCGCTTTTGGGATCATTCTCGACCCCGCGACCAATTTAAAGGTTAAAAGCGATAGATACGGGTTCCCGGGGAAAGGGAGTGGCCCAAGAAATCGCCCGGGTCACACAGACCCATGTTAGAGACGCCGGAATAAAAAATCGTTTTTTAATCATTTCTCGAGTCCCGAGCAGTAGCTACATTTTTTACCAACCATTTCTTTGGAAAGGGAGTAGCCCGACGAGTCCCTCGGGTCATACGGACCCATGTTAGAGACGCCGGAACAAAAAACCGCTTTTTAATCATCTTTCGAATCATTGGATCAAGAGGGAGTAGCCCGAGAAGTCGCCCGGGTCTCCCAGACCCATATTAAAGAAACTAGAACAAAAAACTGCTTTCTAATCATCATTCAAAATGCTTTCCCAAGTGCCAAACAGCACCGGAACGTTTTACCAATCGTAGGCTCGATAAATCGTCTGAAATGCCATAAACCAATGAAATTTTGTTTATCCAGGTGCGCAATGAATATCGCGCCGATACAGCAAGGCGGTGGAATGCCCATGGGTCAGATGGCTCAGCCGGCGAACGCGCAAATGGCTCAGAATCAGCAGCAAGCGCAGCAGCAGCAACAGCAGCAAGTGCAGCAGCAACAGCAACAGCAGCAACAACAGCAGCAACAGCAACAACAGCAACAACAGCAACAACAACAAGAGAGACTGGACAATATTTCAAAATTGAGATCCCTCGTTGGTCCTCTGCGGGAATCTCTCTCGGTGGCCGTGAAAACTGCCGCGCAAACGTTCCATCAAAATAGTTTCGTGGACAACGGTTCGCTGAAGGGCGTCGACCCTCTGGACCACAGATTCAACAAAAACATGGAGGAGTTTTATTCCATTTGCGATCAGATGGAACTTCATCTCAAAACTTCCATCGAATGCGTTTCCCAGAATTCCAGTTCCTTGAGATATCTCCAGCTTCCGGTTATTCCGACGAGAACCGACAGCGTCACGCCTCAAGATGGCATGACTTTGTCGTATCTGCAGTTTTTGATGGCCGTCCGTTCTCAAGTTTCTTATGCTCGCGAGTTCCACGACACTCTGTTGACCGCGGGGCGTACGATGGGTGCCGGAGATTGAAATCTCGAACAAACTCGAAAAATTGAACTCGCTCGTTTTGGGCAACACTGGGAACAACCGATCGACAGGCAAAAGGTTCGGGAATCGTTAAAATCGAGGAGGAGATTCTCATTTATTGATTTTGTGCCGTGGAATTTTTGCAGAATTTCGAGCAGTGACCGCGCTAATAGGAACGAAAGAATGAGAAGCAAAAAAAGGGGGAAGAAAGTTAAAAAAATTCCTCCAACTTACTGCGAAATATTTTAGAAATATTCTCTTGAAAATAGAGTGAAAAAGTTTGCGTCCAACTTTTTGTTCCTTTGGAACGATTAATTTTGTTGTCATATGAAATAAAATGAATTATTAACAATTATTTATTGTTTATTTTTTTAAACCAGCACGAAAATCTGGTTTTGGACGCCAATTTCAAATCCCACACCATAAACAGCCCTCGACACATTTATTCTCGAATTCTTTATTTTTATGATAATTATGAGGAAATTTATTTTGCAAGCTTCAGGCGAAACTGTCGAAAATAAGAACCGACAAAAAAATCACATGTATCCATGAAAAAGTACCCGCGTTTGTGGTAATTTCGATCATAATTATTAATTATTAATAATTATTTATTCATTATTTTTTGAAACCAGCACGAAAAATCATTTTTTCGACTCCAATTCCAAATCCTACACCATAAAGAGCCACGAAAACATTTATTTTCGAATTAATCACTATTTCAAGCGTTCGAGTACATACTGGGTCTTTTTGACCCCAACAATTGTCCGTCACCGATTGTTTTGCATTTAATTTTCGAAAAACGTTTCTATAAAAAGAAATCAACGAAAAATGCAAGAAAAACGCTTTGGGTCAGATTGACCCAGTGCCCAATTTATATTGCAAGCTTCAGGTGAAACTGTCGAGAATAAGAATCGACAAGAAAATCACAAGGAATCCATTAAACGTTTATGGTAATTTTTATTTTTTTATTTTGTTCAAATTATTAATAATTATTTATTCGTTTTTTTTTCACAACCAGCACGAGAAATAATTTTTAGACTCCAATTCCGAATCCTACACCATAAAGAGCCACGAAAACATTTATTTTCGAATTGATCACTATTTTAAGCATTCGAGTACATACTGGGTCTTTTTGACCCCAACAGTCGTCCGTCACCGATTGTTTGGCATTTAAAAACGTCTCTACAAAAAAAAAAACAACAAAAAATATGCATTTTTAACGGAATACAACGATTCGAAAAACGCCTTGGGTCAGATTGACCCAATGTGTATTTATAGCAAGGTGTGCACTCGACGGGTTAACCATTATAATGATGAAATTAATTTAGCAAGCTGCAGGAGAAACTGTCGAGCGCGCATATAAGAATCGACAAAAAAATCACTTGAAATACATGCGAAGAGGGAGGCTCGTTTATGCTAATTTGGATCATATAATTATAATCGAATATGGCTAAGTAGACATCCATTTAAAGTAAACACGATGATTATCGTCCGAGCTGTTTTCTCGCTCTCGTTATCGCTGCGGCGCGTAACTGCTCGTTGGTTTTTCTCGCGAGGCCGTGCTCACGGGTGGTAACGTAGTGTGACGAGCGCTGTCACCACCTCTAAACGCGCGACTATAATGCACGTGAAAGGTGGAAAGAATGATTTTATAATGCGCGAGGCATGTGGGTATATGGGTGTGTATGAAATGGTACGTGCGAGCGGATGCTCGAGCTCGTCTATCACACGCGCATAATGCGAGAGCGAGCAGCACACCACCTGATCTCGTTATTCAACTTTACATCGACAGTTACATCGTTTTCGCTGTGAGAGACGTGAAGAAGGAGGTGAAAAAAGCGTCCGCTAGAGGGAGACACGGATCATGAAGCTCGCTGCAGTCCCGGAAGGGTGAAAAATAATACGTTTATGTTAATCGAGAATAAAAACTACACGCTGCCGAGCCCGAAGCTCGAGGAAATGGAGAAAGAAAAGTTTATACTCGTATCTCCGAGAAGAGCGCAAAGGAGGAGCTTCAAATTCGAACAAATTTTATTTAGAAACGCGAAACTAGAGTAACATTTATTCCTGACTATATAATCCTCCCCGTGGAGAGAGCTTCTCACGTAAGATGCGCCCGCGCTACGAAATAATGTATCTATTTTTCACCCAAACGAGCCATCGAAACTTACGCGCGTAGCACGATCCTCTCCAGAGATTTCTCGAGAACAGAACGTTCGCGGCTTTTATTTTTTTTTTCGTTTCTCGCTCACACCGTTTCTTTTCGACGATCTATTTTCGTTGGGGAATTTTTTTTCACATGGATTTGAAATTTTGATCGGTTCGCATTTTTCATACGAACGATCCTCGGCCAATGCTGCGCCGAGTCACGCAGGCATAACCAAACAACGCTTATTTCCAGCCAATTTCTTTCGCCAAGTTTTTTAGGCTACAAATGAATATGTCGCTATATATTTTTACATGCTCGTCTCCATGTATGTGTTCTCCCGCACTATTTCGTGTGTGTATAAGCGTTCTATTAATGTCGTGCAGTTTCGTGTCCGGAATCTTCGGGCTGTAATAACATCGTGTGTATTATAACATCTTTCGGACTGCCTCAAAAAGCGTCGAGTTACAAACTGACGATAAATCGACGTAGAAAACTGCAGCGACATCGATTAATTCAAAAATTCGCAAAAATTGTCATTTTCTTTTGCAAAACTCTCTCGTTTTCGATTCTGGATCAAATTCTTCGGAAATTAATAACCCCTCGATTCGAAAACTCCAATAGCTTCGTAACGTTTTCGAAGCGAAAATTTCGATCGAAATCTATTTTTTCGTTGAGACAAATTGAAGGACGTACGAATCGTAAATAATTAAGGGGGAGGAAAATAATTCGAGGAAAAAATCGTCACATACCTTGGAAATTTCTTTATTCACAGAATTACAAGTCAGCGATCCTGGCCAAAGTTCTGACAAAAAAAATGGTGGCTGCGCAGTATTTTTTCGCTTTATTAAAAAAACAGTACAACGGAAAATCGTGACATTTTTTTTCTATTTACCGAATTTTCCCGAAACAGCGCTTTTGAAAAAAAAAACAAGAAAAATTTTGAAAATTCTACAAACTGCGAGCGTTTATGTCGCAGGACGCCATGTTTTTTTTCTTGATTATTGCGAAAAATAAATTAAAAAAAAAAATTTGGGCACTTCGATCGTAGTCACGACAAAATCGAGATTCTTTTTTTTTTTGAAAATTCTACGGGTCTGGAAAATGTCGAAAAATACGATTCAGTTCGTGAGGAGAATGCAAACCCTATTTGTTTCTCCCTTTCGTTCTTTCTCGGTAACAATCGCAATATCGTCGTACGAAAAACGCCGATGCCGATGTACCGGCTGTCCTTGGTCGGACGGTCAACAGTGTAAACACAAATTGTCGCGGAATTTTGATTGGAAATGTCGAGAATCTCATCGATATCGATCGAGAGTGAAAAATTCGATATAAAAATCGAAGTTCCGGGAATAGCACTTGTCGCCAGAACGACTAAACACAGGGTAAACAATCTTCTGTTACGAATTCCATGTTGGGTCGTTCAGTCGTGAAGTTGGATCGAAAAAAAAGTGCGAAAAACGGCGTAAATAGTTCGAAAATAATAACTTGATCTTTATTGCACTTTTCCGGCTAAATAATAGACAGCACGAAAAAGTTGTGAGGAACTTTTTTGTGGGGATTTTCAAGCTCTACAAAAAAGGTCCTATGCATTTTTACTCCATCTCCAATAGTTTAGAAAATATTCACGCGAAAAGCCTACAAACGTGTCACCAAGTTCGTGGTCAGTAAAAAATGGAATTCGACGAAATTCCGATACCTTGAGGTTACCTTATTGACCTTTTGACCTGGAAGGACCTCTATGTATGTTCCTAGAAGTATTTCGTACGACAATATTGCGATTGATAGGACGAAAGAGCAAAAGGAGACAGAGAAATAAACAGAGTGACGGTTGAGCTCGTTCACACACTGAGAATCTGTTTTTTTGTTGAGCTGGCGAAAGATTTGTCATTTTGAAAGCCAAGCAAATTGGTGATTTTCACTGGTCAAACGTTTAGAACGTGCCGCGAAAGCTCGGACATTGTCAGTTCTGATAATTAATAACTCCCGCAAGGACGAAACGGCGATAAAAAAAAATGGAGAACTAAGCTTTTTGGTCGGAATTCGGGTGCAAAATTAAAATTCACTCAACTGACGTTAAAGCTGGGATTGCCTGTACATACGATACATATATATGCATATAATACGAGGTTGAAGAAGGCATAGGTTTAAAATATAAAATGTATGTAATGGAGAGGGGAAAGGCGTGCAGGAAGCCGATTCTACTGACAGTTGGATTGGTGTTTTGCCGCGTTGCTCGATTCTACCATTCGAAAAGGAAGGACCACCTCTGTTCACCATATTTGGCAAACTTTTCCTAATATGGTAACGTCTACTTCTAAATATGGCAGCCGGAGCCGCCCTCTCCACGCCGCGTGTATCACTCCGCGATAAATATTTGGAGGAATATTGACGAAACATAGATTCGTTGGAAAAGAATTTCTCGAGCGAAATGAAAGAGGAGTTTCTTCTGAATTAATAAAGGTGACAAAAGGCTCGAGTTGATAAGAGTATTTATCGCGTACGAGGATGCATGGTCTACTTTTTGACGGCGTATGTGCGGAGTGGTGGGAGAAAAAGTGCGTTCGAGGTGGCAGTGCCGCGGATCGCGGCGGGACTCTCTCGCGGCTGGTCGCGGCGCCTCCAACCCGTGTATACACACACGTAGGTCAAGTTACGATACTGGCAGAGAGCCGCGTTTTCAGTTCGCGGGGAGCGCTCGTACGGTGCGCATCGTCGTTCCGTTGCTCTTAAGTAAATAAAAATAAAGCCCGTGTCGTAATGGATGTACGATCACGTGGTGTAAATACGTCGTCGAGTTAACGCGTTGTTTGGACGTGTGTGACGATCGTACGATTTCTCATATTTAATTTTTGTATATTTGAAAATAAAAATAAATATATAAACATACAATTAAAAAGAAAAAAAAAACACCCGAGCATATAAAATACACGCCGTTGTCTGTCGCGTATCAGTGTAAACAAGGTTTAATACCTAAAGGAATAAAAAAAAAAGGGGAATAATAGATGGTGCGCGCGACAAGTCCTCGGTGATGGACAACCCTAGCGGCGGAAGGGACGCACGTTACGCGGCATTAGGATACAACATGGGTATGATGGGTGGCGACGCGGGTGCCGAGATGTACGGCCGACCGTCTACGTCCCAGCTTTCGGGAGCTTCCCAATTGAGCCGCGGCGGTGGCGCCACGATGATGACCACCGGAGGCGCGACACCCGGTGTCGGTCTGCAGAGAGGAATGAAACGTTCGGCATCCGATGTTGTTTGTTACGAGGATGCTAACGTTAGACAATCCATGTCGCAGGGCCAACAGGGCATGACTATGACGGGTGAATGCGTTCAGGACAATATCGACGAGTCTTTTACGAACCTCGGTGCACCCAAAAAATCTCCACCCTCCAATGGCAAAAAAACTAAAGGACGAGTCAAAATCAAGATGGAATATATCGACAACAAATTACGGAGATACACGACCTTCTCCAAGAGGAAGACTGGAATTATGAAAAAGGTTCGTTCCTCCCAGTCTTTCGTCTTTATTCCGAAAACAAAAAAACACTTTTTTTTTTCCTCCAAACCCGAGACTCGCGTGTTTCGATCGAAATTTCAAACTTTCCGACACAATCGCGAATCCAAAGTCGCAAAAATGTCGTAGCGGACATTCTGAGGCTTGGAAACACGAAAAAGTGCTAAAAAGTGCTCTTTTTTAAAATTTCTTTTTCTATTCGGTCAAACGGGGCCGACTGACTCGTTCTCGCTCACTCTGTTGATAAACGGGCTACAGCTGTTGGGCGGGGGTGGCCTCGCGCGTATAACCGGCCGACTAGTGGTTCCTCTCCTGCGGCGGCGGCGCGCGTGTCAGCTGAGATTCTTCTGCAGCCGTAACTTTTCTCTCTCTCTCTCTCTCTCTCGCGCTCTTTTCGTCCTTCTCGCTCGCGCGTGTAAATAACTGGGCCCTTTGGTCAGCGACGATGAGCTTTTCGCGTGTAACTCTGGAATCTCGTTTTCGGCACTTTGCCAAACCCACCGCAATTTTTTCTCGTACTTGCCATTAATTTTCGACGTAATTAGCGGATTATTATTCCGAAAAATTAAAAAAAAAAAAATCCTCGTCGACGTTTGTTCGCGAAGAAGAATAATTTTTCTTTTTTTTTCAAATTTTCGTTTCTATAAAAATCAAAATTCCGTGGGGGGCGAAAAAGTTTCTTGAACGATTCCAATTGCTTGCGAATAAAAACGATTCTTTCGCGATGCTTTGACGTGAAATAAAGAAAATTCGACGTTTTCGCAAACGAGGACAAAATTCTCTCGATTTTTAAACACGCAGACCGAAAATTTCACGATATCTTTATAAATATTTTATTTTAAATAAATTTTTAAGAAATTTCAACATTTTGGTGTATATCGGTTGAGTTGATGAACTTGGCGAGCAAGTAAATCTCAGTTCCTTGTAAAAAAAAAAGGATCGATTTCAAAGTGGAGGTCGTTTCGTAAGAATTTTTCATTTTTTTTCATCCTCAGAGTCTCCTTTTTCGAAAAATTCTGAAAAATCCGTTAAGTTGTTTATTTTTTTGGTTACTTTTCATCGTAAAAACAATCAAGCGATGAAAAATAAATTTTAAAAATGGACAAAGTTTGATTTCTTTTCTTTTTTTTTAATCCTCAGGCTCGTTTTTCAAAAAATATTGAAAAATCCGTTCAGTTTTTTTTTTTTTTAAGCTTTTTTGTTACTTTCAAATCGTTAAAACAATGAGTAATGAAGAAAATGAATAAAGTGTGCTGTTTTTTATTTTTTCTCGTCCCCAGAGTGTCGTTTTTTCGAAAGATGCCGAAAAATCTGTTCAGTTTTGTTGTTTTCGTACTTTTCATCGTAAAAACAATAATTAAACGAAAAAAAAAATGACGAAAAAACGTTTTTATAAAAATCCGTCCAGTTTTTTGAAACTTTTCATCGTAAAAACAATAATTGATGAAAAAAAAAAAATTTCATCGTCAGAGTCTCGTTTTTAGAAAAATCCGTCCACTTTAGTTTTTTTAAAAACTTTTAATCGCAAAAACAATAATCGATGCAAAATAAATGAAGAAAATTTAGTATTTTTCAATTTTTCTCATTCTCAGTCTCGTTCTTTGAAAAATTCGTTCACTTTTTTTTTTCAACTTTCATCGTAAAAACAATGATTAATGGAAAAAAAACGAATAAAATTTAGTATTTTTAAAATTTTCATCGTAAAAAGAATAATTGATGAAAAAAAAAAAAAAATGGATAAAATGAATAAAGTTTGGTATTTGTTGCGGTTGGTGAAATTGCAGGCGTACGAGTTGTCGACATTAACGGGGACTCAGGTGATGCTGTTGGTGGCGAGTGAGACGGGTCACGTGTACACATTCGCGACGCGTAAATTGCAACCGATGATAACGAGCGAAGCGGGGAAGGCGTTGATCCAAACGTGCCTAAACAGTCCGGATCCACCGCCATCGGGATCGT
Source organism: Hyposoter dolosus (assembly GCA_963921915.1). Taxonomy (NCBI): domain Eukaryota; kingdom Metazoa; phylum Arthropoda; class Insecta; order Hymenoptera; family Ichneumonidae; genus Hyposoter; species Hyposoter dolosus. Next base: position 13,833,370 of record OY998135.1, on the reverse strand, counting down.
CGGGTGATCAAAGAATGTCAGCGACGGGTTTCGAGGAAACGGAATTGACGTACAACATCGCGGACGAGGAGCAGAAAGTAAGACAACTGGTGTACGGATCGCCGCACGGCGGTGGTGGCGGCGGCCTCCACGGGGGCTATGCGAACGCCGCTGGTCCACCTGGATCCCAGCACGGGCCACCGAGTCATTCGCAGCACGCTCAGCACGCGCATCTCATAGCGCATGCACACGCTGCCTCGCCAAGCTCGCATCTCGTACCATGTTCAAGTCCTGGCCCAATGTTAGCCGCTGGTCCTTATCAACAATCTTGTCCGTCCCCTTTGCCACCCCCGCACGCGACTTACCATCCGCACATGTCGCATTCGCATCCCCAGCGATAGTCCAAACCGAGCAAATCCCTAAAAGCAAAAACAACCAACCGACAAAAACCTTTTGGTCGTGCATTTTATTTTCAGACTGGGGATACAATTTTTTTTTTTTTTTTTTAAATGGGTGACCGAGAGGGTTGTGGCTGGGAGCAGGAAAATATATCGCTAGTTGGAATGATTTTTCATGGGAAAGCTTTGGAGAGATTTTCGTAAATCTAGTTGATGAAAAGTCACCGGAGACGATAGGAAATCGGGATTTATCGGGAGATACGAAAAATCCATTTTTTTCGCGTCCACGCGGTTGAGACGAAAATATTTTGGGGATTGGAACAATTTTTTATGGGAAACTTGACCTCTGGAGAGATGTTCGTTAATCTAGTTCGCGAAAAGTCACTCGAGACCCTTGAAAATCTCAATTTACCCTCCGAGTACACACTGGCTCATTTCAAAAATCAAAAATCGAATTTCGGGCCATAAAATACATTTTCCCGAATACAACGGTTTGAAAAACGCCTCGGGTCACATTGACCCAATGTGTACTCGAAGGGTCAATCGGCAGATATGAAAAATCCAGTTTTTTCGAGTCCAGAAAAAGGGAATTCTCGCAAAGAACTAGGCCAAGTTGAGGCTGGAGATAAAAATAGAAAATATTCATATATATGTATAAAAATTGGTATTTATGTGTGCGTGTCTTATAGTAGCTTTATCCATGACAAACTAGATTCATTCGTATTAGAAATCACTTTAGTCCCTTGGATCACCCTCCGCCCTGTATCCATGCCCTTCGCGTCATTTCCCAATTAACAAAAAAGTACCTTTGACTCGATTTTCTCACTTTATTTTAACGCAATTGAATATTAAGTTTATTTTTTTACGTTAGCTTTTTTTTCAGTTAGTCCAAAGACCTTAGTTCGCGATCCGCGGTACTTGAGCGTCGGGGCATAGCGCCGAATATTATTTTTTTCGAGTGCAACGCCCTCGCGTTCGTTTTTTTTATTCTCATTTTTTTCATTTTTTCGTCTCGGACGTTTGCTCCAGCGCCGAACGGGCCCGGTGAGATTTTTTTGTGATTATCGTTGTACAGTTTTTTTTTTTTTTTTTTTTTTTTTTTTTTTTTTTTTTTTTTTTTTTTTTTTTTTTTTTTTTCGAGAAAACGAGAGCGAGTCTTCGTCGCGGAATATTTAATTACGTTCCCGCAAGCCCTTTTTCCGTCGAAATGCTTAATCGAAAGTTTATTTATTTATCGAGTATTCTGTACATACGAGTATTATTGCTAGGGACGTGAAATTATTGTTTTTTCGCATTTTATTTCGTCGCTACTTTTTTTTTTTTTTAAGCTCTGCAAAAAATGAGAGCGAAAAATTATTTGATTCAGTTGCCAACTCCGGGAAATTCGAGTGAAATTTTCTTTCTAAAGTTTTTGCAAAAACGAGTTTTCGCTGGCTCGTTTTTTTCGCATTTTTTGCTACTGCTTGGGAAACGGGAATTCGACACTATCGCGAGATCCGGGTGATGCAGTCGCGAGATAGAGGAGCTGAGAGTTGATGCGGAATACGAAAATGTACAGAGAAGAAATGAGGCTACGGGAAATCTCGTTAGAATTATAGAATTTTCTTTTTTTTTCGCCTTTTTTCTTCTTTTTTTTTTCACCACGAGAGAGAGAGTGCATTCAGCTTTATTGCTCCGCGACCCACGCGTTCTGGCGTGCGTGCTAGTAGCTCGAGGGCATTTTCAAGAGAGCGGCGGATAAAAACCCACATGGAGAAAGAAATACGTGTCACGAAATCTCGAGCTCAAAAACGCGAGGAATATTTATCCTTTTTTTTTCGTTCAATCGTACGTCATCGTGAGGCGGACAATATTTTTCATTTTTGCGTGAAAATTTAAACATTTGTCGATAACGCGAGGACGAAATATTTCTTTTGGATGCTGGTGACTCAATATTTCGTGAATTTAGTCGTAAATTCGTCGATTCTCTTCCATGTGGGATTCCAACTTTCTCGCTCGTTCCCTCGGCCCCCGGAATCGTTGAAAGTCATTCCGGACGATGTTTCCCTTGCCCCTTCCCACGAGCTCGCAAAACAAACAGAAAAAAGTTGTGTACAAAATATTTCGGACAGCAAACTTTGGAAAATTCTTGTTTCGCGTATTTATTTATTTTCGATAAATCATGAAAATGTGAATTTTTGTACACAGAGTTTTTTTGTTATGAAAAGTGGCGTGTTTTGATCCGATCCCAGCGGTGCGTGCACGCATACGCTTTGCATTGTTTCCGCAGTATTGTTGTGTGCGTTCTGTTGACATTTTGCGTCGAAAAAATGTTGGTACCATGTGTTTGTCTCTGTGTGTGGCCTGTTGACAAGTTTCAACACGATTATTTGTTTTCTTTGTTGCGTTGAATAGCTCCGTAAGAGTGTGTGTTTGCGTTTGCAGAGAATGGCATGCGTAGTATTTTTTTTCTTTCTACAAATTTCCTCCTGATTTCAATTTTCATTTTAACTTTGTTGTTTTTCTTTTTTTTCTAATTTTTTTTTGCGTACGATTTTAGCTGGAGATTGTTCGTGACTGCGTGCGCGTGTGTGCGTGGGTTACGAGCGACTGGAAAATAACGAGGAATCTCGACGGAGACCCGGCGGAGCCTTTTCTCAATTTTCCAAACAAACAAAAAAAAAATTCAAAAAAATTCAAAAAAAATTGGGATTTGGTTTTGTCGTCTCTCCGTCAGAAGATTCAATGAGAAATACAAATTGTGCATGTTCGTTGATTTCTCTCGAGCGGAATCTTTGCTCTTTCTCCAAATTCATTTTTTTTTGTGTAAAAATAATAAAATTACGAAGAAAAAAGTTTTTCCTTTTTTTTTTAATTTTGAAAAATCAACAGAGGGAAAGAGCATCGATTCGTTTTTTTTTTTTTTTTTTTTTTTATATCGTGAACTTGCAGAGTACAAATAATGATCGACGATGGAGATTTATCGTATCGTGCATTATGTCGTAATAATGGAATTAATTAATTGAACATGCAGAGCGATCATGGCGATGCAGGCAGGAGAGCATGAGAGACAGAGAGAGAGAGAGAGAGAGAGAGAGGGAGGGAGAGAGCGCTTCTCTCCGGTAATTTGTATCACACGTGTACATATAATGTACTGTAAAATACTGTGATAATATTTATATACTTGCGATTTATATGTGTATATATATATATATTATATATATATACAAAAAATTTCATAAATTAACAATATAAAGAAACACGAAGAAAAAGAAAACTTGTCGATCGCACAGCTCGAGTCTCTGATAATTAATTTATTGTTTTTTTATAATTAAACATAAAATCAAGTTTCAAAATATCGACGGTCTACTAAAAGTTACTGGAAGGTTGGTATCGACGAGTGTGAATGAAATTTTTTTTAATATTTATTTTTTTGGGTTTGCATCTTTTTTTTTCATTCTGCACGGAAAAAAATTGAGGAAATTTGTTTTTTTACTTTTGGAAAATTATGAAAATTGAAGGAATTTCGGTTTCGAATTTTTACTGGGAAATTCCGATTTTTTAAAATTAAAATCGTTTGAATTTTGGAAACTGTGGGAAAATCGATTTTTATCTATTTTTTGGAATTTTTTTAGTTTTTATTGAAATCGTTCGAAATTTGGAAACGGTGGAAAAATCGATTTTAATTTATTTTTTGAAAATTGTGGAGAATTTCTGCAAATAGTTTTTTTTTCGTATATTGGAAAAATCGATTTTTATTTATTTTTTGTAATTTTTGGAAATTTTTCAGTTTTCATTAAAATCGTTTGAAATTTGAAAACGGTGGAAAAATCGATTTTAATTTATTTTTTGAAAATTGTGGATAATTTCTGCAAATCGTTTTTTTCCGTGTATTTTTTTTTTAATTAAAAAAAAATTTTTTCAATTATTTTCTATTTGATTTTTTTTTTACTGCATTTTGCACTTGGCAATGCTGGACATTATCGATGTGTGCATGTTCCTGGCTTGTCCTTTTCCAGTATTTGTAAAAAATGAATGAAAAGCCCTTGAGGTAAGTAATCGAGTGAATTTTTGTTGTTTCGTTCTGTTGAAATGTTTCGGCTGTTTTGTGAGAACAAGAAAAGATCTACGAAACGAATGGGAGACGAAAAAACGTTGAGAAAATCATCCCAACGCGTTTTTGATGAAAAAAAACTTGCCTTACATTTTTCTTCCATTAAAGGTTCGAAAAATAATAGTTTCGTCACTCCGTTGGTCCATACACTCTCGTTAACTGTGTCAGTTGGAGGATAGAGAAAAAAAAAATATATATATATATATAAATGAAAATAAACGAGCGAGTAGCTGAGAACACGACGAGCGTGTTACCGACACACGTGCTCGCCCCGCGGTGTAATATTTAATCGTGCGAGTTTTCCGCTCAAACGTCTATTAACCGACGACGCAATTCTGTCGTCATTCCAATCTGCTCGGATAATAAAGAATACGTACCATTTTTTTTCTTTTTATTCGGACTATCTCAATGTTCACATTTTTCTCAAGCTTTACACAATATTTCGCTAAAATTCTGATGAAAAATAAAATAAATACGTGAGAAATTGTGTATAGAAACGATTTTTCGTCTTTTTTAAAAAGAAAATGTAAAAAAATTGGAAAATTACGATAAAGTGACAAAAAAAATGCAATCTGCTTGGAAAATGAAGAAAACGTACAATATTTTTTCGGACTATTTCAATGTTGACATTTTGATAAAAAATAAAATGAATACGTAGGAAATTGTGAATGGAATCGTTTTTTCGTTTTTTTTTTTTTAAAGAAAGTAAAAAAAAATCGATTGGATGACGAAAAATTTCAATTTGCTTGGATAATGAACAACACTCGTATTTTTTATTTCGAATTTTTGCAATACTCACATTTTTTCAAGCTTGACATGATATTTCGCTAAAATTTTGACGAAAAATTAAAGAAATACGTAGAAAATTGTGTGTAGAATAATTTTTTCACCTTGTTTGAAAAAAAAAAAACAAATTCCAATTTCAACGCTCTCATCAGTCTCAATATCTGGCTAAAGTCGAGTTAACGAAAAAAAACGTAAAAAAGTCTGTCAAAAATCGTTTGTCCAAACTTAAAAAAAAAACGAAAGTGTCAAAAATGGAAAAAGTAGGATAAAATGACGAAAAAATCTGGAATAACCGGATACGATCCGAGTATAAATAAAAAAGTGAATAAAACTGGATAAACCGCGTTTGCCCGAAGTACTCTTGGTCCGGAGTATAAAATTCGATGCGGAGTAAAAAAAAGGATCAGTTAAAACCGAGTGGTTGAAGCAGATCGAAAGAATGCTCTCTTCTCATGAATATTTATCAATTCATTTGTCCGTTTCTCAGCGTCAAGATGAATCGGCATTTTCGGGGTTGAATTTGACGAGTGAAGTGAAGTCTTTGATGCGAATCGATGATACACGCGCAACGGACAAGGGTCGAACGATCGAAAGATTAAAAAAAAAAAAGCGAGAGAGAGAAATGGCGAATTTATGTGGCAGAGTCGACGAGGACCGAGTGCGTGTTGTCGTAGTCGAGAAAAATAGTGCGTACGGAAGGAGAGGAGAATTTTCTCGCTCGGGGCATCCAGGTGTGCTCTTTGGCTTGTTGTGTCGCGGTGAAGCTGACCGCAGAGACCGTTTCTACTTGCTCTGCTCAGCTGCTGCTCCGCGAGGGACAAAGAGCGAAGCAAATAATACAAAATACATGCGGGAGAGTGCGAGATAGCGGAGGACGAAGAAGAAGAAGACGAAAAGTTTAGCTGCTGCTGTTGCGGCGGCTCGTCGCGAGCAGCGCGGTAGCGAGTATGGAAGGTGGAAGCGTGGCTCCATATACGGTCACCTTTGTCAAAGCCCGCTTGTCGCCATATACAGGCAATGTTCTCTCTCGATGGCAGACACTTTATATAGAGTCCAACTTGAGAGTCAGGAATGTCCAACTTTTTTTTCTTCTCTTCGCTTCTCATTTTTTTTTCTCCCTTTTTTTTTTTAATCGCTTACCGAGAGCAGTAGCTACCACGCGGTAATATTACAGGCTGCGAGAGAGCCAAATACATAATCTCTCTCTCGCGAGAGAGAGAGAGAGAGAGAGAGGGAGAGAGGGATGGGACTTTCCAGGAGCGAGAAGACGATGAAGAAATGGATCGAAAGAAGAATAATAATGACGGGGATTCGAAATAAGTAATGAGCTTTCCTCATCGATTTGTATGGACGACCGACCGACAGGCCGCGGGAGATCGATAAACCTCACTTTTTTCCTTGCTCTTATCGGAATTCCTTTATTTTGATTAAAAATTGCATTTTTAACCCTAGAACGGTAAACTTTTTTTTTTTTTTTACGTATTCCGGTAAATTGGGGTCACGAATGACTTCAATTTTGAAAAATTCATATCTCCGGTAAAATCACCTTTTTATTCGCTCATTATTGCTGGACCGTGCCTCGTCACACCAAACTAAGAATTTTCTACTACAGTGAAAGTTAAATTTTGTCAAAAAACGTCGATTTTTTGTTCAACACGGTAAACTAAATATTTTTGGATAATTTCAAAATTTTTGTTATTTTGACAATATTTTTTTTCATTTCTAAGAGATCTGTTAGCAAAAAATTATACGATTGGAATGACAAAGATTTGCTTTTCGAAGAGACTTTCTAGAATATTTCTTTGTGATAAATTTTTGTGATTTTTCAAAAAAACGTTTAGTCGAACATATTCAACAAAATATCGATCTTTTCCAACAAAATTTTCTTTTCAGTGTAGAACGGTAACCTGCGGTCAAAAACGAAACCAGGCGATTTTAAATTCCGCGCCCTTCGTTCTCCCGTTTTTTATCGTTTTAGCAAATTTTTGACTAATTTTTTGACTTGAAGCAAAATTGCCCCAGGCTCGCATATGATCCGGCATTAAAAAACGAAAAGAATGAGCCCACGTTGAACGCTTTTCGTTAAATGTTACGGGGGATATGAACACTGGAAATGAAATTTTGTTAAAAATCGTCGATATTTTGTTGAACACGATAAACCAAATATTTTTAGATAATTTCGAAATTTTCGTTATTTTGACAGTATATTTGGTTTCTAACGAAATTTTCAGCGAAATTTACGATTGGAAGGACAAAAATTTGTGTCCAAAGAGACTTGCTACAAGATTTCTTGCTGCAATGACACAATTTTTGGAATTGTTAAAAAAAAAAACAAAATATCGATCTGTTCCAACAAAATTTTGTTTTTAGTGTGGGGTCAATGGCTTGGCTCCCACGAGAAGGAAACTTTCGTTGCGGAGGTTTTTCGTGGAGCAATTTGGAATGAAAAAAAAAAATCGATTTTTGAGAATTTTTACTCGTTCATCTTCAAAGTTCCATGCGAAATTATGAATCCTGACGATTTTTCGTTGGGTGCGTGTGCAACTCATTGCAACGAGGGGTTGTCGCACTTGGACGAGCTTTCGGTATCGCTTCCTCCCGCGGCTTCTCGCCTCTCCACGCATTCGAGTCTTCCAACTCGGAGGGTCAGCCATTGCGATATGCATCCACGCGGGATGGACAGCAAATCGCATGCGACGAAACGATCGTTTTTATTTTTTTTTTTTTTTACGGATTTTGATATTTGCTTCGAAATTTTTCGTTAATTTATTCCTCGTCGAAAAATCGTGAAAAAAAGTTGGTCGTCAGTAAAAAAAAAAAGGAAGAAAAGTTGCAAACGATTTATAGGGACGAGCCGTTTCGTTCGGTATAATTTTTAATCTGGTCGACATCGTCGTGCGTTCGTCATGCTGGTCTGCCGCTGCTGGCTCGCGGCTGAAAAAGCGGAAGAGCTCCCAAGAGGTTCATCGTACCCCCGCGGAGTTGTTTTCCGGTTTTTTCTACGTTCTCGATCCCGCCGGCAGTTCTGGTTGGATCGCGGAAGTTTGATATATAAAGATACGCACGGAGAGAGTGTATTACAGCCGGAGAATCGAATTGGCGTGATCGAAGAGTCTTGGGATATCGTTGAGGAGCTGAAAATCGAAGCCTCGATGTTTAATCTCGATGCTCTTTTCCGAGGAGCTCGAAAAAGCTCGTGAGAATTATTTCTTCCACTTTGGAATCATATAAATATATGTGCACACACTTTTATATCAATGTGTATAAATATACACACGTGTGCGGTAGAAAACTCGAACGCGGGATCGTTCGCGACGTCGAGGGAGAGCGCGGATTGCCTTAAAAGGAGCGAACAAGCATGCATCTCCCTCCCTGCCCGCTCCGAGAGTTTACACGTGTGCATATACATATATACAAAGGCAGAGGTATATATCGATATAAATATAAAAGTGCGAAAGCCAAGGCTCGTTCGAGCGATCGAGGAGGCAAAAATTTCACGATTTTCGATCGAAAATCTATTTTTTCGTGAGAGTTCTGATCGAACAATTTCCCAGGAGCTTTGCGAGGCTCCGGAGCAACGAAACTCGCAGACTTTTTTGTCCACTGATTGAGAATTCTCTTGAGCTTTGATTTTTAATCGAGGAGAGAATCGACAGATTTTCTGGAGGCGTTTCGACCTTCCCTCCTTCGACGATTCTACTGCGTCGTTTCTTTATGCAAAGCTTTTTATTTCTTTTCACTTATTCTCGCCATTTTTTTTTTTGCTCGCTGGACTCGCAACCGCGTGAGGTAACTTTCAGGAAGTTTCGCGGAATATATCCCACCTTGTGCATGCAACTGTTTAGTTCATCGAGAGACGCGACCATTTTTTCTGTGAAATTCAGGAAATTTAGAGTTTTTGTTTATTTTCTCGATCGGAGATCAAGATCGCGGGGTTACGAAACGATTGGGTCGCATGGGAGACTCGAGCTTTGGCGAGGGACAGAAAAAGCCAGAAAATGAGCCTGATTAATCATTGACCATCGTCGACTGTCGTCGATGGTGGACGATTTTTTAAAATTCATTTGTTCCAATTTGCTGGAAAATTGAGGAAAAATTAACGCAGAAAAATTTCCTCGAATATCGAAAAAGATCGATCGCGAGTGATAAATTTGAAAATTCCAATTTTTCTCCATGTTTTTCTTGGCTATTCAAGATTTTTTTAATTGCCTGCAAAATTTACTTTTCCATCGATGGTGGACGATTTTTAAAAATTTATTTGTTCCAATTTATTGAAAAATTGAGGAAAAATTTACGCAGCAAAATTTCCTCGAATATCGAAAAAGATCGATCGCGAGTGAGAAATTTGAAAATTCCAAATTTTCTCGATGTTTTTTTTTGACCATTCAAGATTTTTTTAATTGGCTGCAAAATTAACTTTTCCCTCAATGGTTGACGATTTAAAAAAATTGATTTGTTACAATTCATTGAAAAATTGAGAGAAAATTTACGTGATTGCCGATAAAAGTTTCAATCCGGAGCAGAATTATTTGGAAAACTCGTTAATTACGAATTTATCGATGCCAGTTAAGAAAAATCTCTATTTTCGATCCCCCGTCATCCGCGCAAAATTAATCGTGTCGTTATCTCTGTGTTCCAGGAGGAAGCTGCGTCCCCAAGATCCGATATCTGTGGCAATGAGAGCGACGGGGACTCGAGTGACGGAGAAACTCCCGTTTCCAAGGATCAGATGAAAAATCATTCGGGTATGAAATTTTTTTGAAATCTTTGTACAAACATAAACGCATCTCTAGTAAGAAAGAAATGACCGAGATTTATCGAAGACTTTAAAGGAGTATCCTCAAAATTTTTCTCGATTTTCCGGCGAATTTTTTCATCCAATTCCAAAATATAAATCAGAGTGTAAAGTTGTTGAAAAAATGTTGGAAAATGATATTCGCATTAAAATAGCATCGTTACAAAGTTGCGATTCGATAATCATAACACGCGCTCACCGAGGCCTCTTCACGGAGGCAGAAAACATGTGAACACACAGAGCCAGAGGCTCGAGAGCATGAGTACAGAATTCTAGAGAGACACCTGGTTCTGATATAGAGGAAGAAAATTTTTCCATGAGAATTCTTGCAATTCTGGCTGCACGTACAAATTTTTTTTCCTCCCCTCTCTCTCTCTCTCTCTCTCTCTCTCTCTCGCGCGCGCTCCTCAGTTGCGTAAAGAGAAATAAAAAAAGGAGACATAACAAACAAAGAAAAAAGTGAATTTTCCCAGCAACGTTCGCAGTAGCAGGAGCAAATTAAATTGAAATGGACACGGTTTGGGAATCCGCTAGACCGAGACCCAACGAGAGACTGAGACAGAAGTCATAATAACGATGCAAAAAAAAGGATTTCACGGAGATGGATACGGAGAGGGAGAGAGAGAGAGAGAGAGAGAGAGAGAGAGAGACGAATGCTTTTATTAAAAGCAATTTCACATGACACGTGCGAGACCACCCGTGCTTTCCTTACGTGGCGATAACTAATTGGCTTCGTGATGCTCTCCTCAGGCTCTTTCTCTATTTATAAAATACTTGAACAACATATTAGTAAGTTGTGTACTTGGCAAGTAAATCTTTGCTGCATAATGTGCAACTCTTTCGGGCTCGTCTTCTCGCTTCGACATTTCGCTATTTTTTGTAAAGCCCATTTTAGCACCGTTACTCGCGCGCGAGTATTTCAAAGTGGCAAAGTTGCCAATGCCTTGAGAATAAAATAGACAGATGTGGAAAGGAAAATGTTTGTCTTCAAAAAAGGACTTTTATTACGCTCCTTCTGAATGGGATTCGATCGAGTCTCCCCCTCATCCTCTTAACGGAATCCACGAGCACATTATTTCTTTTCTTTTCTAACGTAAGATCGCTGTATGCTTCGTGGATTTTTGAAAATATATTAGGCACGTCTATCAAACCGTCTCGGAGGGTTCGGGGAAGAAATACTGAGTGAAAATCTCCAGCGTTCTCAGTGGCTCCAGGCGACTTTAAATCCCGCGACCTTTCTCCCTTCGTTCTCTCGATTTTTATCGTTTTACCCAATTTTTCACTGATTTTTTAACTTCGAGCAAAATTGCCCCAGGCTCGTGTGATCCTGCATTAAAAAAGGAAAAGAATGAGCCCAGGTTGAACGCTTTTCGTTAAATTTTACTGGAGATATGAATTTTTCAAAATTGAGGTCATTTTTCCACCGCAGGTTTTCGGAATAGTTGAAAAAAAATGACATTACCGTTCTAGGGTTAAGGATGGTTAAGGTACCTATGAAACTTGTTAATGTTAATTTTTCAATAAATATCTTCGTAATCGTGAAATTTGTACACGACCTCCTGAGTACTTTATGTAAAAACATACCAAATTTAAACAATTCTCTCATCATTACTTTAACCACCTTAAGGGTTGAAATAAAAAATGATAAGAAAATTTTGAAAATTTAGTATGTTTTTGTACGAAATATGTAAGAGGTCGTGTCAAAATTTCACGATGATTAGGAAGCTCGTTATTAAAGAATTAACATTCTGTTAAAAACAATTTTTTAAACGAATGCAAACAAAAATTAATCAATACAGTTTGTTTTGTTTCCGTTGCTTTCGGTATATTGTAAATATTAAAAAATTGAGATGTCAAAAAAAAAAACTTATCGCTAAGTTGTATCAGTTTCCATAAAACTAAATTTGGCTACATTTAATTTATTAATGTTAATTGTTCAACAACGAGCTTCCTAATGGTCGTGAAGTTTTGACACGATTTCTTAAATACTTCGTACAAATCATATCAAATTTTGAGAATTTTCTTATCATTTGCGATTAGGGACTCAACATCCTTAATGATTTTTGGACTCGTGTCACGAATAACGAAATAATTTGTTTTTGAGCTTGTAAGTCGAGCCTTTTTACTTCTGGACATGGAAAACTTTTAAGGAGCTGGACATCGAAGTTTGCACAAGGTTCTTATGGGGGAAAGTGTCAAAATTCATATTTCACGTTAAAACTCTGAATTTTTTTTTTCAACGTCGACGAAACTCACGTCGAGGAAATTCGGTTTCGGAAATAGAGATAAAACATTTTTTGACTTTTCTTTTTAGTCCTGATTGTAGAAAACTTTTTTGCTGTTTCGATATCGAGATTCCCTGCAGTGCGTGAGCAAAGTTGCGAAATGACTGACGAATTCGGCTCGGGTCAAATTGACCCCATTGCAGAAATGCAGGGTCAAGCCTTTTTTAGCAAAAATTTTCATTTTACCGGAGCAACTCCGAAACTTTCGTACACATTTTTTAGCGTTTTTTTCTCGATTTTCAATAAAATTCGATATTGCCAAGTAAAGGAAAAGGGAAAGGGTCAATGTAATTATCGGCCTTGTCTTTCTTTTCGATTAATTAAAAAAAAAAAAAAAAAATGAAAATCCACCCACGGAGCAAAAATCAGAATGGCTTTACGAAAGAATTTCTGTATTGTAATATTTCGTGCGGCGATGATAATGACAAGTATCAATTCGTATAAATTCATATTCATTAAGGATATTTGTGTCGTTATTATTGTACAAATGATGGTCACAAAAAGTTTGATATATTTGTGCACATATTAATGTACGTATGTGCTTCTTTATATACATGAATATATATGAAGTGGAAACGTGCGAGAGTATATTGCTAAGTGGCGTGAAACCTGCGTGGAAAATCGTCGAGAAGAGAAGAGTGTATGGTTTATGGTGTTGGGAGTTTCAGTACGAACGAGAGAGAGAGAGAGAGAGAGAGAGAGAGAACGTGGGGTTACTTAGAATGCGAAAAGCGTGCGAGCGCGATGACGGGGTTGTCCGTGTAGGGGAGTCGGTAAGGAGTCGCGTACGGTTCGCGATGACCAAACTAAGACGACAACGCTGATGCCTAACTGGGAAGTAGGATCCGGTCGAAAGCCGCGGGGCTGTCTCTCTCGCTCTCTCGCTCTCTCTCTCTCTCTCTCTGTCTCTTTTTCTTTCTTTCTCATTCTGCGATGCAGGTGTGCACATAAATATCGATGCTAATATACCCTCGCGAGAGACTTACGTCGCGAGAGAGCGTCCTCGTCTTCGACGACGACCCCGTGTTCCACGATGAACACGTCCTCTCTTATCTTCTTCTTCTTCTTTTTTTTTCGTTCTTCCCTCTTCACTTCTTTCTTACTTCTCTTTGCTCTGCTATGCAGTTATTGTCAATGTGTAATTATTTATTTATGTGTTATGCTTTATGCTACTCACGATGCGTTTTTTCGTCTCGCCCTTCCCTGACCTCTCTCTCTCGCTCTCGGTCTCTGGCATTTTTTCGTCTAGTTTATCGTTTTATCGGAATTTGCTATTTTTTTTTGTTCTTTTTCTTACTACTCGACACATTTTTCATGGCTCCTTGACTTTTCATCGTTTTTGTTGACTATTCAAGATTTTTTTTGAGAAAAATTGAGGGAAAATTTGGGCTAAAAAGTTTCCTCGAATATCGAAAAAGATCGATCGGGAGTGAGAAAATTGAAAATTTCAAGTTTTCTCGATTGGCTGCAAAATTTACTTTTTCATCGATGGTGGACGTTTTTTTTTAATTTATTTGTTCCAATTTACTGGAAAATGTAGGAAAAATTTACGCAGAAAAATTTCCTCGAACATCTCGAAAAAGATCGATCGGGAGTGAAAAATTTGAAAATTTCCATTTTTCTCCATGTTTTTGTTGACTATATTCAAGATTTTTTTAATTTTCTGCAAAATTTACTTTTCCATCGATGGTGGACGATTTTAAAAAACTCATTTGTTCTAATTTTCTGGAAAATTGAGGGAAAATTTACGCAGCAAAGTTTCTTCGAATACCGAAAAAGATCGATCGCGAGTGAAAAATTTGAAAATTTCAATTATTCTCGATGTTTTTCTTGAATATTCAAGATTTTTTTAATTGGCCGCAAAATTAAGCTATAAAATTAAAAAAGTTTCCTCGGATATCGAAAAAGATGGATCGCGAGTGAAAAATTAGAAAATTCCACTTTTTTTCGATTCTTTTTGTGTTTCTTTGATTTTGGAGCTAATGATTTTTTTTTCTAATTAATTAGGAGGAATGCCGGCATTTTCGGCAGGCATAATGTACCAAATGCCGCAGAGTGTGATGTACTCGCCGAGTTCGGGGGTGTTGCTGAGTATCGGGCAAAATGGCCAGCCGGTGCAAATATCGCAAGACGGAAGTGAGTATAGAATATTTATCCTGAAAAAAAAAAAATTTTCAAAAGAGAATCGACGATTTCGCTTGCGGAGCATCGTCCGATCTCTCTCGAGAGGTTTTCTCGTCGTCGAGCAGATTTATTGATCCGCTCGGCTCGATCGACATGAAGAAAATGATGGATCGACGTCACACCCGATCAAGATTGATTTCCGGTTATTTTTTTTTCCTTTTTTTTTCTCTTATCGATTAATTAATTAATCGCAAAGGTGCACGTGTTCGTTTAGAGATGAAATTGGTGCTTGAGAAGTTGTCGATGTTGTCGAAGTCAAACTTGTCGGGCGTTTGCACAATCGCATATAATTTGTTGTCGAGAAAATACGGGGTGATTGAAAGTTGACCGTTGTCGAGCCATTTTCGTCGCTCAACTCTCGAGGACAAAAAAAGGGAACTGCCGCCGCGAAAAATAATAAAAAAAAGTCTCTTTTGCTCTTTCTCACTCCTTCTTCATTATACCGATCACATTCGCGTATTTATCTTTACACTCCGGGGACTCGTTAACCCGGAAAGGAAGAAATACATATGAATTAATTCATCTCTCGTGCGCCAGACTCAGCTGTGGTCCTTCGGACCTACTTTCCAGGAATCCCATTTCGATCTCTGCCTCCTTTATTTCCACTCACTTTACTGTATATCAATCTCTTTCCTTGCCTGCAATTCATTCAACAGACATTCATCAACCGCGCGATTCATCAATTTTCCTATTTTTGGGAAAAACCAATTTCTCGTTTTTTTTTTTTTGCGTCGATCAATTTTCATGTTTTTTCAAAATCTTAAATAAGCGCGTACAATCGACAGAAAATTTGTAACCTTTCGTGCAGTCATTCTGGTACCAAAAACCTTGTTTTCAACCTCGAGAATCCAGACGGGAGGAGTTTAAAAAATTTCTGTTCGGTTTTTACCTTTTATTTTTTTTAAAGTTATTTTCGGTTTTTTCTCTGTTAATTAGAAAAGAATCGAAATTCACCATCAGAATCAGAATTATCGTTACGTTAATTTTTGGCAAAAATTTTCATTTTACCGATCAACTCCGCAACTTTCGTACAAATTTTTAGCGTGTTCTACGTGTTTTCTCAATTTTCATTAAAATTCGATGTTGCACAGCAAAAGAGAAAGTAAAGAGTCAATGTAATTATCCTTCTTTTCTTTCTTTTCCATTGATAAAAAAAAAAACAAAAAACAAACAGAAATCCAACCTCACAGCAAAAATCGGAATGAAAATGAGTTTTTTTGTCTTGGCAAAAATTTTCATTTTCCCGATCGACTCCGAAGTTTTGTACCGATTTTTTAGCGTTTTTTCTCAATTTCCATTAAAAGGAAAGGGTCAATGTAATTATCATACTTTCCTTTCTTTGCCATCAATTTAAAAAAAAAATGAAAATCCAACCTCGCAGCAAAAATCAGAATAGAATTTTTTTTTGTTTTTCGCAAAAATTTTCATTTTACCGATCAACTCTGAAACTTTCGTAGAAATTTTCAAGTGTTTTTTCTTAATTTCCATTAAAATTCGATATAGCGGTATTCTATAATCATCGGTCTTTCTCCTTTCATCTCCATTATTCAAAAAACAAAAATCGAAATTTATCAATAGAATCAAAATTATCCATCATTTTTTTTGTTTTTAGCAAGAAATCTCATTTTACGCAGATTTTTTAGCTTTTTTTCAATTTCTATTAAAATTCGATATCGCACCGAAAAAGAAAAGGGAAAATAATAATGCAACATGAATATCGTGAGATGTAGAAAATATTTAGAGGAACAACAACAATTGTGGTTTATTCCATCTCGAGAAATAATAATATTAAGAATAAAAAAGATGATGTGTCGTTGATGGAAAGGTCTAAAGAGTGTTTTGTCTTTGTTGAATCTCGTAAACGCAGGTGCAACCGCAGTAAATTCAGGACAGTCGAATCAGCCGTTCATAACGATACCGTTGAACGTAGCGATGAGCGCGGCGGGTCTCTCGATGCCCGTGACATCGAAAGGACTGTCACCGCCGCCGCGGACGATCACTTCCGCTTCCGACAACTCGGAGCTTCCATCGGATCTCAGCAAGGACCGGAAGTGAAGGCACCGAATAGCGCGCCACATAGAAGAAAGAGAAAAGGAAGGAGGAGCAGGCGAAGGAGAAGGAGAAAGGAAGAAGCAACGTTAGTTTGTGAAAAAACGTTTCGATGGGCGTGACTTCCGGTTCCGTCATCAGGAAACTTCGGCAAGTCGATCGAAACGGACATTTCAATTTGTCCGAGTGTTGAGGCTCGTGAAAGAATTTTTAAAAAAGATAACGATGCACGATTTTATCGTTTAAAATCGGGCCATCGTGGCCTCTGCCCGACGCACGTTCGAATTATTGTACGAGCTGCGGAATTAGTAATGCGAAGCGGGAAGATGCACGAAATCGTGTCTAGGCACCTTAATTTACTTTGGCGAAGCGCTTATTATTTTTATTTTTATTTTTACCAATGCGTTCGTCAATTTACGCGACTATGCGTTACCGAGTTCCTCTTACATTTTCCCGTACAAACTGCACGTCGATGCATTTTTTGGGGATTTTTATACTAAGACCGGAAGTTGGAGAAAAAATATATGTCGCTCTATTTTTTTCTTCGAAAGAAAATATCTCGTTCGATTTTTTTCGGAACGTTTCGATTTTCCTCTTACATTTTTCCCTACACACTGCACGTCGATGCATTTTTTGGAGATTTTTATACTGAGACCGGAAATTAGAGAAAAAATATACGTCGCTCTATTTTTTTTTTTTCGAAAGAAAATTTCTCGTTCGATTTTTTTCGAAACGTTTCGATTTTTCGTTGCAATCGAACTTTTATTTTTTATGGTTTCCCTGTCGAGCCTATAGTCGTCCGGGAATTATTAAATATTTTTATCATAAGTAGACGGAACGCGGAGCTTCCGAACGTTCACGAAATACCAAAAGTGTCTGAATCACGATCGATGTAGAAAATCGTAATCAATGCGAAAAAAGAAATTTTTTTTTCTTTGATCGAAAGTGTAAAATATACAATTTTTTTGTTTGAGAGAAAAAAAGAAAAGAGTTTGTACTTTTTGAGAAAAAAAAAGTAAAAATATTCGCTCGGTACAAAGCGTCCGTGAATTATTTTTCTAGTCGCGCATCGTCGACGTGCAATAATGCAATTCGCGGTGGCAATGAAAAGTTTCGAGTTTGTTGCGCCACAAAACTTAAAAAATAAAAAAAAAATAAAAAAAAAATATTGTCGACGAGATAAAAAAGAACCGACCGTGGTTCTGACCAACGATCTCTAAGACCCTGTGAGCTTTCAGCAACAACCAAATATCATGCAAATGCGATTTTCTATCGTTTCAATGGTTTTTAGGTTTTTTTGCATTTTCGAAAACTTGAACATGCAAATTTGCGAATTGCGAATGCGAAAATTCGAAAAAATAAATATTTGGATGTGAATTTCGGAGAAACGGAATTATTTTCCGTCGGTGAAAAAAAAAAAATCTGTAACGTGGAAGAAAATCTCAATAATCACATAGAAAATAAGAAAAACCCTGAAAAGTACTTGAAGAACAAAAAAACATGGATAAAACTTCAAAAGCAATATTTTAGGAATTTTGGCCTTTCGTAAATCTTGTAAGAATGAGAAATAAGTATGAAAAATTAATTTGCTTTGGGGTCAAGCACATGAGAAAAAAAGTCACTCGAACGTTGTGAAATTTGTTTTTTTTAGAGAGAACGATCAAATTTTTAAATCCCAGTCGCCCAGTTGGAATTGTTACAGGGCGAAGCTTCAAGGTGCTCTAGCCATTTGTTAAAGTTGTTATCTCGAACTATCATATCGTTTTTGGCGAAATTTCGCAATTATCATTATTGTAGAAGGAAAGTCTCAGTTAAGGCTCATAACCCTCAGTAGACACACATGGGTCTGGGGTGTCCAGCCCATTCAGAGAATGCCTCGAATTTCTCGTTTTTCGTATCGATAACCATTAAATAAAAATGATAAAAAAGTATTTTTATCCATCTCCCAGTGCAGGCTCTCTGTCTATAGATGAAAAACTACTTTCCTGAATTTTTTCAGATTTTTTTAACGAGTCGAAAGTACAGTAAAAAACGGTAGGACGCCCCAGACCCATGTGTGTCTAGAGAAGTGCGCTAATTGTGGTGTGTCGACGGAGGGATAAATATTTTTATTTATCATACTAAATCTACAATACGTTGTTTATGTATATTTACGTTAACGTTAGTTAACGAAGTTACGGATCAATATGTACAGTATCTTAACAGACACTATATATTTTATATATGTATACATGTAGCTTTTTTATTACTCTTATCCTGATGAAACACATTGCGGCAAGAATGTTTATAAAACAGGTTGTAAATGAATGAGAGAGCAAACGAAATATATATGATTAAGCTTGTATTTACGTGAGTACGAGTTTTTTTCGTCGAGGGCTGATAATTGTTCGAATTTTTGGATGATCTTTAGCATTTTTTTTATTGGAATTAAATTTTTGAGGAATTTTTTGGAATTAATCGCAATTTTGGGAATTGGTCGAACTTTCCATTTTATTTTTTTATTTTATTTAGAGGAGGAAAAAATCGATAATTTTTACAATTTTTTTTTGTCGAGGGTTGATAATCGTTCGTATTTTTGGATAATCTTTAGCATTTTTTCTTGGAATAGATTTTTTAAAGAATTTTTTGGAATTAACTGCAATTTTGGGCCGAATTTTTCAATTTTTATTTTGATTCTATTTAAAGGAGGAAAAAATCGAATCCACCATTTTTTTCCTCAAGAGCTTATAATCGTTCGAATTTTTCGATAATATTTAGAATTTTTTTTTCCAGGGAGTTTCTGAAATCAATCGCAATTTTGCGGACTGCGGAACAATTTTTTTTTTTACTCTGTACAGTGGAAGAAAATGTCGATAATTTTTACGATTTTTTTTCGATTAGATTATGGAATTGTAATTTTGGAACGAATTTTTTGGGAATGCTCAATCGTTTCAAGCGTGAATTCGGGGATTTTGGTTATTTTTTTTGTCTTTTTGGAGTGGAGAAATAAAAACTATCGTGTTTGGGAAAGGACCGGCTTGTTTGGATGAAATTTCGTCGAAATCTGCGGTTACAATCTTCAGATGGAATTATTAGTTTTTAGTAATAGTTTTTCGAAAATGGAGCATTTAGAGTTTCGGGTAACTGTCAAATGTACCGATTTTTTTTCGAATCCATAATGTGATATCAAAACATTCGGTAAAATCGTAGAAATGGTTTGTCAAAGTGCCAAATAGGCGAATAAAATATTTTTTAACAATAAATTTTTTTTTTACTTGGTCTCGCGAAATATTTGACGATTTTTGTCGCTAGCTGAAAAGAACGGAGTCAATGCACGTGGGAATCGACATTTCTTTGCTACTGCAAAGTGTAAACACAGAACGGAGCAAAGAAAAAATAGCAAGCATGTGGGAAAGAGTGTTCGAAAACGCTTCGAAGCATGGCCTAGACAGTGGCGCCTCCAACTGCATGTCGCACGATGGCATCACAACGTTTCTAGGGATTTTGTGTTTCTGAGAGAATGCTGATGGCTTTGGGAACATAAATTCGTTGTGGCAGTTGTGGAATTGTGGGACACGTTTGTAGGACATTCGAATTTTGGTCGGCGGCTCGTGTTGTAGACCGCGAGCCGCGAGTGTCAAAGACCGTTGAATAAGAAACCGAGGAGATCGCGCGAAAAATAAGTGAAAAATAATAGTTGCTCAGAAATAAAAAGTATGTCCTCGGTATTTGCGTTTGTGTTTAATGTAAATAGTATATTACATACCTAGGCCAGAAAAATAAGAAAAGTCTCAGATCACGTGTAATTGTTGGCCGAGGCGAAGCCGAGGCTGACAAACATGTGGTCGGAGGCTTTACTTTTTTTTGGCCGAGGTGTGTATACGATTTTTCTGTCCGACGCAGCCGGAATGCTGCGCGGGCCGAAGTTGCCGCTTTCGGGCCGGAGGGCAGAAAAAAAAGTAAAGCCTCAGACCACATGTTTGTCAGCCTCGGCTTCGCCTCGGCCAACAATTACATGTGATCTGAGACTTTTCTTATTTTCCTGGTCTAGGTATGTAATATACTATTTCCAAGTAAGACCGACGTCATTTTGTCTTTATAAAATTATTTCGGAAATATAATTATTCGTTCCCGAATAAACCCGACGGCCTCCAGTGAGCTGTACGTAAACATGCTCAACCGTTTTTCAGATAAGCGTCACCCCAAAAGAAAAAAAATTCTCGAAGGTTACAGAGGACAACAACAACGAAAGCTCGACTCTCGGCAACACTGTGAACTTGTTTTGGCTCCATTTGGACCTCAGCCTCGTATAAATCTCAAGTCGACTGTAAACAACCCTGTCAAATGTAGTCTCAAGGTAAAAAATCTGAGCAACCGGAATTTGGAGGTAAGTTTTTCTTGATTCTTTCAAAAATTCCATTCCCACCAAGCCCTACACGTTCCAGCTTTTCTTTTTCAATGTAAAATTCACGTGTACTGTCCAAAAAATTCTTTCTGGCTGCCGAGGGCATTTTTCGGATTTCGGTCCAGAAAATCACGTCAAATTGACGCTTTATAATCAATTTGGCATCAAAATGTGAAGAATTACAAAAAACATTATTTCTGTTGAGTCTGTCGCCTCAAAAAATGTCCTAGAAGCAAAAAAATTCCATTAATCCATAGAATTTGTAAAAATTCTCAGAATTTTCCGCACGGCATAAAATTTTTTCCTCTAAAAGAAGTCCTTCAGGCTGCCGTGGGAATTTTTCTGGTTTCCGTCTAGAAAATCACGTCAAATTGATACTTTACACTAAATTTGGCATTAAAATGTAAAGAATTACAAAAAACATCATTTCTGTTGAGTCTGTGGCCTCAAAAATGTCCCAGGAGCAAAAAAATTCCATTAATCCATAGAATTTGTAAAGAATGCTCAAAATTCTCCGCACGACATAAAAATTTACCCTCGTTTTTAAGGCAACAGTGAGCAAATTACCACCCATTGAGAGATCGGTGTATGTCAGTGTTCCGGAGCTCTCGATTCCAGCGGGAAGTGAAGCGGAGATCGAAATATTATGGACACCGCGAGAAAGCGGGTCCTGGAAAGAAACGCTGCAGTTGACAGATAACCGGCGAGTAAAATACGACATCGCTCTTATCCTGAGCGCGGTTTCCCCAGGGAAAAAGTCTCAAAAAGGAAAAAGTAGGGTTCTCGTTCCCGTCAACACGAACGAGAGGCTCGTGGCTCGTAACGTTGGTCAGCCAGTTGCTCGGGAACTGAAGAGAAGCATTCCCTTAGACAAGGAGAATGTCCCGAAGGGCAAGGCTAGTCGCGACGGGCTCGAGGTCAGACAAACTGCAACATTTTCGCAGAGTTCTCACTTTTGAAACGAACGCTCGAAAAACGTGGATGCCGCGAGACCGTCTCGAGTTTTGTCTCAAAGTTTCGAGCCCGTTTCCACGAACAAACAATCCGGTGATTACCGTTTGAGCTCGATAAACCCGGCGATCGCGTTTTCCTCGACTCCGGTATGGCGGGAAGTGTTTTCCACGGGATTTTCCACGAGGACGAGCGTTTCGCACACTCCGTACAGGAATAAGGACGTTTCGGTGAAGCAGGTTCTGGAAGCGGATTTATGGGTGAAATCGGAGAACGAGCACTTGGCAGCGTCGATAACATCGACGGTGACGCGTTGCACGAGTCTGGACCGGATCAATGAGGAGGAAACTTGGCCGGAAAAAGTATTTTTCGTGCCTCTAGACCTCACGAAAACTTTGCCGCCTGCGCAACAAGAAACCCGACAAGATCCCGAAAGTTCGAGTTTTTGCCGCCGAAAAAGTGCATTTCGGCGTCGGGCACGACCGACCGAACGAGGCATGTGTCTCCGACGAAAAGCACGAAAATCCGCAAAGACAAAAAGCTCAGTCAGCTTTCGACGAGCTTCCGGAAGAAAATCCAAATGAATTGCACGATAAAACGAGATCAAGTCTCCTTTCCGGGGGTGCGAATCGCGAACCTCTCGTTGGCTCGTTTGAACCAAAGCACTAAGGAGAAAAGCGTGAGGACGGAGCCGGAGGAAGCGAGCGTTCAGCTGCACGACCCGAACGACTGCATCACGCGATTCTGCAATCCAGATTCCTTCGCAGCGACAATGGCGCACGATCCCTTCTTATCGAGCAACGTGTACCACGATGAGCAATGGATGGAGAAGAAAGAGCGGGAGTTCAGCAAATGGTTGAACAAGCTTTTAACTTCGCCGGAGCACTTGAGCCCCGCTGTCGATTCGATCCGTGTGGACGTTGGCAAAGTTTGGCAATCCTGCAGGAACCGAGAAGACGTTGGACTGGCGGAAATTCGAGAAGCGGTTTCCGCGAGGTATCACACGAACACGCGGTTGAATACGCTGAGGAAAGCGGCGTGCGCGATGTATCGTTGAGAGGAAGTTGCGACGGCTTTGTCGAGGGCGACCCTCTGCGTGGAGCGTGGAACTTTGATGGTTCGTCAGGATCGAGACTTGCATCGGGACATTGGACTGCAGAAAGAAATCCTGGAGTTGTTGTTGAGCTACAATCCGTTGTGGCTGTGGATCTGCCTGGAGACCGTCTACGGGGAGACGATTCCTTTGCATTCGAACAACGATTTGGTGGGCCAGACGCGATTTTTGATCGCGAGATTCTTTTCCGACCCGTTCATCGTCAAGACTCACTCGCACGCGACGATCATGAGCCTGAAACTCGCCTCGTTCCTGATTCATATGAACAAATTCACCCAGAAGAAGTTTTGGCTGATCGTTTACTTCCTGGACTACGCGAAACGGAACAAACTCATCGGGCACGATCCTTGTCTGTTTCACTAGCGCGCAAGCCTTGTCGTTCGCTCGCGAAGTCCTGAGCCGCGTTGGAGACTTGACGAATCTTTTACGCACTCACGGTTACGTCGTTTGCCACAAGCAAATTTATCTCGACGAATACGATTACGCGGTATAGGAAATCTCGACGGATTTATGCGACGGTGTTCGTTTGTGTCGCGTGATGGAACTCATCTCCGAGGATCGAAATTCGATGTCGAGTTTCGGCCATTTCGAGGCTCCAGAAAGTCCACAACGTCGAGTTGTCTCTCGCGTCGGTTCAGCGCTGCGGATACACGCTCACCGGCGATATCGACGCCAAGAGCATCGCCGATGGACATCGAGAAAAGACCCTCTCGCTCCTCTGGCAAATAATCTACAAGTATCAACAACCGATTTTCGAGAAAGCAGCCAATACGATCCGGAAATGGTGGCGAGCGAATCTGTGGTACGTCAAGATCCGTAATTTCTTGCGAGATCGTCGAGGAAACGCGGCCTCGACGATACAGCGTGAGTGGAGATGTCTAAGAGCACGAGGAGTCACGGAGGAATTACGTGAGGAGTGGAGACGCCGATGGGCCAAGAGAGAAGCAGCGATTCGCGTGATCCACATCCACTGGATACGAAAAATGGAAATGCTATGAGAGCACAGGAATTTCATCGCGAAGAAAAATGCAGCAATCTCGATGCAGCGCTGGTTCCGACGACGTCGTCGATGCGCGCCGTTCGTCGAGGAATTTCGTGCTAAGCGTCAAGCCGTTAGAACGATTCAGAATCATTGGCGAGCTCACGTGCTGGCAAAAACGGACAGAGCGCGTTATTCGTGCCTTTTGGACTTGACGAGAAAGATCCAAAGTCTCTGGAGAGCGAAATGGGCCGGACGGAGAGAATTGCGACGATACGAGTCTCCGAAAAAAGCAAAGATCGTCGTTCAATCGAGGTGGAGAGCGTTGGGATTGATGCGAGAAGCTCGAGAATCTTTCCGGATGAAAATCCGAGCCTCCTGGATAATCAAGATCTGATGGCGCCGGAGTCTGCGACTGAAACGAGATCGCAATGAATTTTTACTGTAAAAACACGCCGTCCGAACGATCGAGCGGTGGCTAGTCGGTCAAAAATCGATGATCATCGAGAGAAATCGTTTCCGAGCGAAACGAGAAGCGACGATTTTGATCCAAAGGAATTTCCGGAGATATTTGCAGAGCCGAGACTCCGTGGAACACTTCCGGAAGAACACACGAGCCATCGGAGTCATTCAGCAATGGTGGCTATCTTCACGAGTCGCTAAACGTTATCGGATGGAAAAAAAGAGTTGCATCGTGATTCAACGTTGGTGGCGAGCGTTCGTTCTGTGCGACCAGGATCGCGGTCACGTCGTTCGGGAACCTCTGGAAAGCCACGACAGCCATTCAGGCAACCTGGCGAATGAAACGAGCTCGACGCGATTACGTGCGAATGAGAAATGCCGCAAAATTCATTCAGTCTTCTTACAGGAACGCTGTGCTGTCGAGATGCGTTCGTCAAGAGTTCACAGCGAAGAGGAACGCCGCAGTGAAACTTCAAAGTTGGTGGCACAACCTCCAAATCGATAGAAATCAAGAATCCCAGTATCTCGAGTACAGGCGCAAAGTTATCCTCGTCCAGACCCAATAGTGAGCGATTCTCATCGCGAGGAAAACGAGAATCGAGTATTTGAGGGTGCGCAAAGTCCTCATCACCGTTCAAGCCTCCTGGAGGATGGTACGTCAACGAAAACTCTATCTCGACCGCCTGCGACGCCACAAAGCAGCCATCGTGCTGCAGAAACGCTGGAGAGAACTGATGGTCGCTCGAGACGTTTCTCATTCAAAAACGATTCCGCGAGCTCAGACTCCCTCGCGAGCCGCGATTCAAGTTCGTAAAACAACGACGAGCCGCAATTGTGATCCAGAAGAATTTGCGGATGTTGAGAATCAACAGAGAGTATCAAAACCAAAAAGAAGCGGCTGTGATTTTGCAAGATAAGTGGAGAGTCAGGAAACAGTGTGTGGAAGCTCATCAGAGTTATCTCCTGCTCAGGGAAGCAACGATAAAGATGCAGCTTCGTTACAAGGTCAACAAGGAAGCTCTCCGGACCAGCGAGAAGTATCTGGAGCTACGATCCGCAGCCGTGAACGTCCAGAGGAGGTGGCGAGCGAATAAATCCATGAAAGAAGCTAAAAGTCGATTTTCGCGACTTCGAGAAGCTGCGATCGTCCTGCAGTCACAATGGAGAATGCTCATGGCCCGGAAATGTTACCTGAACACTCGAGAAGCTGTCGTAACCTTGCAGATACGATGGCGAGCCTCAAAGACTGCGAGGCGAGTCCAAGACGATTACCAAAAATTAAAACGATCAGTTTTGTTCCTGCAGGGAAGTTATCGAGCCAACGATGCGGGCAAAGTTGCTCGAAAGCACTAGGAGAGGACGAGGACGATTATCATATGGATGCAGAGAACGTTGCGCAAGAAATTGGAGCATCGGCTGCGCGATGAGGCCGCGATAAATATCCTGACGTGGTGGAAATCGTTGATCGAAATAAGAGAATACAGAAACATGTATCAAGACAAAAAACACGCGGTTCTCGTCTTGCAGAGATCATACAGAGCCCACAGAATCGCCTCGAAAGTCCGAAGAAATTATCTGCACGTCATCGCGTCCGTCGTGAAGCTTCAGAGACGTTGGAGGTTCGTGCTCGATACAAAACGACACGAAGTCTGGCTACGAGAACGTAAGATTGCTGCGTCCGCCATCGAGAAATGGCGGAGATTCGTTTTACTCAGAAAATCCGAGAGAGCTGCCAAATTCGAACAACTGCAAAAAGAACACGCTGCTACCACGCAGATTCAGACTATTTGGCGAGGACGCCTCGTACGAAGGAGACAGTGCGCCGTCATGAAAGATCGTCGCAAACGCTCCGAAAGGGCCGCCAAAGCTGCCGTCCCTTCGGCTACCGTCGCCTTTCGATTGCGGGAATCAATGGATACTCTGTAGCATTGCAGAACCATCGCGCAGCTTTGCGTCTGCTTCGCGAATCTAGGTTCGTTTTTTTCTGCAACATTTTTTCAAGAATTCTTGTTTATTCAATTTTTATTTATTTATACATTTATTTAATTATTTATTCAATAATCACGGGCCATTTAGCCATTTTGACGTGAAAAATCAATTTTTTTTCGATCCTCAAAATTTCCTTCAATTCTAATTTGATAATTTTTGGTTTTCCACTCTAGACACGGTGACCAGACTGTCCTACAGCGGTTGCATATTATTTTGCGAGTTGAACTTTGTAGACAAGGTGTACGGGACAATTGCGATGGTAAATCGATCCACTCCATGGCTAGAAGTCTGCAATCGATGCGCAAACATCCTGATCACACTTGCAAAATTGCCCGAGACCAAAACACATTGTTACAGAGTAAGTTTTTTTTTTCTTTTTTTTCATAAATAGAACGAAATTAACTTTATCAAGATTTCTGGACTTGGGAGATTTTTTATTTGCATCGCTATTACACTTGAAAAATTGCCCGAGACTAAAAAATATTGTTACAGAGTAAGTTTATGGTTTTTACAAATATTGGAGCAAAATCCAGTTTATCGTAATTTTTGGACTTGGGAGATTTTTATTTCAATCGCGATTAAACTTTAAAAATTACCCGAGACGAAAAAATTTGATACGGAGTGAGTTTATGGTTTTTCATAAATATTGGAGCAAAATCCAGTTCATCGCAATCTTTGGACTTGGGAGATTTTTTATTTGCATCGCGATTAAACTTGCAAAATTGTCAGAGACGAAAAAATTTGTTACCGAGTGAGTTTATGGTTTTTTATAAATATTGGAGCAAAATTAAGTTTATCGCAATTTCTGGGCTCCTGAGGATTTTTATTAATGCCAAAAAAATGTTGATTCTTCGATGATTCCTGTTTTTTACGCGGTCGATACTTCAGGGATTTGCCGAGAGTCAGACTTAGCAAAAAAAAAATAAAGATCGTGACATGCGTGAAATAATTCAATCGCGCGAAGTTTGCCGAGAGTTTAATGAAATTTGTTGATTTTGCCAAAAAATTGAGTCTCATTTTTCCGACGCTATAAAATAGTTCTTTTAACGCAGGTCGGTCAAATGGAAACTCTTGCCAGACTCATGACAATCGCGATTGATCATTACGTCGATCTGTTTCTCCGTTTGGCCACGCTGCTATGACTGATGTTGGACAATGAAGAGTTCGCTACGGTACGTATTTCCGATTCCCACAAAAATTAGTATATTACACACCTAGGCCAGGAAAATAAGTAGTCTCAGATCACACGTAATTGTCGGTCGAGGCGAAGCCGAGGCTGACAAACATGTGGTCTGAGGCTTTACTTTTTCCTGGCCGAGGTGTGTATACGATTTTTCTGTCCGACGCAGCGGCAACTTCGAAAGTTGCCGCTTTCGGGCCGGAGGGCAGAAATAGTATATTACACACCTAGGCCAGGAAAATAAGTAAAGTCTCAGATCACATGTAATTGTCGGCCGAGGCTGACAAACATGTGGTCTGAGGCTTTACTTTTTCCTGCCCGAGGTGTGTAATATACTATTCCGACACCAAAAACGTTTTTTTTTTTTCATTTAAAAACAAAAAAACCAAATTAAACATTTTGTTACCACTTGCCAGGCTGTAAAGAACTGATCTTGAAC
Organism: Hyposoter dolosus; assembly: GCA_963921915.1. Lineage (NCBI taxonomy): Eukaryota > Metazoa > Arthropoda > Insecta > Hymenoptera > Ichneumonidae > Hyposoter > Hyposoter dolosus. Next base: position 13,805,303 of record OY998135.1, on the reverse strand, counting down.
GACGTGGATCCTGCGGAACCTGGACAAGACGGTGAATAAAAAAAAAAGCAAACAGCGTCGAACAAATCGATGGCGTCGGAGCAAATGGCCTTGTTGCCAAACTCCAAGCCGGACTGGGGCTTGAAACACAGATGACCGCGATTATTCACCACCGTCCACCACGCGATGGCGAGCATCATGAAGCGACTCGAATGTAACGCAGCGACTTAATGCAGCGGCTTTGCTTGTAGCTGCGGAATCGAAGAAAAACTGAATGCTTCCGAGGTGCGTGTCAATTGTGAATGAAATATTTCGTGCCTTATTTTCCTGAGATTCGAGTCGCATTGTTCCGAGTCTTTGTTGCGTTTTTATATGTTTCTTTACGGAAATGGACGGTTATAAAGGTGCGTATGGTCGATCGACAAAAACACCAAACATTTCTGAGTTTTTGGTCCAGGCGCATCGACTAAAATTTCGACACATAATAACGAGAAATCGAATGTTTTTAGTTCAAAACTTTATTGCATCGAAACGGTTTTTCGTATTTTTATATATTTGATAAACAAAAAGTTGAGCGCTTGATAAACTCTCATGTATAAAGGGGATGATGCAAAACTCGAATTATGTATGTTACGAAAAAGTCTAGCCCTTCATGATAATTTTACTTTACTTTACGAATTGAAAGAAAAAGTGAAAAGTTTCGTGTCTTTTTTTCCTGAGATCTGAGTCTCATTGTTCCGTGTCGTTGCTGTGTTTTTATATGTTTCTTTAGGAAAATTGACGGTTATTAAGGCACGTATGGTCAATCGACAAAAACACGGAACTATGCTAAACTTTGTTGCGAGATTTTGGTCGATGCGCCCTCGGCCTGGGAGGAAAGGGGTGGCTTGGGGGAGGGGGGCGAAGCCCCCCCGAGGCATGAAATTATTGTTTTAAAAGTAACATTAATGTATTGCGATCACGAAGAATCCCAATACAGACTGCAGGTCAAACACTGAAAACAAAAAAAATTCAAAAACTGGTACACCAGAGTAATATGATATGTCTAATCAAGCCAATTACGCTTATTAAATAATGTACTTGAAAACTTATTTGAACAAATTATGTAAAATTCCACTTAACAAATTCTAAAAACTTTGGAAATTTCTGTCTTGTATAATGCCAAGATTACTACTTCGCAAAAAGGATTTGATTTATTTTCTTAACGGGCGGACAGGGATAAAGAGGAGACAGATAGAACGACATACCCTCGCGGTTTCAAAAACACGGTACAAATGTGGTATAACTACAGTGACAGTGAAAATGCGATGTATTCTCAGTAAATCAACGGTATATTTTTCGTGACTTTGTGAATTTTTTCTACCGTCGAAATACCGTACTTTGACTTAGAAACAGAGGTTGGTGCACTAAATGAATACAGCATTCGTACCAATAACAATTAGTGGATATACCGCAGGAATACCGTATTTTTACCAAGGAAGAAAAGCAATATTACACTAAATACGAACCGTTTGTTGATACACCGTAGAAATACACCGTAGAAATAACAATGTGTATACTAGCATTACCGCACGGCTCCAGTGCGATTTGACACCATATTTATACCAAGCTTATACTGAGTCCATGGAGTATATTTTTGGCATAACTGCGGTATTTATAATTCACGAAGTGAAGATGAAAATACTGTAGAAAAACGGCATATACACAGTAATATGGTGTGTTAATACGGTGTGTTTCTCGTATTTCCGAAACTGCGAGGGTAGAGGTTGAGGATACGCGCTCAATCTCATGATCGATGAGGTCGTCCCAATTATCTAGAGACTCGGTAGTCTCGGGCCAAGTACATTTGACGGCTCTGTCGACTGCTGGCCCGAAACTCACTCGAGTATGTATTATCTCTGAATAGAGCGAATTCGGCGGTGGGGGTAGACATTTTCTTGAATTACGAAGCCCAGGAGTAATCTCATGATCTGAAAATTGAACTGGAGACTAATGAAATTTTCCTCCTTTGATTGAGCCATGAATCAACCCGATTGATGCCGGGATTGCTGAGAATAACTTTGCACAGGCAAAATTATGTTATGATCGAAGTGGACGTGCGTGTATGTATGCGACACAGAGAAAGGCCTCGTGGCAGTAACGTGTTTCTGATTGGTTGCAACTGACGACATATCCCTCTGTTCCCATTCGACGAAAAGTTTCTGCTTGCGAGTAACACGATGTTTTCGGTTATGTCTTTCCTCTGTACCGACTTTTCGCCCGCTAGGTACACGAGCTTTCTACTTTACTGAGCGGACGAAAAGTTTTTGGTCAGGAGTTCTCTTGTGCAAACTTAACAAATGTACTTGGCCGGTCTTTTTCCCCGTGAAGGGGATTTGCCATGATAGGCTTAGCCACAGCCCAGAAAATCGTCAATGGAAAAATAAGTAATACAAAATTTCATGAAATATACAGCCACATGATTGGTCTTTCTGGCACTTGTTACGCAAATGGCTCAAAATGACTCGAATCCAACTGGTGTTCATTATCAACTCTACCCTTATGCAATGTACACATCATAATGCAGGTGTTTGTAATAAAAAACCCATGGTTTTTGAATCGCCAGGTTAAGGTATTTGGTAAAGCCTTTCCAGGGCTGTATTACGTGTCAGAATAGTAATACGCGTAACAATAGGTCTGTTGCCCAATGCTATCTTTATAGATGACGCAGTCTTTCTTCGTAGCCAGAATAGGGACCGAGATGAGGAGTGAAACGAATATAGTGTATGTCTGGATACTTATCGAAATGTAGATCGGTGTAGATGAAGATTATCTCTTTCCTTTGGACTTCCGTCGCAGCAGACTGTCGATGTCGTTGAAGGATGAGAATGAATCTCAATGAATACGATGTGAAACTCAGAAGAATGCAGCAAGGTGTCTTCGGGTTTACACAAAGGAGATGATCACGAGTAATTGTCACATATGATATTTTTATTTTTACATACGGATGACACTTCACTCGCGTACAGAGTTTATGTGTCGCGAAAATGGAATCGTTATACCGTACTTAGTAAAACGCTGGTCTAATAAGCACAGCAGCTAATAACCGGACTAAGGAGGAAGAACCTCTCTCGGCGAGTTACAATTGACGAATCTAATTTTCGTTGGTCTCACGCATGCATCGAAGCTTATTATCTAGAGTATGCTTATGTTAGAAAGCAATGGTGGGGCAGTCGATCATGTGACCAAATCTCGTCGATCTCGTGTGTGAAAGAGATCGATTTTTGTTTTAACGAAATGCTATGGCATGTTTATGGCATATACATCCGGCGTTCGGAGTAAGAGTATAGTTTTGACGTGTTGAATAACCAGTATGAGTGGGTCGCTTGTGAGTGCAATACGATATCCGCCTTTTGGAGATTGTCGACCCGCTGCTCTACCAAGAAGTGTATATGTTTTATATAAATGTTTATTTTATAGCTAAGAGAATAATAGTTTGCTTTAATTAAGGCAAATTCAGGCGGTTGGCTTAACACTCTTCTGCCAAAGCTCCACCTGGAAATGATAGAAGGGATCTTTGAGATCTCGTTATCAGGCTACCTCATTGCTGAATGAGTGTGTTTTATGAGATGAGTTGCCTGTTCCCTGAAGCCAACTGTTTCGTTACAGTCGAAATTCTCTGATCAGCTCAGACTGCCGCGCATATTCGAACATTTTGAAGTTTGAGAGACAGATTTTATGACACTGAAGTTAGCAACTTTGGGGTCCAACGAAAAAGAATTTTATTGGGAGAATTTGACGTTACGATTTGTTTCGAAAGAAAAAATCGAAATTGGTTAATCATTTTGCAGCTTGAACGTATTTTTAAGCTGAACGAAAATCGTGAAGCGATGTGAAGGAGATTTGAAAGTTTTTTTACTTTCAGAATTCCCTAAAACTTGAAAATCCTCAATCAAGCACTGAATAACTCTCTACAATATCAAAAAAGGCGAGAATTTCATATTACGATTTGATTTTAATCGTGGTACTGATAACCACTGGACGTGAATACGAAAAAATATGAATAATTAAAAATTCGAAAAATTCAAGTTGTCCGGCTAAGTTTACGTTTAAGAGTGACTGTACCGTACCCTAGATGTGCTGGGTAGGAAAAGCGTCCAGTGTACCAAACCATACGTTTACGATAAAGGTTTGAAGGTGAAGCGCGGCGAGTCTTGGAAGCTCGGCATCGAGTCACCACAGCACCGAGATAGTCTCCCTATTCTCCCCTATTTGAAAACGCTGCATCGGCTGAATTATCAGCAAGCATGACTTTTCCATTGCTCTTTTTACCATCAAACTGTGAAATTCGGAAACTAGTGTTGACAAAATTTGTTTTGACACATCTATAGAATTTCGCTCGGTCACTAAGTCCACATGGTTTATAACCTCCAAAATCGAACGACTCCTTCGGTACCGTGTAAGGTATCAATGAATAGAGTTCTGTATGAGTAGAGATGTATATGCGTAGCGAAATTTTTGAATAGAGATGATTCAACATAAAAAAGATTTGGAATAGAGATTATTTAACGTAGACATAATTCAGCATAGAGTGATTTGCGAACAGAATTCAATTACTCATAGAGTTATTATGAAGAGAGATATTGATAAATACAAAAGTATTCGAATAGAGATATTAACCATAGAGTTGATTAAGAATAAAGAATTAATACATAGAGTTCTTGTGCTGCCTGTTTACATGTTTTTAATCGATATTCCAAGTGTTCTTTTTTTATGTCGATACCTCCGAATTCCATGTATTTAAACAGGAAAAATACTCAAATCGATAATACCGTTCTTATCCGTGGTTCACTATTGACATTTGAAAATATTTCGGAAGAAACTTATGCTTGTACGAAGTGTGTGATATTTTTTTTTTATTCACTTTTTTAAAATTTCGTACAGACTCCTGTAATTTTAACAAAATATATAATGTGTATAAAAGCCCTTGAATTATTTAACTAGTGTCACATTCGAATGGCGTGAAAGAAAAGTTGGATGTTTGAGTGTCGAGTGGCAAACACTATGTTCCATAGGCTTTTCTATTCAGATGTCTATACGCTATGCGTGGACATAGATATACTCCTAAGAGTATGATGGGCGCAGATTCTTATCGTAGATTCTTTATGTACTTTTAATGGAAATCAAAATATTAGTCAATATAAATGGTGAAATACAAACTTGATACAATGTAAATGATTACGTTACCGGAGAGGTGTCCTTTGGTTATTCTTTGGCTAATTCTTACTTGTTCTAAGTCGACGACAGTTTATCTTTGGTTTCGACGCGTTGTTTGATTCGTTGGAATATTACTTCTTTGGTTTATAAAGATCTGATGCTTGAATATGACTCTCTTTACAATTGACGACAAACTGAACTATGGCTAACCATATAGACGCGATGCTAAGTGCGAACAGAATGTGTTTGAGCAGAGATTCGTTATAAAATGAACAATCTAAACTACTGCTAGCTGTATAACCGTGTGATACTAAGTACGGTATAGAATTCACTAGCAGAGTTTCGGTGTAAAATAAAATAAACAATTTGAACTACTGCTGGGAGTATAGCCGTGTGACTCTAAGTACGGTACAGAACTGACCAACAGAGTTTCACTATAAACTAAATGGTACGATCTGAACTATGGCTAACCATACGTGCGTGTGACTCTCAGTGCGGAACAAAAAGACAACGATTGTGGTTAGACGTGGCCTTTTTATAGGGCTGAGATATGGAAAATGGTAGGGTTTTATGGGTTTTCTTAGAAGTAGTATCGTCGTGACTTAATTAGGAGAGCGGATGTTCAGTATCGTCAATAACGCAATCCGGAAATACATTCGGAAGCTAGATCGGCCTTTACCCGTTTGGTTAGAAGTGTTTTGGTTACAAATCTAGACCTAACTCGGGAGCGTATGTCGCGTATCATAATTTATGGCCGCAAGTGTCGAGTGTTGCTCGGCACTGTCATTTTAAGAATTCTCGGAAGGAAAAATTATAAATTCGATTCTATATATAAAATAAAAATAGAAAAATCGTCGGTTGTGACACCTCCCCACTTAAAATTAGGCACCGGCCTCGGTGGCTACCAATTTATGCATATTGAATGTGAAACTGCAAATATGCTTAAATGGTACGAAAAATAAAAAAAATTCTTTTCTGTTGTATGGGTCTTTGTAAAATCGTATCCACCAGTGGGAGAAGTGTGAATGGGTTTAGAGATTGGTATAGAGTTTAAGGGATGACCGTAATGTTATTCTACCTCCTTTTGGCGTTAGACGGCAAAATGCGATGATGTTACATCGTCAGATCAATTTTATTACTTGTTACCGAAGTATTTTTGTAGAGAAAATGTATGTTTGTAACAGGTAACAGGATGACGTATGATCTTTTCCATTATTTTGTTTCTGATTTTGAAACTATTTTTGTTCCAATTTTTTTCAATCATTGCGATTATTAAATACACATGCCTGTGCCATTTCGACGTGGAGGTATGTCAACGATGGAAATGATTGAGGTCAGATTTCAGATTTTAGTGAAAGGATTGAATGAGAGGAGATAGATACTGATTTTCATGACTACCCGAGATAATGGAAAAAAATCTATGAGTCTAGATTGATTCGATATGCATAAATTCTTATACTAGGGTTAGCATATAGAGTGCATGTTTGGATGATGTGTGTATGTATATATGTATGTATGGGCTAAGTGTTCTTTACTATGGTGTTGGTTTATTCGGGTCAGCTTCAGTTGAAACGTCGTGGTAGAATACTGGCCGTGGAGTGTTTGGTGGTATACTGTATGCTTCCTCGGGCTTCGGTGTTGGTTGGGGTTCCTCTTCCTTCATGTACGAGTCGCTGTCCTTTTCTTCGTCGGTCGGTGGTGTGGTACAACACATGGTGAGGAGAATATAGGCGGTGTTGACTAGGTATCCTCGGAGCATGTATGTGAGTAGTATTATACAGTGTTCTCAACCTAGCCGGATCGAATCATCGCACCAGGGCCGTAAAATTATAGTGCACCCACAAAAATTATAGTGTCCTACGTTTTGCAGTTTTAAAGGGTAAAAAGATAATTTTAACAGTTCATGTTCATACTAGTTCATAGTTGAGATCCAATTTTATTCCATTTATTCCTACAAATTTGAAATAAAATATGCAAAGTAAAATAAATGTGAAATAAAATATAACGCAAGTAATAAAATTTATTATAGAATAAAAACATTTTTTGCGTATCGTTCTATCACTTCAAATGTTTGGCATTTTGACAACGTCATCGTCCTCTGATTCGGAGTGTACTTTTTGTTGGACATTCCAATTTTTACAATTTCCCTCGACCTCACTGAGTTTTGCACTTTCCGCTTTGTATAATGAGCTTTTCGTCATTCTACTGTATTCCTCGGGGAGAGGTTCAAACAACGTGCAGTCATTTCGAATACGCTGTCGCGCCAAAAGAATCCCATTCAACGTCGGAGTGACTAGCTTGTTTCTTGTTTTCGTTTTAGCTAAATTTATTGCGCTAAAAATCCTCTCACACTCCGCATTAGAATGCGGAAGTGAAATAACATTAAGCGCAAATTTGGACAAATTTTTGAATGTGTACCCGACTTGATCCTGTTCCTCAAACGAGTACAATTTGTGCCAAAACACATCCGGTTCGTCAGAAATTTCGACATGTCCAGGCAACTCGAAACTGGAAAGTTGACGCCGTTCGTCGTCAACTGCTTGATAATCTTTTTCCTCTATTATTCGAGGCAGCAGCTGCATCAACGGTAGTAAAGAAGGCGTCGTTTTTCTCGTTTTTTTCAACATAGCAATCGAAGGTTTGAACACCGCCATTTTTTTCAAAGTCGTGTCAGCGAAATCAAAACGTTTTTTCAATTCCTTACAACCAATTATTAAAAACTGAGTGCATCCTTTTGAGAAATCTGTTTGAAGGTTTACTTTATCGCGAATGTCAGATCTTTGGAGAAAATTCGCCACCTTCACGCCCAAGTAGATTTGTTGCGGAAGTAACATTTTTTGAGCGTTGTCTGGTTCGATTTCGTGCAATGGAGTGTGATTCACGTAATCTCGATCCATGTAGATTTTCAATATTTCTACGTACGAGGAACTAATGTTCTCGCACATAGTCGCAATGACGGTTTTGTCTGATTGGAAATGAGCATTTAATCGAGTGAACTTCGGCAGAATGTACTCGAGGAACAAATAAAAAAGTTTGATCAGTGGATCACTCAATGAGTTCAGGATGTGTTCAACTGCGAGCAATCTTTCGGAATATCTTTTGTCGATGAAATACAACTTCAAAGCGTCCCATTGTTCAAGTAATCGCAAAACGACTGCTTCCAATGAGAGCCAGCGCGTTTGCGATGGGTGAAGCATTTTGTGGACTTTTAAATCGAGAAAAGTTTGAAACTTTTCTAAAGCGAATTGTCGCTTGGCGCTTGCTTTGAAGAAATTGTAGACATTCCTTGCTAAGTCCTCACAGCTCCGAGGTAAAGCTTTGCATGCCTCACTTGCACACAAGTGCAATGAATGACATATACATTTCAAAATTGAAATTCCTGGACAGAGACTCCAAAATCGGCTCGCTACCGTATTATTGGCACCCATCATCGTTGAGCATCCGTCCGATCCGAATCCAATTACATTATCGAAAGACAGCCCGTATTTTTGGAATGAAATTGTAATACACCGAAATAAGTGTTCAGCAGTGGCTGACTCGACATCGTTCTCTTTTCCAAAAATCTGACACAATTCTCAAAAACGACTTACGATTCGGCCTTCCTCGTCGTCGTAGTATCTGGAAATCGTATTCACTCTTCTTTTAAATATACTCAAAAAAATATTCAAATTTTTCACCTAAATTTTCGAGGAGTAACGTCAAAATTTATTTACAATATATATATTTACCTGACTACAATACACATCGATTTCACTGCAGAAACGTCGGTGGATTCGTCAATGAGGATGCTGAATTTTACCGTTTTTAGCTTTCGACCAAGATAAGCTTTTTGGGATTCGCCGAGAACGTTTTTCACGATGGCGGAGGTTTTCGTGGATTTCAGCTGCATGTTTTCGAGAATCTTTGAATCCGGAAAACAGTCCTTCATCAACGTCGATAAATGATTCATCGACCGGAACGAAATATTGTGCTCAACCATGAATGCCGTCATTTTTATTTCCGCTCTTTTCACTGCCGTGTTAGCAGAATTTTCGTTATTCGTTGAGCTCGATTTGGTGAATTTTTCTAGGGACTGTTGATGCGATATAGATCGAATTTTCGTTACATGAGCCCGGGACTTCGAATGATTTCGGATTACCGCTATTTCGGCTGTAAATGAAATCCCACACAGGCGACATTTTGCTTTGCAATTGTTTTCATTATCGCGACATAGCCAGTTTTTGAAATCGCCTTCGTTCAACCATGCAGCGGGAAACTTTTGCGGTCGGCGTGTGTTCAAACGATTTTTTTTTTTCGGTGGTGTATTCTCCCGACCATTTTCCTCATCCGAATCGTTGGACTCCATACCGACTATACCCGCCAAGATCGAGGAATAGTTCGCTCGTGACTATTTGTGTAACAGTCGAAACGAGAAACGACTGACGTTTGTTTTGTTGTGTGAAGTGAAAGAAGCCCTAAGAAAAACAACACGCCAGTACAACAATGTATCGTTTGGGAGTTTATCGTTCAGGTTCAGGTTGTGTTTGATGATGATGATCCTGCTGTTTAAAAATTATAACTGCCCTATATACATACCTTTGCAGTTCTATATGGAAAAAAACTGCGTATCAATCGAAGGTGAATTAAAATAAATTCCGAGAAAAAATGAAAACACACAAGGTGAATTAAAATAAATTCCGAGAAAAAATGAAAACACACGAAGAAGAAAAGTCCTGATCCTGAAGTAAAGCTAAAAAACATTTGAATCACGACGGATTGGGTCTGGGTATCGAGAAACATAGAGTGAGGACTGAGTGCGATGAACGAGAACGACCAACTGGGCAAAATATTTACATCGTTGCTCACTAGAGTGAGTAAGAGCGCTTAAGTCGCAAAGTGACAGGGGATGGACTCGCAGCGTGCATTTTGCGCTGTTTTTCCAATTTCAGATTTTTCCCAAACGCATAACGGTTCTTGACGAAATTATAGTAGATTCACATTACATAGTACGGGCACTATGTTACATAGTACGCATGACCAAATTATGTGATATCTACTATCATTATGTTACGGTTGGGAACACTGGTATTATAGCCAAGATAATTTCTCCGTATACAGTCGTGGTGGTGTAGATGTTCTGTCTCTGTTGTTCGTCTTCTTGTATAGCTGTCGCCAGGAGTTTTTCTTCTATTTCTTTTAACGAGGTGTTGAATTGCAGTGTGCCTGATGATCCTCGAGATATTACACGAGCGATTCGATTTGATTTTTCGGTATCTAGCAGCGGTCTGTACTGCGTGATATTCGGTATGAGTTGATTTATGTCCAGGTGAGATTCCGCAACGTAAATTTCGCTCATGGTATTTTCCAGTATTTGAGTTCCAGCAATTGTGGCATAATGCGTTTTCGCAATACAACCAGGTTTCAGGTTCAAAATACCCATTTTGTTGATTTCGATGACGATGGCTGCTTCGTAGTCGCATAATATTTGCACTCTTTCGGGGTGTGGTACCGAGAATAACCAACCCGACATGGAGTCCAATTGTTTCCAGTAATGTTTTTGTTTGATTATTTTTATTTCGCAGTCTTGGTATGATTCGTGTCCTCCGTCCGTCAGTAGTAGTAATTCGCAATTGCGGTGCTCTGATGTGTCGAAAATAGGGTAATTGGGAGAGCAGATTTCGTATGTGTCCAGATGTTGGCATCGAGGAAAGTCATTCTCGTGTACAAGCGCGTATTTGTCCATTTCCCTTGAGATGATGATGTGCGATGCTCTGGGCTGAACATATGCTGCTCCTTGACTATTGTTTCCGATAGTTTGTGGTTTTGGGAGGGGATGGAGTTTATATGAGACGAATCTAGTAGGTTCCAAGAGAGGGATGTGCTTAACAATTATTATTTTTCTATCGTGATAGGACGTTGCTATACGGGAAATTTTTGATAAGGCTCCGGAGAGGATTTCGTCTAGGGAAACGGGGACAAGAAATTGGTGGTGAGATTCAATGAAGCTTTTGATTATAAGTTCCATAGTCGTAGGGTTGAGTAATTCCGGGTGTAAAAGTCCTATCTTGATGAAAGACATGACGTCGACTATTGCGCGGAGACTTGAAAGGTATGTGTCGGCGATGTTGTCTATGCTATTTTTCCATTCTATCAGGTTTTGTGTATGCATGAACGTGTCCGTCGCGTTTTCAAATGTCTGTGCTAAATGTGTCCAAGTTCTTTTGTGTCGTTTTCCCATGTCGTTTAGTTGGTCCATCATGTCGTGTATTTCTGATCGTACAATGTGGGTTTGGTCTCTTATAAGAACAGTCATTTCCCTTTGGTTTTTATGCAGTTGATTGATATGATCGTTAAAATAGGTTGCGTCTTCGTCATTGAGAGTTCCGAACAGATTTTTGCTAATTGTGCCGATAAATCCGAATGGGACGCTTGTTTTAGTAATTGGTTCGATTCCTTTTTGTTTTCGGATATAAGTAAGATATTTTTTTGTGAGCGTGTGTTTGGATTGCAAACTATTCTTGTCAATTATTTTATTTTGCATCGGTCCATCAAGTAAGGCTTGCAGGTATGTTCCATTACTTCGACTTCAGAAAAGGTAGGCTCGTGTTCCTCGAACGGTTTCAGGTCTCTATAAGTTGTCAAACGCCATTCTGTCCGTGTAAAATGAACCTCGTGTAATGGTTCATAAAATAGTCCAGCGTGATTGGTGATTTGTTGAACATCGTGTGTATAGGATGTCCAAACCGACCCGCAGGTAATTGCCAAATTAATTATTGTGACCCTAAAAGTACACATTATTCTCTAGAAACATAATAAAAGAGAGTATGTAAGTACGAAATTTTTATTTTCGGTTATATGGTTAGTGTGTTACTGTGTGGATGGTAGATGCAGTTTGTCTATATATCTATACATGTGCTGTGGGCATGTATACGTACATGTGTAACATTCACCACTCTTCCCTCTTGTGCGTGCGTGCGTGCGTGCGCGCGCGCGCGCGTGTGTGTGTGTGTGTGTGTCTGTGGTCATTCCCCAGTGGTGGGGGTTGTCTTCCAGATTTTCCCGGTTTTCAGAGGGCCTTGTCACTTTTTGTCGAGATTTCCTCGAGTCCACGCGCATATTATTTTGCTCCTCCGTTCAGAAATTTCTGAAGCGATATCACTTTTCACAATAAAACAAAAAAAAAATTTAAATGGCCAAACGTCAACATTTCTCCTGGTGCCATGTAAGTATTTGTAATTTATTTTATTTTATTAATAATAAAAAAAAATTATTACTGAGAGTAAACGTAAACGTTTACTCGAAATACGATTCACTATCTGGCCAGGGCCCTTCGTGTCTCGGCTCGAGGTTTCTTAAGTGGACTCGTATCGCTATTCCGCATGCACGATTGAGCGTTGGAGGCAAGGGTCTTAAATCGTGAGAACTCACTACGAAAATTCCTCCAACATCCACAAGTTCTATTAGCGTGAACCAATTTCTATTATCTAGAATGTTTACCCTCAACCATGTGTCTGCGATTTTTATGGCACTACTCCCTGTTTCCGGAGGTGTTAATAGACCCATTTCGAAGATCGGAAATTCATCTAAATATTCGTCGATCTTTTTATTGTATTCATCCAAGCTTTTCATGTACTTCTTCTTTATGATGTAAAAATGTGATGGGGAGTATACGGTTCCCGCATACGCTTGATAATTTTCCCCAATTCTGCTAAGCGGTGACTTGATCGGAATTTTTGGACTCATCTCGATCTGTGAGAAAATGTGATATGCATGAGTAATGATTCTGTTAATTTTCGATTTATGTGAAAGCAAAGCAAGGCAAGAAAAGGATTCATAGAATTGTTTTATGGTTATTTTCCAAGAACGGTCAGAAAGATTGAGGTAAATGGGTGACGCGATTTCAGGGTGTTAGTTTGTATTAGTTTTTCCATATCCTTCTTCTATGAGTGCATCCCAAAAACGTCTTTATTTTCGTCGGGTAGGGGTGACAGGTCAAACAGTGATCGTAAATCGAAAATGTCACCCCAACGTACGTCAGAGTCTAGCATGCATTTACTAATAGTGTCTTTTTTCCAAACTTGTTCAAGATGTTCTTTAAGATGTTGTCATAAACGGCGTACTCTGGCGGCATGAGAAATGAATTGTTTCAGGTATTCACCGCGCGGTGGCTTTGAGTCCCTTGGCGTGGTTCGAATTATATTTTGCATAAGGTCTTCGGATATCGCGTTGTCCCCGCCCGTGAAAAAGGTCATTGTTGTAGGATTTCTGAACAAGAATTGATGTTCGAATTATCAACAAACATTCTATTTTCCCATTCTATTACTACTGCTTGTCCCATTTCGATCGATACTTGATTGAGCCGCCATGCTAATTTACAATCGTTAAGAGTGGAGTGCGAGCGTATAATATTCTAGTGCGGCAAATTGAACAGTGAGTCGAGGGTTGAGTACCCGGAGATAGTTGATGTTTTCCCCGTACTTGGAGAATTGTTATCCCTTCATGTTCAACTACTCTACTGTTGCAATTGTTACAGATGTTACGTCCCAAGAGATGGGATCGTTCGGCTCACGGAGCTTTGAGTTTTGACCGCGATATTTGAATTTGTTTGATCGACGGTTTGAGATTCTTTGATATGATCTCCGTGATTTTCCCATTTACCGATTACTATATTTTAACGATTTAGAATTATCCTTGAGGTAGATCGAGGTTTGAGAGGGTTCTTGACCACAGGAGCCTCGTGGACCCTTTTTTAATGAAGGACGGACACTTCTTTTATTATTAAAAGAAAATAATAAATGTCTATTTATTCTTGTTGATGTAGTTGACAATTGGTTTAACACTGAATTTTGTTACACTTGTTAACGTTGAACGGTATTCTTGAGTTAGCTATTATTAACATTGGTAGTTATTTACGATTTAGATTTTTATGAGAGTCAGTTTTGTTCTGAGTTTTGCGCACAATTAATTGTTGCCGCAGATTTAAGATTTAGTAAACGAAGTTGATAACTCTGACTCTCGATGCTAACTGACTTTTGAAAATAATAATTTGTGGGTCCTCGGCTAGGAGTTCCTTTGGATTTTCTGGGGCTAGGATGCTGTAGAAGGGATAGATTTTGTTATAGTCAAATATAAGGATTGGTCTAGGAGTCATTAATTTAGAGTCATTAATTTGTGATTGGTTTGTATTTGGAAGTGAGGACTTTTCTGGAAATGTGATTGGAAGAAAAGTCATTAAAATTAGGCTGTCGCCTAGACTTCCTAAAAAAGGGGTGAGATTGCTCTAGATGCAAGTGGTTGCACGTGCACATCTTGACTTGTAGGAGAGCAAGTTTTACGACTTTAGGCGTGTGGGAATATTTTCGGGTGTGCTTGATTTGAGATATCGAGCTTCAACAGTTTTTCAGAGAAAATAATATTAGAGACGATGTAAAGGAGAAACGTTTTCTTATTAATGGTTTTTCGGAGAAATAATATTAGGAATGATGTTAGAGGAAAACATTCATCTTAGATTTAATGTGTTTTTGAGATTTTCTGTAGGGAACAGCTGAAGGGTGTTTGGTGACGGAAAGTCGGGTACGCTAGAGCGCACGTGTTACTTTTAAGGACAACGGGTGCTCTGTAAGAGTTTCTGTTGCACTTTGTCTTATGTAATATATAGAGAAATATGTACGATTCTGATTAGAATGTATGCTAAATTCTAATCTAATTAGTACGTATGCAGTTAATATCGACAAATGACGATGTTTGCTAGTTAGCGTACCTACCGATGGTACTTGTTTAATGAAAAAAATTATGGGGGGCCTAGCGTGAGAGCTAGGACGTAACACAGAAAAGTCTATTACATTGTTCAGTAAACCATGGAATTTGCACCGAAACTATTTTTAGGCATCTGGGGTTTGAAGTGTGACGTCAGAACGTCGCTGCTGAATCGCTTTTTCCCCTGCAATAAATTAACCCAATCACAAAAGGAATTTTAGTTCATTCCCCTTTTTGCCCTAACCTTTGATTAATAGACTGGACGGGGATCTTTGGTGTGGATGTTACGTCCCGAGAGCAGGGTCTCGATGGGATAGTATATGTTCGGCTTACTAGCGAATGATTGAAACCGACTTACCGACTGACTGACGTCGTTGACGCTGAAGTCTGCGGTTACCGGCTGCAGAATACTATATTTTAAACGAATTTGGTTTGGTAGGTGTTGGTTTGAGTGGGTTGTTGACCACTAGAGCCTTGTAGACCCTTTTTAGAATAATGTTTAACACCTTTTATTTTGTTGAAGTTAACAAAATATAAAATGGTTTTATTTGTTTGAATGAAATTGTTGTTTGGTTTTACACTGAATTCACAATCGTTCGTTGATGTAATTTTACGCTTATTTTAACGTGAGATTATTTCCGGAGTTAGCTATTATTTGATTATCGGAATTATTCGTTGAGAATTTTATGAGTCGAGTTTAACGCTTGGAATCGCGTAGAATAGTTTGTCGCGGAAATAGAGTTGAAGATTTTTGGTTGGCTTGTCGACTCGGACTCTCGATGCTAACTGACTTTTGAAAATAATAATTTTGGGTCCTCGGCTAGGAGTTCTTTTGGATTTTCTGGGGGTAGGATGCTGTAGAAGGGATAGATTTTGTTATAGTCAAATATAAGGATTGGTCTAGGAGTCATTAATTTAGAGTTATTAATTTGTGATTGGTTTGTATTTGGAAGTGAGGACTTTTCTGGAAATGTGATTGGAAGAAAAGTCATTAAAATTAGGCTGTCGCCTAGACTTCCTAGAAAAGGGGCGAGATTGCTCTAGATGCAAGTGGTTGCACGTGCACATCTTGACTTGTAGGAGAGCAAGTTTTACGACTTTAGGCGTGTGGGAATATTTTCGGGTGTGCTTGATTTGAGATATCGAGCTTCAACAGTTTTTCAGAGAAAATAATATTAGAGATGATGTAAAGGAGAAACGTTTTCTTATTAATGGTTTTTCGGAGAAATAATATTAGGAATGATGTTAGAGGAAAACATTCATCTTAGATTTAATGTGTTTTTGAGATTTTCTGTAGGGAACAGCTGAAGGGTGTTTGGTGACGGAAAGTCGGGTACGCTAGAGCGCACGTGTTACTTTTAAGGACAACGGGTGCTCTGTAAGGGTTTCTGTTGCACTTTGTCTTATGTAATATATAGAGGAATATGTACGTTTCGGATTAGAATGTATGCTAAATTCTAATCTAATTGGTACGTATGTAGTTAATATCGACAAATGATGATGTTTGCTAGTTAGCGTACCTACCGATGGTACTTGTTTAATGAAAAAATTTATGGGGGGCCTAGCGTGAGAGCTAGGACGTAACATGGAGATTAACTCACAAGACTCGAATGAAATTAACACTTTGAAAACAATACATTTTAACAAATAATTTCTTTCGGATACAATTTTCACTTACGTGAGATACGACGTTGGCGAAGATAAAATCCGTTGTCACGTCCGAGTGACGTGGGGGAAAAGTCGGATATTTGAGCGTCGAGCGGTAAACGCTATGTTCCATAAGCTTTTCCTATCAGAATGTATACGCTGTGCGTGTATATAGATATACTCCTAAGAGTATGGTGGGCGCACACTGATAGACCTCGAGAAGTCTTGCCTTTTATCTTAAATTGCGACTAGGAGAGGGAAAAGGTGTAATTCGTGAATAAAGAGATTAGAGATTCTTTATGCACTTCTTTAATGAAAGTAATGGATTAGAAAATATAAATGGTGAAATACAAACTTGATACAATAGAAATGGTTACGTTACCGGAGAGGTGTCCTTTGGTTATTCTTTGGTTGATTCTTACTTGTTTTAAGTCGATGACAGTTTATCTTTGGTTTCGACGCGTTGTTTGATTCGTTGTATTATTACTTCTTTCGTTTATAATGATTTGATACTTGAAATAAAAAGGGTCTCTTTGCAATAGACGATAATCTGAACTACTACTAGTTCTATAACCGTGTGACACTAAGTACGGTATTGAACTGATTAGCAGAGTTTCACTATAAATTAATGACAAACTGAACTACGGCTAACCGTATAGACGCGACGCTAGGTGCGAACAGAATGCCAAGATTGTGGTTAGGCTCGGCCTTTTTATAGGGCTGAGATATGGAAAATGGTAGGGTTTTATGGGTTTTCTTAGAAGTAGTATCGTCGTGACTTAATTAGGCGAGCGGATGTTCAGTATCGTCGATAATGCAATCCGGAAATACATTCGGAAGTTAGATCGGCCTTTACCCGTTTGGTTAGAAGTGTTTCGGTTACAAATCTGGACCTAACTCGGGAGCGTGTGTCGCGTATCATAATTTATGGCCGCAAGTGCCGAGTGTTACTCGGCGCTGTCATTTTAAGAGTTCTCGGAAGGAAAACTTATAGAATCTTAGCTATATATAAAATAAAATTTAAAATCGTCGGTTGTGACACCTCCCCACTTAAAATTAGGCACCGTCCTCGGTGGCTACCAATTTATGCATATTGAATGTGGAACTGCAAATATGCTTAAATGGTACGAAAAATAACATAAAATGAAAAATTCTTTTCTTTGTACGGGTCATTGCAAAATCGTATCCGCTGACGGGAGAAGTGTGAATGGGTCATTCTTGGGTTTAGAGGTTGATATAGGGTTTTAAGGATGACCGTAATTTTATTCTACCTCCTTTTGGCGTTAGACGGCAAAATGCGATGATGTTACATCGTCAGATCAATTCTATTACTTGTCACCGAAGTATATTTGTAGAGAAATGTATGTTTGTAACAGGTAATAGATGATGTATGATCTTTCCATTATTTTGTTTCTGATATTGAAACTATTTTCGTTGTAATTTTCTTCGATTATTGAGATTATTAAATAGATATGCCTGTGCCATTTCGATGTGGAGGTATGTCAACGATGAAAATGATTGTGGTCAGATTTCAGATTTTAGTGAAAGGATTAAATGAGAGGAGATAGATACTGATTTTGGCGACTACCCGAGATAATGAAAAGAAAAATCGTATTCTATGAATCTAGATTGATTCGATATGCATAAATTCTTATACTAGGGTTAGTATATAGAGTGCATATTTGGATTATGTGTGTAGGTATATATGTATGTATGGGCTAAGTGTTCTTTACTATGGTGTTGGTTTATTAGGGTCGGCTTGAGTTGAAACGTCGTGGTAGAATACTGGCCGTGGAGTAGTCGAGGGGACGTCGTATATTTTCTCAGGTCTCGGTGTTGGTTCTGGTTGCTCTGCCCTCACGTACATGGCGTCGTCCTTGTCTTCATCGGTCAGTGGCTTGGTGCAACACATGCCGAGGAGAATATAAGCGGCGTAGACTAGATATCCTCGGAGCATGTATGTGAGTAATGCGACGGCTAGGATGATTTCTCCATATATGGTTGTTGTAGTGTAGGCGGTCTGTTTTTGTTGTTCTTCTTCTTGAATTGCGGCTTCCAGGAGTTTTTCTTCTATTTCTTTCAGCGAGGTGTCGAACTGCAGGGTCCCCAATGTTGTTTGTGTTACGACAGGATATGCGAAAACTCGGTTTGTAGGTTCCAGCAAAGGTTTGTATTGTGTGATATTGGGAATGAGTTGATTCACATCCAGATGGAATTCAGCGATGTATACCTCCTTGATGGTGTCTTGGAGCGTTTTAATTCCGGCCATGGTGACGTAGTATGTTTTTGCAATACAACCGGGTCTAAGGTTTAATATACCCGTGCCATTGATTTCTGTTGTGATGGCTGTTTCGTTGTCGCATAATATTTGTACTCTTTCTGGGTGAGGTACCGAGAATAACCATCCTGACATGGAGTCCAGTTGTTTCCAGTAAGGCGTCTGTTTTTTTATTATTTTTATCTCGCAGTCTTGGTACGATTCGTGTCCTCCGTCCGTCAATAGTATTAATTCGCAGTTCAGATGTGCAGATGTTTCGAATATAGGGTAATTAGGTGAGCAAATTTGGTATTTTTCCAGATGTTGACATCGAGGGAATTCGCTCTCCTGTATAAGTGCGTATTTATCCATGTCCCTTGAGATGATGATGTGTGATGCTCTTGGTTGAACATATGCAGCTCCTTCAGTATTATTTCCGATTATTTGAGGTATGGGGAGAGGGTGTAGTTTATATATAATGAATTTAGTTGGTTCCAGTAGGGGAATATGCATGACGATTATTATTTTTTTGTCATGATAAACGGCTGTTATACGGGATATTTTCGTTAAGATTCCGGAGTGAATTTGGTCAAGTGAAACGGGAAAAAGGTATTGATGGTGAGATTCGATGAAACTTTTCACCATGAGTTCCATTGTTGTAGGGTTGAGTAGTTCCGGATGGAAAAGACCCATTTTTGTGAAATGAATGGCGTCTACTATCGCACGTAGACTTGAAAGGTATGTGTCGGCGATATTATCTATGCTGAATTTCCATTCCATTAGGCCCATCATGTACGATACCGCACTTGTCGCGTTGTCATATGTTTTTGTTATGTTTTTCCAAGTCTCTCTGTGTTTGTTTTCTAGTTCGTCCAGTCGATTTGTCAATTCGTGTAATTCTGATCGTACGATGTGAGTTTGGTCTCTGACAAGGATAGCCATTTTCTTTTCACTCTTATGGAGTTCATTGATATGGTGGTTAAAATATATTGCGTCATCAGTATTGAGGGTTCCAAAAAGGCTTTTGCTGATAGTACCAATGAAGCCAAATGGAGCGCTTCTTTTAACAATTGGTTCGATACCCCTTTGTTTTCGGATGTATGCGAGATATTTTTTTATGAGGGTATGTTTGGATTTTAAACTCGCGGTATTAATGAATGCTTTGCAACGGTCTAACATGTATTGTTTACAACTGTGTTCTACGAATTGAATTTCAGAAAAGGTGGGTTCTTTTTCTTCAAATCGTCTCAGGTCTATGTAAGTTGTCAGGCGCCATTCAGTGCGCGTAAAGTGAACCTCGTGTAAAGGTTCGTAGTATAATCCGGCGTGGTTGGTGATTGGTTGAATGTCGTGTGTGTCAGATGCCCAGACTGACCCACAGGTAAGTGCGAAAATAATTATAGTGACCCTAAAGGTACACATTATAGGTCTAAAAACATAATGAGAAAAGAATATTTATGAGTCTAAACTTTTAGATTGTAATAATTTGTTATTATTGTTGTTTGTTATTTTAATGTGAATTGTTTAGTACGGAAAAATTTATTTTATTTTATGTTATAGGTAAAAAGAGCGACTTATGTATATCTATATATGAACGTTAGTAGGCATGTGCAACTTGCACCACTCCATTTTTTTTTTTTTTTTTTTTTTTTTTTTTTTTTTTTGTGTGTGTGTGTATGTTAGTGATTATGTCCTTTTCGTTCAGTGGTGGGGGTTTCTTCCAGATTTTCTTTTTGGAGGAGGACCTCTTCAATATCTGTTGAGACTCCTTCGAGTAAGCATCCCGAAGCTCTCGAAATTTTATTTCTTTCATAAAAGAATTCTCCGAATTTTAATTTGACAACAAAAAAAAAAAAATAATAATTATGGCGAAACGTCAGCACTTTTCGTGGTGTTATGTAAGTATCGTTTGTTTCGTTATTAGTTTTTTTTTTTTTTTTTTTTTTTTTTTTTTTTTTTTATATATATATACGTATATATATCTAATCCAATTATTTGTTATTATATATATTTTTCCTCTTTTTTTTTTCAGCGTGGAAATGTGATCAAAATTTCTGACATGAAAAGACGTCGGATGGACCGGCGATTAATTCGAGATGGGGTCGAGTGGATGGAGTCCGTATTGGGGTTCGACGCGTTCGGTATCCGATGGATGTTGGAGGGTCGCTGGGGCCAGGAGCATCCCGACACGGATTGGGATCATCCGGCCTGGTCGTCAAACAATCCGGAATTTGCGGCATATGATCAGGACTGATCGATTTTTGTTATTGTTTTGTATAAGAAAAGAGAGGAAATTGTGTGATGTATGTGGCGGTTTTGTGCTCCTTTCGTGAGGGAAGGAGCGAATAAAAAAAAAAATATTGTAATTTCAGGAAAAAAAATTTTGATTTCTAAATTTCTTCCCGCTTTTTTTTTCAATATTGAATTAATAATTTTAAAAAGAAAGAAAAGAGAAAAAAAAAATTTTTACAGAACTTGTCTATTTTTATTATGTTTATTATGAAAAATTTTAATTTTTTTTTTTTTTTTTTTTTTTTTTTTTTTTTTTTTTTTTATATATTTTTTTTTTTTTTTTTACATTTGTTATTTAGATTTGGCGTCAAATATAATGCGTGGTAGCCCGTGGGGAAAGTAGTATTTCTATGTGATTAGGTGGAATATCGGTGAGCAGTCTTTCTGCTACTTGTCCTTCTACAGCCAGACCTCGTGCAAGCAATATGCGTTTGATATCTAAACTTGTGGGTTTGTCTTGTAATCTTACCCCCAGTGACATGGATTCACCATGTCCACGACAGTAGATTCCTTTCATTTTTAGAGGTCGTTTTGCCAAAATATCGTTTAGGAAATACGATTCGCTATCTGGCCATGGACCTTCGGTTTTAGGCTCTGTGTTTTCTAGGTGGACCCTAATTGCTAAACCAGCCCCTCTGATAATTTGTGGAGGTAGAGGTCTTAGATCGTAAGCGTTTACTACCAGAATTCCTCCGAGATCGACAAGTTCTATTGTTGCGAAACCGTTTGCCGTTTGTAGAATATTCGCCCTCAACCAGGTTTCAGTTATTTTAATAGCGCAACTCCCGATTTCTATTGGCTGTAGGAGTCCCATTTCAAAAATAGGGTATTCTTTAAGGTATTTTTCTATGATTTTGCTATACTTTTCTAGTCGATGGAGGTAGGCTTTCTTTATGACGTAGAAGTGAGATGGGGTGTATACCGTTCCTGTGTATACCACGTAGTTTTTTCCCAGTCGGTTGAGTGGAGATTTTGTCGGAATTAGAGTGGTCATGGTGAGCTGTGGGAATATTACTAGTGAGAATAGTTATGTTCGTGTGTCTCGTATAAGTCCATGCAAGAGCGAAAAAGAGAAAGAAGGGGAAGAGAGAGAAAGAGGAAAAAAAAAAAAAAAATTTCGTTAGAGCTAGTATTTCTTTTTCCCGAAAAATTTTTCTACAAGTGCGTCCCAATGTTCATCTCTTCCTTCACGTATTAAGGGAGGCAAACCGAATAGAGCCCGCAGGTCAAAGATGTCCCCGTTTGTCGGCAGACATTTACTACGTTCGTCTTCTTCCCAAACTTGCATGAGGTTGTCTCTTAGACGTCGCCTCGCGCGGCGTACTCCGACAGCATGGGCAATAAATTGTCTCAAGTACCTTCCTCGCCATGGTGCCGTTTTTCTCGGCGCGGTTTTTATGCTGATAACTATGTTTTGAGTGAGGTCTTCGAATACCGCACAGTCCCCAGTTGAATAAAAAGTCATGTTGGGCGGTGTCTGGACAATAATGAATATTCCTTTATTAGTATTTTTTGTTTTCCCACTCTATTGTTACGGCTTGACCTAATTCGATTACTTTTCTGTGGAGTAAGTATGCTAATTTGCAGTCATCACATTTGTATGGAGATCTTCGTTTAAATATTTCGACATTACAAGAGGAGCAACGAGTTATATGATTTGTGCCTGGGGATAATTGATGTTTACCCTTCATTTGGAAAGTTACGACGTTTTCGAGTTTAGTTATTATATTATTGCAAATTTCGCAGTAAAGTTTATCGAAAGCTTCGTTGACCCATGGGAGCGATCTTGTAACTACCTTGAGACATTTTGAATTAATAAAATTTTTGTAAAATTTATGCTTGTCGCCTGCTATTCTTATTCCGGGAATATTATATATACGTTCCCAAGTTTCCCTTTCTTTCATTTCTTTGAGTACTTCCGAGGGGATTTTCATGCTTATTAGTTGGAAGAAAAGAGAAAAAAAAAGAGAAATTCTGATTTTGTTAGTAAATAAAAAAAAAAATGTTGTGGTTTTTACCTTTATTTAGATAGAGTGGTTGGAAATGGTAATCGGTTAGGACAACGTGATGTACAAACTCCGCGTAAGAATTTAAATCGAAATTAAATTGTAACTAATCACAAAAGTACGACTCACTATTCGAATTATTTTCAAGAGAATTATTTCGATTTATCAGAGTTACGTTCTGAAGGATTTTGACGAGACTGTTTGTCTAATTAATTTTTCGTCCGCTTATATAGTTTCATCTTGGGTGATTGGTGGGGATTTCGATAGACTAGACGAAATTTTGAAAAGGGGTTTTCTTCTTCGTCAACATTTGGAGTAAATGGACCAGTTTTCTCCTCCATCCCTGGGTGGGGTTTTCTTGTGCACGTGCAGTTATGCATGCGTTAGAAGCACGCGATTGGACTAACGCGTATCTTTATAGTCTTTTTTCTATTCGCTTTTAATTTTTGGTCGCAGCAGGGTTTTCTTTTCAAATTTTTATTACCAGAGTGCGAAGACCTCCTCTTAACAGACTGATGATTCGTTAGTCCTGGCCTTATATGGTTTGAGCTTATCTAAATGTTTCAATATTCGTTTTCCGTTGGTCGTTTCTAAGATGGCGTTATGTTTATCCAACACTTCAGAAATTTGGTATGGTCCAACATAGCAACTGTCGAATTTACCCTTCTTGGGTTCTTTGACCGCGTATACCATGTCGCCTGGTTTGAAATCTTCAGAATGCACCCTTTTGTCGTAATAGCGTTTTGAACGGTGTTTTGACCTGATAAGTGACTTCGAAGCGAGTTGTCTCATCTCGTCGAGTCGGGATGTGAGATCGCATAAGTAGTCGCCATACGTTATGGTTTCTTCAGGGGGAGGAAATGAGCTAGGAGTTCGAGCCGGTCTTCCATATATTAATTCAAACGGCGTGAACTTTGTGGATTCGTGAACTGATGTATTATAGGAGAACATAGCGAAAGAAACAAGTTTGTCCCAATCTTCGTATTTGTCGACGTAATGTTTTATAAATTCCGCTAGAACAATATGACTTCGTTCAAGTGATCCGTTTGTCTGAGGATGATAACTCGAGGTTGTTAAATGTTTGATTTTGAAAATTTTTGCAAGATTATTAAATACCTTTCCGACAAATGATCTACCTTGATCACTCAGTATAATTCGTGGGCTGCCAAATTGATTAATTACATTGCGAGCTAGCGCGTCGGCTATTGTTTCAGCTGTTATATCAGGGACCGGAACGGCGATGCAATACTTTGTCAAGTTATCTTGAATGGTTAAGATGTGTCTATTTCCGTTCGGAGTTATAGGTAATGGGCCTACGGTATCTATCGAGATTTTATCGAACGGTTCGGCAGGTGTATCAGTGATAATCATTGGTTCGCGGGTTTTTATTCGAGTTAGTTTGTGTAATTGACATTCTGGACAGGTTCTCACGTATTCTGTAACATCGTCTTTTAAATTTGGCCAATAAAATCGTTCGCGAATGCGTCTGTACGTTTTTGTTACTCCTTTATGTCCGCCCATTAAGCTTTCATGATATTCTGAAATTATTTCTTGTCGTATCGTCTCGTCAGGTATCGTCACGTTTCCGCGGCAAATAGTAATTGAGCAATTACATTCGCCTAAACATTCTTCGAGTAATTCCGTAATGAATGATTGACTAAAATTTTCTAGCATATCTCCGGGTTTCGATATCCGGAGCGATTCGATCTGGTGCTTATTTATTGCGTCTTTTATTGTCCGAAAAACTTCTTTAAGATCTTGCACCGAGAATGTGTCAAAATGTTTGTTTATTAAAACTGCGCTTAGAATTTTATTATTTCCCTTTTTTGTAACCAAAACTTGATTGCGCTTAGGTTTCTTGAATTTTAAATCTTGTGGAAAAATCGTGTCTGTTTCAATAAGCAATCGCGATATGACAGTAGTGAATTCGCAATCGGCTGAAATAAAATGCAAATAATTTCCCTTGTGGTAAGTTAAATTTTCGTTCGTCGTGTTTATTTGGAGAAGTCTGTCTTCGTTTTTCATGTGGGGGTAATAAATTCCTGGTGGTATAGTTTGAGAGTTTTTCCTTATGCTTGTAGTCGGTGCATCTTCAATGACCTCAGGGTCGCTTTCTTCCGAAGCTTCATCTGGTTCATTGAAATCTGGCCGTAAATTATCCTGAAGCTGTTGACGGGGTTCTTCGTCGCTACTTATCTCGCTTTCGACTCGCGTGACGGCGGGTGTCGATCTACATACAGGGTGTCGGAAAGTTATCATTGACTCGCGTGTTTTTCCTACTTCATTATCTGCATCTTCTGATTCTGTATATTCGTCTGTTTGAGTTTCGCAATTTTTACTAGCATTATTTGCGCTGTCCCACCAGAATTTATCTCTTGTTGGAGTTTGATCGATTTCAATTATATTTTCGTTATCTTTTGGTGCTTGTTCATTTGGGGTTTCTGTTCCACTGCTTTCCAGTGATTCGTCTATTCCAAAGGCAAATTTTAAAACATCTTTAAATCTTCTCGGCGGCGAGGGTCGAGAGGGGGTTTTTGTCTTTTGAGGATCTATCCTTTTTTCAGCTAGGCTTGGAAAAGCACTGTTCCGAGCACGAGCGGCCGGAGGTCGTTGCTCCGTGTCAGATGTGTCGGACGCAGTCTTAAGTGGTGGAGCCTTTGCACGGGCTTTAGGCACTCGTACCGGCACCACAGGAGGGGGTCTGTTAATGACTTTACGATTCCTTACTCTCTCGGCAATTGTAGCACCGGGTAAATTTGATTCTTCCAGCACTGTGGGTAAAGGCTTATTTTTGCTACCCAGTGGTCGACCAAGTTTTGTTATGGGGTTTAAAGCAGCAGCCCTTCGAGGGACTACTCCTGTAGTTGTTTTCTTTGCAGCAGATGATATAGGTAATATCGTGGCGTTCGGCGTTACAGGATTTCTGGAGAGCGCGTCGGCATTGGAATTCAATCGCCCGGGTTTATAAACGAAGGTATATTCATATTCACGTAACCTTATTCTCCATCGAATTAATCTTTGAACGGGCAATTTTACTGAATCGATCCATCTCAAAGGTTCGTGGTCGCTAACGAGCGTAAAATGTCGTCCGTATAAATAAGGTCTAAAATGCAATATCGCGTATACTACCGCGAGACATTCCTTTTCGGTTGTACTATAATTTTTCTCAGCTGAATTTAAAAGTCTTGAAAGATAGGCTACGGGTCTATCTTCTCCAATTTTTCCTTGACTTAACACCGCACCGATAGCGTAATTTGAGGCGTCAGTAGTTAAAATAAAAGGTTCTTCAAAATTTGGATACTGCAAAATTGGGGCTGTACAGAGAGCCTTTTTCAAATAGTCAAAACTCTTTTGTTGTTCCGCCTTCCAATTGAATTCTACATTTTTCTTTAACAGGTCGGTCAATGGTCTGGCTACCTCTGAGAAATTTTCGATAAATCGTCTATAATATCCGGCTATACCGAGGAACTGTCGAACGTTCGTGACTGTTTTCGGGGTAGGAAATTTATCAACTGCTTCTGTCTTTTTCGGGTCGGGGCGTACGCCCTCGTCACTAATTATGTGACCGAGATAAGTTACTTCGGTATTCAAAAATTCACACTTATCTGGTTGAAGTGACAATTTAGCTTTACTAAGCCTATCAAAAAGTCTTCTGACTTTAGTTCCGTGTTCTTTCAAAGAAGTCGCGAAAAGAACAATATCGTCGAGATATACAAATAGTTCGCTATCTTGTAGTCCAAGGAGAACTCTATCCATTAAGCGTTGAAAAGTGGCGGGAGCATTTTTGAGACCGAATGGCATTCTTGCGTATTCGTAATGTCCATTGGGAGTGCTGAAGGCGGTCTTTTGTCTATCTTTGGGATCCATTTCAATTTGGTGAAATCCACTGGCTAAATCAAATGTTGAAAAATATTTTGCTCCGCCGAGTCTATCAAGGATCTCGGTAATATTTGGTAATGGATAAGCATCGCTCACTGTTTTTGAATTTAATTCTCGAAAATCTATTACCATTCTCCATCGTTTATTCCCTTTCGAATCGGGTTTCTTTGGCAC
The DNA here is from genome assembly GCA_963921915.1 of Hyposoter dolosus. NCBI lineage: Eukaryota > Metazoa > Arthropoda > Insecta > Hymenoptera > Ichneumonidae > Hyposoter > Hyposoter dolosus. Next base: position 13,778,138 of record OY998135.1, on the reverse strand, counting down.
GATCCATAATGGTGAATTGTACGGGGAAGCTGAATCTACAATGACGTTATTTTCCAATAATTTGTTAACTTGGTTATTTATCTCCTCTTTGTGAGCTGGTGGAAAACGATATTGTCTTATGGTTACGGGTATATCGTCCGTCGTCGGTATAGTATGTTTTATTTCTGTAGTCGCGGGTAATTTATCGCCTGGCAAGTGGAAGAGATGAGGATACTCTTTTATCAAGTCGAGCACATGTTCTCTTTCCTCAGAGTTCAAGTGGTCTAAACGGAGACTGTCACGAATTTTCTGATCTCTGTTTGACGGGGACTCACTTTCACTTTCTTCACTTTCGGGTTCAAAGAAATCTTCTGAATTATCGTAGTAATCGAATGGAATTAATTCTTGCGGAGGTACATTGACTTGAGCGTCATCTTCATAAGCGTTAACCGCTAGAATATAACAAGTTCCGTTATTGTTAGTAACAATTGCGTTTCCCATGAAAATATTTTCTGGAGTTTGAATTCGCGGAAGAAATCCGGTTTTTAATTCGGTATTAGAAACTTTAATTGGGACTTTCATGCGAGTCCGGGCCTTGAGTATGAAAGTTGTGCCTGAGTCGTCGCGTATTGCATCATGCGTGTTATCTACATTTTCCGCGAAGTGTTCGGTATTTTCGAATGGAATTGGATTTATTGGTTTTGAGTCTGTGACGAGCGTGTTGTGATGAAAAGATAATTCTGCTTTTTCGTTTTGTAAAAATTCTATGCCTATTATTCCGTCTGCTGGAATAGCATCATTTTCATTTAACACTTGAAATTTTGCTGGCTTATCGAATAAGGTCAAATCGGTAGAACCTAGCGTATGAATTTTCTCGGGCGTTATTCCGGATAATGAAAGAAAATCATGAGTTGCTATAATGCATCTGCGTTTTAACGCTGGTAATTTGATAAGGTTAATATCGGCGCCTGTATCTATTAGGAAGCGTCCGTAACCTTTTTCGAGTTCTGGGGCGCGTAGAGTGATTATTGGGGAGCGTCCTTGGCCACTTGTCCATCTGACATATCTCCTGCTGTGAGGAACTTCACTGTCGGAGGACGCTGGTTTTGAGAATCGCTCGTCGTTGCGTCCGCGCGACGGGCGTCTTGAGAGTTTAAATGATCGGAAGTGTTGTTGGGTCGAGGAGAGATGGGTCTCATGCTTGGAAATGCGTTCTCGTGTTTGTAAAAAGGGTTTTGGTACATTGGGTACGTTCCTTGATAAAATTGATTATACTCGTTGTACGGAGGGTACATAGGAGGACCGTAAGGCATGGGAGGATAAAATGGTGGCTCACGAAAATGATTCGGAGGATAATTGTAAAAATTTCTTCGTGGTGGATTCCTATTTGGGTATCGTTGCGCTGGAAAATCTTCGCGTCTCGGTCGCTGATCACGAGGGGGAGTTGTATCGCGACGAAATAGTTTATTAAAATTCGAATTTTTATTATCGAAATTATTTTCTCGGGTTTGAAAAGATACTCGACGGGGTTCGTTATTTCCGAACTGGGGCTGATTATTTTGTTCAGTTTGGGTGTATCTCAATGAATTCGAGTTTCGAGCGTTCGCTCCTTGCATATCTCTTTCGATGCGTTGGACGACTTTAAGTGCGTCTTCTAAATTTTGAGGGTCTTGAACGCTGATGGCGTATAATAAATCGTCAGATAGACCTCTTTTAAATGATTCTAGGGCTACTCCATCGAGCATGGGCAGCATGTGTGTTGCTTCTGCTTCAGTGAATTTTTCTTTCAAAGCGGCTATTGCGCTTGTTCGTAATCTTTTTATTCGTGTGTAATAATCTAAAACACTTTCGTCTCGTCTCAATCGGACGGCTTGAATTTCAGCACAATAATATGGGTATGATTTCTTCGGTGAGAAATATTCTTTCAATGCTTTTGATAAATCTTCAATTGAATCAATTGTCTTATCGGCTACCGCATCGCGGGCAGTTTCTTTGAGTTTCGAACAAACTCCTTTGAAAAATGAATTTTTAAGGCCTTCGGGCACAAATGTATAACCGTTTTCTACATCTTCGATAAATGATTTGAGGGGCATATTTTTGCCGTTAAAATTTGGTACGTGTATCAATGCTTGTTGTAACGCCATACACTCGCCCATGCTTGTAAGCATAGCGTCTGTAATGGTTTGATGGTGTGTAATATTTGCAAGTTCGGGATTCGCCATGTTGGTCGAATTGGTTAATTTGTTAAAGTAATAATTGTGATTGAAAATAATCTCTTCTAGTGGCAACCGAAGGGTAGGCACTCAGTGTACTAATATCCCACCGCTGTCACCAAATTTTTATCTGTCACGTCCGAGTGACGTGGGGGAAAAGTCGGATATTTGAGCGTCGAGCGGTAAACGCTATGTTCCATAAGCTTTTCCTATCAGAATGTATACGCTGTGCGTGTATATAGATATACTCCTAAGAGTATGGTGGGCGCACACTGATAGACCTCGAGAAGTCTTGCCTTTTATCTTAAATTGCGACTAGGAGAGGGAAAAGGTGTAATTCGTGAATAAAGAGATTAGAGATTCTTTATGCACTTCTTTAATGAAAGTAATGGATTAGAAAATATAAATGGTGAAATACAAACTTGATACAATAGAAATGGTTACGTTACCGGAGAGGTGTCCTTTGGTTATTCTTTGGTTGATTCTTACTTGTTTTAAGTCGATGACAGTTTATCTTTGGTTTCGACGCGTTGTTTGATTCGTTGTATTATTACTTCTTTCGTTTATAATGATTTGATACTTGAAATAAAAAGGGTCTCTTTGCAATAGACGATAATCTGAACTACTACTAGTTCTATAACCGTGTGACACTAAGTACGGTATTGAACTGATTAGCAGAGTTTCACTATAAATTAATGACAAACTGAACTACGGCTAACCGTATAGACGCGACGCTAGGTGCGAACAGAATGCCAAGATTGTGGTTAGGCTCGGCCTTTTTATAGGGCTGAGATATGGAAAATGGTAGGGTTTTATGGGTTTTCTTAGAAGTAGTATCGTCGTGACTTAATTAGGCGAGCGGATGTTCAGTATCGTCGATAATGCAATCCGGAAATACATTCGGAAGTTAGATCGGCCTTTACCCGTTTGGTTAGAAGTGTTTCGGTTACAAATCTGGACCTAACTCGGGAGCGTGTGTCGCGTATCATAATTTATGGCCGCAAGTGCCGAGTGTTACTCGGCGCTGTCATTTTAAGAGTTCTCGGAAGGAAAACTTATAGAATCTTAGCTATATATAAAATAAAATTTAAAATCGTCGGTTGTGACACCGTCAATTGGTTGTCGGAGATATTTTCCTTCTTTTTACTTCACTTTTCTTTCAAGGTTTAATTTTACTTTATCAATATCTTTTAACTTTTTCGTATTTCTCGAAGTGACTTTACAAAATTTAACTTTTACCTTTATCTCTGATGATGTAAACTCTCGATCATCTTTCCTTGCAACTAACTGATTTTTCCTTGCGCAATACTATTTAAAACATTACTTTCAAGGCGTTTCCCCAAAATTTAGAGTAGGGAAAGTCAACGCTAATGACTTTTCATCTAGCCCTTGACATTTCCTTATTTAGTCTAAAGGGCCCGATGCTTCGGGGCCGCACTATCCCTCCCACATGGTTTCCCTTTTCTTACGGTGTGTGGGTGGATTTCTTTTACCCCCCACGACCAATAGTCTTGCTTCGGGAAGGCCCGTTCTTCCCTCCACATTTCTACGTATCGGTTATGGGTCTATATTTTCTAGTCTACATCTTCACGTTCGTGTTCTTTATTTGGGTAAATATTCTGCCTCATCATAATTCTGCCGGAAAAGTCGCATCTGCATCCGGTTTTCCTTATATGGTGAAAACAGACGCGGCGTTTGGAGTTTTTCGATGTCACGATATTTATCCGCTTTCAATAGAACGCGTAATAATATTTCTTACTTCCTACATGAATATATTCATTTTTCTCATACTCGTTTTTTAAATTTGTTTGGTCTGGAATGTAAGAAAATGATATTTCGAAGGCTGCAAGTTGTTCTGCTTAAATTTTTATGCCTTAAGAATTAGATGCACCTGTGTACGAAAGGCTGTCTGGTAGTTTGAATACATGGTTTATTTTTAGTTGAAACATACAAGACATTTAGTTAACTAATAATTCACGCGGATGTCACACAAGAGGTTGGTCATTGAGTCCCATACGAAACCAATAAGCTAAAGGCTCCACCCGAAAACAGAGTGTAGTGCGTAACCGTGCACTACCGTGTCTATTATGAATTTTATTGTTTTCAGGATTACTCCAATCCCGAGCAGTGTGGCGCTGAAGGTGCCATCTGTGTTGAAAAATGAGTGCATTTTACCCCAAACCCTCTCAACTGATTCTTGGATGACGTTGTCATTTATCCAATGAGTTATTGTTACCCCCTGGTCAACTGCGTTTTGGCCAGTTGCTCCTCGAGCAATGGTATTTAAGACTGCGTTTCGCTCAATTGGGAACATAATGCTTGTTCTCAAGTTTTCGAGGTCCTGAGAAGAGTAAATTCCACTTTCTGCGAGGAAAGTGGGAGTTATATATCTCCAAGTTGGTTTAATTGAGGTTGAAATAACCTCCGGGGGTACGGAACCTGCTAATTGCGGTAAACTTTGGTACCAGTTACCCTCTATGTAAAACATAGGGGAGAGCAAAGAATTACACTCGATTTGATGTCCCGTTTTTGTAATTATTCGAGTTCTAGGCATCATAAATAACGATTCATTTCCTCTTTTAATTGGGAACTCCTGATAGCATTCATCGGTTCTCCTCGACATAACATTAACTGGTACACATTTTGCAAGGCGGACTACTTCTACTAGATATGCGATATAACCTGGTTTATTCATGTAGTGATATGCAAATTCGGCTGGTGTAATTGATGCGAACCCTAGGGTATTACGAAGAACTCGTTTTTCGATTTCGCATTCTTGTTTTATAATATTGTTATAGAGGCTTGTTATTTCATTACCGAAATGCTTTGCTACGTAGACGAATTTAGCATTCATATATGCGAATAGATCTATGTTCATTAATTAATATTTCTTTACCGGAAAGGTGCCACCGGGAACTTGTTCCAAAATAAAAAGTTTTGAGTGTTCCGTTTTTATGAGTTTGTAACCACACGCTAAGGTAAATCTTCTAACAGTCAATGCGAAAGTTATATCTTCTGGTGTGATTGAAAATATTTCTTCTTTGTTTATCGCGTTTTTAGTGTCTACAATTTTTTTCGCGTCGCCTTGAAATAAAACTTCATATTTTCCAAATCCGCAGGTGTCTGCTGGTATTGGATTCCATTGAGTATAACCTTCCCAATCAAAACATAAACCCGAGCTGTGCTTGCATTTAGTGCCGGATCGCAAATTGACTTCATTTAATTCGCTATTCACTTGTGCTGTGTCACGTCCGAGTGACGTGGAGGAAAAGTCGGATATTTGAGCGTCGAGCGGTAAACGCTATGTTCCATAAGCTTTTCCTATCAGAATATATACGCTGTGCGTGTATATAGATATACTCCTAAGAGTATGGTGGGCGCACACTGATAGACCTCGAGAAGTCTTGCCTTTTTTCTTAAGTTGCGACTAGGAGAGGGAAAAGGTGTAGTTCGTGAATAAAGAGATTAGAGATTCTTTATGCACTTCTTTAATGAAAGTAAAGGATTAGTAAATATAAATGGTGAAATACAAACTTGATACAATATAAATGATTACGTTACCGGAGAGGTGTCCTTTGGTTATTCTCTGGTTGATTCTTACTTGTTTTAAGTCGATGACAGTTTATCTTTGGTTTCGACGCGTTGTTTGATTCGTTGGATTATTACTTCTTTCGTTTATAATGATTCGATGCTTGAAATGAAAAGTCTCTTTGCAATTAGACGATAATCTGAACTACTACTAGTTGTATAACCGTGTGACACTAATAAGTGCGGAACAGAAAGACAAAGATTGTGGTTAGAAGTGGCCTTTTTATAGGGCTGAGATATGGAAAATGGTAGGGTTTTATGGGTTTTCTTAGAAGTAATATCGTCGTGACCTAATTAGGCGAGCGGATGTTCAGTATCGTCAATAACGCAATCCGGAAATACTGCGGAAGCTGGATCGGTCTTTAACCGTTTGGTTAACAGTATTTCGGTTACAAATCTAGACCTAACTCAGGAGCGCGTGCCGTGTATCATAATTTATGACCACGAGTGTCAATCATGACAAGGGCGGTGGTCCTGAGATCGCTGCAAGTAAGCCGGTCGGCGATGATGAAAAATCTGACGACGTTTTCCTCGCAAATGTGAGCGAGCATGTAATTTTCACAGATAGTTTTCAAGTTTTCAATTCCATAGAAATCCGCCAGCAAAATCAAATCATCAACGATTTTGGCCAAATTGACCAAAACTCCTGTGTACAAATAATTGAGGAATATCTCGAACACCGCTGGTTCTACATCGTCGATGTGGATATTGCTGGTTACTTGGTTGTTGAAGGAGTTTGAAAACATTTTCTCAAAAACTCTGCTGTGAGCGGCGAGGACTGCTTTATGGGCTGGAAACTCTTTCTCTTCTAATATAAACGTGAAGTCGGCTAGGGTCTTGTTTTCCAAGAGCGCCTTGACTTTAGTCAAAACTTGGGCCGAAGAATTGCGAGTGTTCAGCAGTTTCTGGCCCGAGGGGTATTTCACTCCGGTGCAGGTCACGGTGATGATTTCCTTGGTCGTGACCAATGAAATCTTGACCTTGATGGTGAGCGTATCATCTTCGGATCTTGTATCGTTAAAAATATAAGAACGATTGTTCTTGCCGAAAGATTTGTGAAAATAGTAAGAGAAAGTGTTCTGTGTGAAGGGCGCAGTATAGACGTGTTCGTACGACTTTAAAATCGTGATGGAAAAAGTCACACCCAACGTAAGAATGTCGACGGTACTCGAGAAAATGATCGTCAAGGGATGGTCTTTCGCCGGTTCCAACAGAAGTTTGCACGTATATCCATCCGTGCCCTCAAGTCGGAACTCGTTGGAAAAAATTCCATCCCTATATCTGGCTTGATAAACATCCGACCAATGGTGTAAATGCTAGTAATACTCTGTGTCGTGTTTGTTAACGCGGCTGTTGCTCTCGTGCCACTTAATCCTCTTCGACATTTCGGACGGGTCGTTTTGTTTGCGAACAGCAATCTAGGAAGAAAAAATACAAAAAAAATTTATCGTCATCACTTTTTGCTACTCTCGAGAATAAATTAAGGCCATTAAGGGCCTTGACTGGGTCACTTTGATTTTTTTTCAGTAAAATTCAGTACTCGATAGTACTTGGGAATAAATGAAGTCCATTAAGAGCCTTGACTGGGACACCTTGATTTTCTTTCGTAAAATTTACTCAAAAGTCACGCATTTGTTGTGCCCTGAGCGCAACCAAATTCCTTAGAAAATATAAAAATCATACATCGATCGTCAGCACTCAGTTTATCGAACTTTCGAGCACAAGTCGCGTTAAAAGTGCATTAGTAGTAGAGCTACAGGCGTTCTGGACCAAATGGCGGCGAGGGGTATGAGGTGGCGAGGCGGCAGCCCCGCCGCCACATGCCCCTCGCCGCCGAGCTGGACCCCGCTCTCTCCCCATGCCCCTCGCACGTAGGCTGAGTCTAGGACACTGGTCGTGTGGATGTCGGAGAGAGAGAGAGGGATAGACGGGAAGAATTATGGGAGTGTGAGAGAGATGGTTGGATGGGAAAAATGATGGGAGTGAGAGAGATGGATAGATGGGAAAAATGATGCGAGTGAGAGAGATGGGTCGTCGGGCGTGAGAGACTGCCGAGATTGGAGTTATCGAAGCGGGGTAGTCTAAATATTAAGACACATATACGGTTACATATATTTATTGAGAAAAAGATTCTATATAATTTTAATATATCAAATGGAAAAAAAGCTTGAAGATTATTTCAAAAATTTTTTGATGATGGCTCTCTCTTTCTCTGAAACAGAGCAAGAAAAAAAACTTATATTAATACTTCTGTTTTCTCAATTTTATTTTACTTATTCATTTATACATACTCATTGTTGACAGTCCAGGCAAACTTCCTCCCCCACGAGCTGATAGAGCCTTGTGCCGCAATCATCGCAGTATTTGAGGGAGAGCTCGTTGAAATCGCCGGAAATATGACGGCGGATTATTGTGAGGGTGGCGAACATCTCACCGCGTGTTTCATCAACGCAAACACCGCACAGTCTATTACCACGTTCATTTCTATAATGAACGCTCACTGCACAAGCTTTCGATTTTTCACTTATGGCATTTTTACTCTCTTCAGTAAAAATATACCGAAGTTTTTTCGGCTGACAATTAGCACTGTCACATTCGGCGAAAATAACGTTCTTTTGCGCTGCCATTTCAATAAGTGTTTTAACATACACACACACACACGAAAATAATTGTTGAAGGTTTCAATATACAAACGATTGTCGAAAGATGGGATACGACTGTGAAACGTTCGCGATAAATGCTTGCAGAGTAATGAACAGATTTTCAAAATTTGTTAGGATTGTTCTCATTCCCTCTCCACTTTTTCCCCACCATGCGATTTTCCAATTGTTTTCTAAGAGACGTTTTTAGCCTGGTCCAGCAAGCTTTGACCATCCTAATGGAGTGCTTTTCTTCAAATAGGATCATTTTTGGCCTATGCCGACGCCCCATTTTTTTTCTACATTGAAAGATTGTAACAAATTAAGGTTTACGCTTCATCAATGCAATTCGGGAAATGAATTTGTAATCTAATCGGCTCCAGCCCAACTTTGACCATCCTAATGGAGTGTTTTTTTTCAAATAGGATCATTTTTGACCTATGCCGACGTCACATTTTTTTTTGCGATATCTTCGACCCATTGAAAACCTGCGTAGGGCAGAGGTTGACTCATTGCCCAACCATACAGATTCTTACATCATAATACATGAGGTATGATGAAGGATTCGACAGATTAAATGATTTCATATATTTGTTATTAGCTTGGGCATATCGGGTAGAACATTGGCTCAAACCACCGCGTATACCTCTCTCAATGAATAATACCATGTCGATGTCTGTGAGCAATTCAAATTGTACGTTAGTTTTTTTCATCATTGCATCCCAAGTGTAGCCGGGAAGGGTGTAATAGTGCGCTGGGTCAAGGCTATAGCTCAGCATGCACGTTTCACGAAAGTTTTCAAAAATGTCGGCCAACAGAAGGACATCTGTTTTCAAATACAGATCGCTGTACTCGCCGAGCGTTCGGAGGGAAAAGCGTTCCCATACATTTTTTGCATGTGCATACTCTGACTCGCTTATACTCTCACCCGTCAAAGAACTATAAAATGCGTCTTGAGGTGGAAGTGATGTCTCTTCTAATTTTTCCTTACTATCTATATATTCATCGGGGAATACTCCCTTTCGCGTTAATAGCTTGAAATCATCCGGCGATAAATTTTGAAATTGAGATTTAAAAATTTTTAGTTTATCCTCAGTTAGAAAAGATGCGAGCTTGTCCAGACCAGCTGCAAGAAATTTGAACGAGTCGATAAATCGTAACTTGATATTTTTTCTCGAGTTCTTCGAAGTTTGAACTGTCTTTGAGAATGAAATATATTTTTCCTTCGTCAGGGGTAGAACTTCGGTCTTACCCTCGAACGCTGTAGCAACTTCTTTGATAATAAAATGTGCATCATAACCCGATAAATTGTGAAACACAACTAGAATGTAAAATGCGTGTTGATAATTTAAATTACACTCTAAGTGGGCTGGTCCTCTAAACTGTCCCGTCAGATGACAATGATCACGCACACGCATGTCGTCTCTCATAAAATCTCTCTCACAAATATGGCACATTTTATCCTCTTGGAATCTCTTCCACTCTTCAGACGTGAGCTCCTTCATGGGGACATTGTTCAATAGAATTTTTTCAACCCGCAAAGCTAATTCCCTCAACTGATTCACCAGCCATACAATGCAATCATCTCCCCGATGCTCATAATATTGTGATAGCGACGCATCATATGAGCAACTTACATAATAGCCGGCACTAAACGCTCGATGGTGTTGATGTCGATTTTCATTCTTCTTCTCTTCGTCGCTGGTTTTTTCCAGGATGCACTCCAGATCGGCGTAGACGATGAAAGGGAGCCGCTCCTTCCGCTGTGAATTTTTGAAGCTCAACCACTTGTCGCAGGCGTTTGGCAGTCGAACTGCACACTCATTTAACTCGCCACAATCCACCTCGTGCAATTGCAACTTATGAGTTGTTGGAAAATAACGTAAACACCTGGAAAGTGGGGGGGGGGGGAAGTTGTCTAAAATGACAATAGCCGATTTTTTTTTCTCATATTATTCAAACTTACCGATCGCAGATGTGTTTCTTACAAGGAAAGTCTTTCCGCTGACCTCCTTCAATTTTGATGAAATTGAAATATGTTATTCTTCATCAAAATCTAAGAGACACGTATTTTTTTTTATCGGCGGAAAAACGTTTCTAAGGGGTGAAAATATCCCCTAAAGTTGAGACCTCCGAGGGGTAGTTTTCAGGTTTCGCCTATTTTCACTCGAGATAAGCGAATGCACCCAAATGGATAATCAACTTAATGATAAACGATGGAAAATGCAACTGGTTTCATATCGGGGGGTTGCACAGGAAAAAAGTTATAGGGGTTGAAATTCACAAAATCGTTATAACAAAAAAACTATAGCACCTATCTCGATGGTTTCAATTGCATTTTGAAGAGGGCAAAAAAGTAGTAATTACGGGTTTTTGCGTTTTTCCCGCAAATGAAGTTAAGGGGGTGAACTACCCCTATATATGTCTACAGTAAATCTCAATAAAACGGCAGTATTTCTTTGTTTTCTCATTTCTTCTCCTCGTGATACGTGTTTTCTTCAAATTTACAACAACCGTGCCACGTATATATTATTAAATGAACGGTTTTATCTAGAAGCCGACTTATTTATAGATCGATATTTCGATGAAAAAGTATACATATATGGCTTATCGATAATTCCGATTGATTTATATTTGGCAATCAGATAATATAGGCGTACGATAAGCGCTTACACATATTTGTTTCGGTAGATAGACAAAGTTTGGGGATGTTACATAGAAAAACTGTGTAGTCAACGAAAAAAAAACGAAAAAGTGCAACATGCTTTCATCTTTTATTGATGATAGGTAAACAGTCTAACAAAATAATCACTGAGGCGATAGATAGAAGCGAATATATAATCGCACGCTATTCTAGCCGTTGTAAGTACTGCAGTAATGATAGTCATCAAAAAAATGTTTAAAACATAGCGACTTTTTACACCAGGAGCAGCGAATAATAGCAACATTTTCACATCCTGCAACTTCACAATGTGAGTTGCAGGAATCTCCAAATGCAAAATCTACAGGATTTTCAAAATTCGCTGATTTTTCTTCTATGTAACCACTTTTTTACCAAGAATATTTGAAAAGATCGATATAACGCGGTGACGACTGTTGGTTATGCACGAGTGACTGCAGCTTTATGATATTGTGTCTCAAATGCAAATCAATATCATAATCCATCAAAAGACAATGATCAGAAAAATGTCTAACAAAATTTTTCCATACTCGGAATCCAAAAACATCGAGGGGTTGAATTTTTCCGGTAGTTCCTTTAGGTATAATCATTACTTTGACATCTCTATTTGAAGGTTTCACATCAAGTACAGCTTGGGAACAGTGTCCAGTCCAAGAATCAATCAGTAATAAAGATTTTTGACCAATTTTCGGGAACAATACATGCTGTAACCAAGTTTTGAAATGATCTGAAAATAGAAAAACGTATTTTCATAACTCGAAAAAATATCTATACAAAAACAGTGGGTGTGTAATTTATACCTGAAGTAAGCTTCCCAGACTTGGATACTTCTATGTACACATTATCCGGTCTGAAAAGCGTCTTTTCCACTATTGGACCAATCTTGCCAGTTGGTTCTTTTAAAACCAAAAATAGAGGAGATAACGGCTTACCATCAGCTGATATAGTCGGTTGAATACTGTAACTGTGGGTCATAGAAGAGACTGATTGTACAAGACATTGTATTTGCTTTTCTCCTTCGACTGCTAAAGTTCTTCCGGAATGTATTTCTAGTTGGAAGCCACTCTGATCTGCGTTGAATGTATTTGACAATCCGTAAGTTTTAATATTTTGTTTTACGTCATCGACAAATTTTCGAATTTGTTGTTCCAACACTGTTCCATCTTTAATTGTTTTAGATGTAACGAATTCATTTATTTTTCTCGATACGATACGATGAGCTGCTTTGAATGAGTTTATCCACGTACGAGATGCTTTGAAACGAAAATCGGTATGCCCTATTTCTCTTTGAGCATGTAAGGCCCATCTTTTCAAATCGGAATCGTGCACTATCAAACCAGCATCCACAGCAACTTTGAAATTTTCCAAAGTGTAAGCACAAATACGTGCTAATTTTTCTTTGTACGTGCCCCCTTTGTTTAAATTGTGCGCCCACCGCCGCAACTTTCTTATAGATTGCACTCTCTTGAACTTTTGTTTAACACTGCCCAAACCTAAATTTCCTTTCTTCCCGCTGCGCCAATACTCAACGGCCCTTAATTTGTACTCGTAAGATAAGCCTTCGTCATCACGAGTGCATGTATCAGGCGGAAATTCTGGTTCATGCAGGGCGTTTGACCATTCTTTATCTTCAACAATTTCCATTTCCCAATCCTTGAACGGTTCTTCAAAATGCAAAGAATTTTCTTCCACCATTTCGAAACCACTGTATTCATTCATTGCAGTCAACAAAATATTTTCAAAGTTTTCTTTCAATTGTATTTCATCGTTATTTACTGGTGAATCCGGTAAATGCATAACTTCAAAAGTTGCGAGAAGCATTCTAATAACGTTCAAAGGATTTATCTTCATTTTGATTAATATTTACAATTTCGTTTTAAATAGTCTCGAATTACAAGTGACTGATTTCGTGTAAAAGAAAAACAGCCGACTGTGGTGAATATATGCCGCGATCGCTGTTTTGTTACTGCTTCTACGTCGTATTTGAAATCTAATTTTGAGAGCGAGTCACAAACTGAACAGAAGTGATTCCCAGATAACACCGTTAAGAAAGAGGGGAGTTATGATAACTATGAAAATGCGTCAATATTTACTAAATTTTCGTGAGATCATAAGGTGTAGATTTTTTTGGAATTCATCTTCTGGCTTATTCAATATTGACTAATAAAAAAATGGTGATCCGTAAAAATTAACCCTTATGTAATTTTCGGCGAAAATAAATAAACAAGAAAATTCTTTGAAACTACGGATGTGATTGGTATGGATACCGTAAAAAGTGACAAAAAATAAAAAATTGATAGAGTGGTAGAATTTTCAGAGGGAAATTTTATTGTTGCGAAATTTCCTTGCTCAATTAGGTAAAATTCATTGCTTAAATACATTTAAAATTAAATCTTTTAAGTATAACGAGTGTCGTAAATTGCCTTCAAATAAAAAACAACTTATTAAGATTGGACGCACACTTTTGGTTCTATCGCTTTCACCAGTTATGAAAATGCTATTTCCAGAAAAATCTATCCATCGTTTGAGATGTAGACGTTGAAAATTGGAAGAAAACACGTATCACAAGGAGAAGAAATAAGAAAACAAAGAAATACTGCCGTTTTATTAAGATTTACTGTAGACATTTATAGGGGTAGTTCACCCCCTTAACTTCATTTGCGGGAAAAACGCAAAAACCCGTGTCTACTACTTTTTTGCCCTCTTCAAAATGCAATTGAAACCATTGAGATAGGTGCTATAGTTTTTTTGTTATAACGATTTTGTGATTTTCAACCCCTATAACTTTTTTCCTGTGCAACCCCCCGATATGAAACCAGTTGCATTTTCCATCGTTTATCATTAAGTTGATTATCCATTCGGGTGCATTCGCTTATCTCGAGTGAAAATAGGCGAAACCTGAAAACTACCCCTCGGAGGTCTCAACTTTAGGGGATATTTTCACCCCTTAGAAACGTTTTTCCGCCGATAAAAAAAAATACGTGTCTCTTAGATTTTGATGAAGAATAACATATTTCAATTTCATCAAAATTGAAGGAGGTCAGCGGAAAGACTTTCCTTGTTAGCATGATATTTGCTCAAATTTGCGCCGACCAGGCGTGAAAGATTTTTTATCCATGCGTAGTGTCCAATCCCATTCCCTCGAGCATTCTCCAAATAGAGCAGGTTAATGTGCTTGTTCCTCTTCTTTTCCGTGAGATGAATCGGCACCACCGTATGATTTTTCAGTCCATAAACATTAATTGAAAGATCATTCAGAACTTCAAATTTTTTCACATTATTCAGCGAAACGGGGAAGCTAATGCCCGTGAATTTGAGTTTGGTACTATAGTCGGGATACGAAGACACACGATCACTATGCATCTCTGCAGGATATAGAGCTGCTATCACTGCCCATGTAAAACATGCATTGTCACGCGATTGAACATTTACAACCGCCTTCTTCAGCTTTACTTCCCTCGGAAGTCTAATAGTACAACTGGCTCTCAAGGGTTTGTATTTGTTGATATTCACAGTTAGATTTATTATACGCAGTAATGACCATGCACTGTCACGATCTTGAAACTCATCGAGCAGAGCCAGAGTAGGCTCGATAATACGCTCCTCATACCATGCAGTCAAGTCCGATGTTCTGAAAAGTTCGACATTCCGCACATTGACACTTTTGTACGCGTGTTTGTCCGCCGCAGTAAATTCACCATTAAAGAGCGTATTCACTTTAACACAATCATGTTGCCGAATAGCCTCTTGCACTTTTTCAATAACTATTGCACTTGCATCCAGGAGGAATAACCTCGGATCAATATGATTTTGATTTATAACGGCACCGATTGTTACACGAGTTTTAAACGCACTCTCTATCTCGCGCCAAATCAATCCGTTGTCACTACTATTTCCCGCACCAGTATGTAAAAAACGTCGGCTCGTTATATGCTTTAAACCCTCTAAACGAAGGATTTGAGCCTCTACCCACTGATTGTATCCTAAGCGCAATCGGATACGAGTACCTGAGCCTCAGCCCTCAATGAATTTTTGTAGTTGTCACATCTTTTTTCCCAGTTATTGTATTCTTCTATTGTGCTAATCACCGCGATTTGTGCAGTTAAACTTTTTTCGGATTGTGACATGGTGAAAAAAAGGGCGGCCAGATGCAAACAGCGTGAGGCTTCGACCGCGACTGTATGGATTTTGTCGGTCTTCCACCTAAAACCTTTTTTTTTCTTTCCCCCGAAAAATGATGGAAAATTGCGGTAGGACATCTTAAGACACTCTAGGGTAATAAAGTTTACCACCCAAGAGTGCATTTCCCAAGCTGCAAGGCGTGCGGCTTCGACCGTGGCTGGCTTGGTCTATCACTATCTTCATTTCACTATCCTTGTCAATGGCGATGAATCCATACTTATCAGATTTCCAACACTTTATGCACAAATCTCTGAAGCGATTATAAGTCATATCGGTATTGACATGATCGTTATACACATGTTTAAGGTTCATATCGTCCTGTTTGAAGAGCACCACAAAATTTGCATTATCCCTGACGAGATGTTTTGGGATCCGAGTATATGTCTGACAGAGATAAAAACTATCGACAATCTCGTGTCTACCCATGGAAAAAATGCTCTCACATTATCCTGTTTTTCACATGCTATATCGTCAATACGCTGCCGCCCCGCCACCTCATACCCCTCGCCTCCATTTGGTCCAGAACGCCTGTAGCTCTACTACTTGCATTTTTCATCATAACCTCGCTTGCAGTCCGAGCGAGGCCACACCAAAATGCTCACGATCATATTTTGCAATCGACCGTCCCGATCCACCTGTACTCTGGGCAATGACCTCAAGACATCGGACGATCGATTGCCCACCACCAATAATTACCACCTCCATTAATTAACGCCAACCCCTAAGTTTATAAAAGGGAAAGCAACATTTCAACGCGCTAGTCTGCGATCCGACACTTAGAAGATCAGTCTGCGATCAGACACTAAAATATCAGATCGCTCATCATAACCATTGGTATCGAGGCACCTATCGCGATTGTAACAAACTATACAACAATAAACCTATTAGTTAAGACCGAAAGTATTGAGTTGGAGATTAACTCAACCTTGGCAACATCCCGAACTATTCGTCCGTGCAAACTCGCCCCCACGTGACGATTCGCACGGGCACAATACATTGCCGTCAAAATTCTATTATCGCAAATAGTGTGTCCGGTAATATTTAAAGCCACATTTTGTTCTTTTTATATTCAACCGTCGTTTGCCTTGCTTCCTTCTATTTTCATCTACCAATTACCAAATTTTTTCATTTTATCCATAATGCATCATATTTATGCAGATTCGACGAATTTTTGAGGGGTCTGCTCCCCACCAGGTAGAGCGGAGGCATTTGATGATATTGAGTAGCTTTGAGCATTTGGAGATGAGGTTGAAGAGATGAGGGATCCACGACAGGCGCTGGTCAAAGGTGATGCCGAGAAATTTGGCGGAAGGGCAAGTAGGTACACGAGTGGAGTCGATGGTGAGATAGTAGGAGTCCCGATTGATGGGTCTACGGGAGAATAAAATGAATTTAGATTTGGTAGGTTCAATGGAAAGTCCTAGGGAGTGTAGATAAGGAGAAATATTGTCAAGACTAGATTAAATGGACGAGATGGCTTCTTGTGGGAAGACGGCGGAAGAAAAAATAACCACGTCGTCAGCGAATTGAAGACAGGAGCTAGCAGGATGGAGATGTCGTTCAAGTGAATTGGTATAAATGATTTACAGAAGGGGGCTCAGGATGCACCCTTGCGGAACGCCTTTGTAAGAGTAGAAAGGACCTTGAGACACGCCTGCGATGGAGAAATAGTTAGAACGGAAAGAGGTAAGGTTAAATATGAATTTGCAATAAGACCAAGGAATTCCTAGAGATTTGAGACATGTACAGAGAATGCCTGGATCTACATTGTCGAAGGCGCTGGAAATGTCGAGGAAAATACATGCAGTATATTTATTAGTCAGGAAACTGTTATATATTTCAGTGCTTAGAATGGATAAGTTATCGGCACAGGACCGCAATTTACGAAAGCCAAATTGCGAGTTGGCGATGAGTAAATTGCTTTCTAGCCATTGGGTTAAGCGGGACTGTAATAATCTTTCCATGAGTTTAAGGAGACAGGGGGCTAGGGAGATCGGACGAAATTTACCAGGTGAAGATTTCGGAATGAAGAATACAAGGAAATTGTGTCATTGACTTGGAAAAAGGCCG
Organism: Hyposoter dolosus; assembly: GCA_963921915.1. Classification (NCBI taxonomy): domain Eukaryota; kingdom Metazoa; phylum Arthropoda; class Insecta; order Hymenoptera; family Ichneumonidae; genus Hyposoter; species Hyposoter dolosus. Next base: position 13,760,787 of record OY998135.1, on the reverse strand, counting down.
CGAGAGAGAAAAGTGCTGTAGGTATCGAGGATGAGATGTAGAATAGGTACCGGAAGTCGAGAAATTATAAAAAAATCTATTTTGTCGATGCCCGGGGCGGATTTAGTGTTGCTTTTGGTGATGGCGGCTTAGAGTTCTTGGAAAGAGAAGGGTGAATCGAGATGAGGAGCATCTGGAAAATCGTTCGGAAAGGAAGGGAATGGACATGAAGGAGGACAGAAGGTAGGAATGAGTTGTGCAAGATGATTATGGGAGTCAATGTTGTTGGGGAGAGAGGGGGAGTTGGGGATTTCTGTGACGAAAACTTTTGATTTGGGACCATATTTTGCCAGATGAAGTGCAGAAATCTATAGAATTTGTAAAATTTACCCACGATTGTTTTTTTACCCTTTTAAAGGTTTTCTTGGATACAGCGTCTTGCTTTTTTGCTTCAATTAAGTTAGCTAAATTTGATTCTCGGCGGAATGCCGCCCAAGCTTGTTTTCTGGAGTTGTTGGCGGTGGCGCACTCGTCGTTCCACCAAATAGCGGGTCTATTTTTATAAGTGCCAGACGAAGACCAATTTATGGAAGGAAGAGATGCCTCGATAGATTCAGAGATGGCGTTAGTGATATTATTGTATTGTTTGATGGGGCATGAGTCGGAAAGGAGGGGAATTTTGTCGTTTAAGAGATTACCAAAGACCGACCAGTCAATTTTTTTGTGGGGGTACCTGAGCGGAGAAAATGGGATCGGTGAGTAGGGTATTCCTAAGCTGATGGTAATGGGAAAATGATCACTCAAGAGTGAGTCGTTCCCCACTCGCCAGCTGGATGAAGGCAGAAGTTGAGGAGATATAAGTGAAAGATCGATGGCAGAAGGAGGATTGAGAGAAGGGTGAGAACGGTTAGTGGTGGCTGATCCGTCGTTTAGAAGGCAAAGGTTGAAGTTGATGAGAGAATCTAATAAGGAAATACCGGAATTGCAATTTTTAGCGCAACCCCAAGAAGTATGATGGCTGTTGAAGTCTCCGCAGATTAAGAAGTTGTTCTGAGCATTAAGGGAATTGAATAAGCGGTTCCAGTCGCGAGAGTTTAAACGGGCAGACGGAGGTTTGTAGAGGGAGATAATAGTGAGAGGTCCTAAGGAGGTAGGGATGGAGATGGCGAGAGTTTCAATATGATTGGGAGAGTGTAAAACGGAGTTGATAATTGAGAAAGGAATATTTTTTTTTAGGCAGATGGCGAGGCCACCACCTTTTTGAGCATCGCGATTTTTGAAAAGTGTGTGAAAGCCGTTAAGTCTGAGAGAGTCGGCGTCTGAGAGCCAGGTCTCGCAGAGAATAATCAGGTCAAAGGAGGAAGCTATTTGTGAAAGCGGTCCAATTTTGTTGCGGAGACTTCTACAGTTTCATTGGAGAACTTTCAGGCATTTATTGAGAGCCAGGATGGGGCGGAGTGGGGGTTGCGAGAAGAGAGTTGAGGGTTGCTAAAACGGGGGTTATTTTATCGGAAAGGCCCTGCGATTGTAGAGCAGATATGAGTTGTTGCGAAATAACGTGAAGAAGGAGAAGGACGATGTTGGTGATAGCGTGGTTGGGATCTGGAGAATATTGGTTTTGAGAGAGGGCGAAGCCTTTATTAAATGGAATTTGGGATCGACCGTTGGGAGAAATTGAAAAGTCTGAGTGTTCGGGCTGGCCAAAAGGGTGGGGGGAGTAGGGGAGATCGAGAGGGTAGGTTTGGAGATGTTGCGTTGGGAACGAAGGGTTGCCGGCCGTGAGGAATGAGGGGCCATGACGTGAGGTTGAGAATAGAGAGAACTTGAAAAGTTCTCGGTCGGCGGAGGGAACGAGTCCGTTTGGATGCGGTGAGAACTGGAGGTTCTGGTTGCTGCCATTTGGCTGTACAGAGGCGTCTGAGTTTGTGATCCTGCACGAGAGGGAGGTCGTGAAGATGTGATTAGCGGCTGAAAATTTACTGGGCCGGGAGGAAGCGGAGGGAAGTGTGAGAGAGATGATGGGGCACGACTGAGGTTGCTCGGAGGAGGAGAATTAGAGAGGAGGAGCCTAGCTTCGAGAAACGAAATGTTTCTTTCTGCGGCCATAGATTTGATCGCTTTTTTGTGGAGGAAGGCGGGACAACTTTTTGAAATGGGATGATTGCCTTTGCAATTGGCACAACTCGGGGCAGAATTTAAATTTGGGCAAATATCGTTTGCCAGCTCGTGTTTTTTTCCACCTCAACGAAGGCATTGGCATGGCTTTTGCACTGAGAAGAAACGTGGTTAAACATAAAACAGGAAAAGCAGATCTTGACGGGAGCAAGCCACGGAACGACTGGGTGGCGGACTTGAAAAAGAGAAACAAAGTCTGGACGAATACGTCCCTCAAACTTGAGATAGATTGATTGGGTCGGAGTTAGGTTTGAAGCGCCTTCGGACGTATTCTTACGATTTTGCCGTCTGACGTCGAGGATGCGACAGGGAGAAACGATATTTTCCAAGATTTCTTCTTTCGTGAAGTCCAATGGTACGCCTCTGATTAAGCCCTCACAGGGGAGAAAAGAATCGGGTATGAATGCGATTAAATTGTCGGTACTAAGTTCGGGGAGGGTGAGGATTTGGTTGGCGGATGCGGAGTTGGCCAGGACTACTGACACTTGTTGTTTACCGGAACTGGAAACGTTGAGAATTTGGTTGATGGAGAATTTTCTCAAGAGGATTTTTCCTATTCTAGTGGCGTTCAAGCGAGGGGTCTTGGAATCAAATTGACCGGGTTGGATGAGAACGGTGAATGGACCAGAGGATTTGTTCGGGTAGCGGTTTTTTGAAAGTCGTTGCTGCGTAGTTTCCTTCGGCGAGGTCCCTTGCGTTGACGAAGAGTTGGTGGTGTTTTGCACGGTCGTTGCTGACGCAGCGGAGAGAGTCAATGCAGTTTCGTGCTTTCCAAGTGTCGATGGTGGCCGTGCGGTCTTACTGTTGTTACGTCCCATCCAGTGGTGTTCATCCCGGTCAAAGAGAGAAGACTCTCCATTTTACGCGTAATTTTTTTAGAACAACCCGTTTGGCGAGACAATTTGGCCTTTTCGAGACTATCCTTTCGGAAAATTTCTCGGGATGGCCTAGAGAGTGTATTCTCAGTTAGTACGGGCAATTACCCCATTTAGCCTGATTATTTCGGTGGTCAAAACAATTCGTTGGAACAGAAATTGGCCATTTATAAAGAGAATTAATAAAGGACGACATTGTAAAAGAAAATTAAATGGCCGGTAAGAGATTGGGAAATTTTGTAAACTTTCACCCGAATTTTAAAACGAAGTTCAAAGATGATAAAAAAAACTTTTAGCACTTACCTGGTTCTGGATGTAGTTGCAGAGTGACTGCAGAGAACGGAAATTGGAGAATGATGTCGATGAAAAATTCACAAGTTAATTTTCACAACCCAAAATAATTATATTGAAAAGTAAAAAAAAAAAAAAAAATGAAATGATTGAAGATTTTTACAGGAGTTTACAAAATGTTTTTACACGAATTTTTCCTGAATATAAAAAAAAAGATTTTACGGTGAAGTTCGTACAAAACCAAAATTTGAACTGCACTGGAGAATGATTTGAAAAAGAATGACCTCCTCTCGTGCATATGTGCATGCTTAAGTAATACTTCCAAATTAGGCTAGAGTGGGGAGAGATCTTAGCCCTAGCAAGACGCTGGCCGCTTACATATTCCCCCTTCACCTAGGGCATAGAGTTTCCTTTTCTAGCTCGACACATAAAAACTATAGCCTCGATATTAATTTTTCGAATTCGGACTTAAAATTAAGAGAAATAATCCTGATATTTTTTTGGTCTTTTTCCAAAGCATCCTTACATCTATTTTGTCAATTTCTTAAACTATAAAAATACGAAAATGTTGGGTCGAATTCTTCTTAGTGTTAACAATCATTATTATAAAAACGTTTTCAATCATTATTATAAGAACATTATTTTTTCTGACTTCGTTCCGGAGGGCGTATGTCCGCTGATTTTCGGAGACAATGAGCGCAACGCAGGGTCACAGTGAGTCACACGTCCAGTGTCTAGCTCGGCGGGTCGCAAGAATTTTCCCAAACCGTTGAACAAGGACCGATTATGCCTGTGACCGTTGCAGTTCACACGCACTCATACTAATTTATGAGTTTAGGATGTTTATAAGATCTCAATATCGCCTCTCCGAACCGTTAGACTGAAGTTTATTTAGAATATCGAGTTGCATAGGACCGTTGTGACTGATATAGACCAATGGCCCGCAAACCCGTCTTTTTGTCGATGAATTTTGTATTTCCTTTTCTCTTTCTCTTTTCGATTATTATTCGGCTTTTAATTGCTAACGTTCCCAAGAAGAATTTTTCCCATATTCGTTTTTGGTCAAACTTATTGCCTGAATTGAATGGCCTGACCCAGGTTATATTGTTTGCATGCTTGACGTTGATTTTTTTTTAACTCGACTATTTCACATAATCCGCTGATTTTCGAAATCTATGGAGTAATAAAGCTGGAGACACTTCGGGCGTGTGCACAGATACATTCCCCATGTAGCATAGCTAAAGTGATATATGTGAGGGTTTTAACACGATTTCGACGCTGATGGCCGAGCACATTTCGATGTAAGAGGACCGTCTGTTTACCAGCTCTTGGTCCGATTATCGCCTCTCACTATATATGATATTTTAACTTTTTGGGTTGAATAATAAATCTCCGTGCACAGCCCAGCTCCTTTCCCCGGAATTACTCGACAATGAGTAATCGGTGGACGAAGACAAAACCTCGAAAATTGCGGGACGTAACACTGTGTTTGGGGTTATTTTTTATGTCTTCGTCATTTCCGCTGGATCGTTTCCTACCTTCGTTTGGAAATGATTCTCTTTTTAGGTCTTCGATTTGAGAAGCTATAAAATCCGGGTTCTCAACTCCTTGTTATGTGGAAACGGATGGAGACGGGTTAGGATCGCCAGGAAATCAGCCGAGGGATCGGCTAATTAAACACTCGGGTTTACCAACCACTTGATTTTTATTGAATTCGTAAAGATTACACTATTGAAGTAGATTTCGGTTATTATGGAGATTACGCCGCTACTCTACTATTCACAGCGTAATTGAATAGAAAGGAAGTAAATCAGAAAACAAGAAAATGGGTCGCGCGGAGTCGACCTACTTGTTCCGAACCTCGCCCAATACTGCTGCCCTGGTGTCCTCCGGGCCCTGCCGAGGCCGAGGGTTTTCTTTACAACGGAGGGGAGCGTCTAGCGTGATGCAAGACGCTTTCCCTCGTTAGCCTAGGCGACAGCAAGACGCCGGTCGCCTTCCCGTAATTAGGGAAAGCGCATTCCACAGGCAAGGCAGCTGCATTCGTAGGTCCTAAACACACAAGAGCTGCAACGCACTTGTGAGTCAAGCCGCGATAAAAGGGTCCCTCGCTCGTGACCCGTGCGTGGGGACCTCAACGGTCACGAGCTCGATTGTTGCGGAATCGTCTTCCGCAACACCCCCACCAGTGGACTGAGGGACGTCCTCGTTCCTCGACTTGAGGGTGCGAGAAAGGAACTTCTGGTTGGTCCGCTGAAGTTTCGCCAGTCGTCGTTCGGCTCGCACCTGTCGCATGGTGGTTTTACGGCAACAAACCCCGACGAGCCATGTGATTCCTCCCAGTTTCCACATGGCAGCTATTAAACCGCCGACGACGAGCAGGGAGGCTATCCCCTGCAAGGATGGAAGTACGATCCCCTGTATGTTGGCCCAGGAGTGGTTGACCAGCAGCTTGACCCGATGTCCGTCGAGGGTTCCTCTCAATTCCTTGAGGCTCATGCTGTATCGATCGAGGGAGTCCAGCTCGATTCGTCGGCTAAAAGTTGCGATCGATAGTCCCTCGGGGAGAGAGAGGTTCAGGTTGGAGACATTGAACGATACCTCGGTCCGGAGCCACTCCTCCGTGGACGTGAGGAGTACAAACCGCGAGTAGGTGGTGAGTATCTCGCATCGGTCGGTAGTCCGTAAGAGAGATGGCCTCGAGATGCTGTACGTATCCGTTTCGGTGCCGCAGTGGATGGTGATCGGGAACTCCTTGCCTGGCTTTGGCGGGATGACGATTTGCGCCGTCTGGGTGTTGATTACGCCCAGTTCCGTCACGCGAAACGGAGTGAGGTGACAGTCGTCCGTGTCCCCGGTTGGGCTAAAGGCGGCTCCAGATTCGCAGAGTGCGTAGGACCCCGCGTCGTGTCCGATTCCTTCGTACGGGGCGACGTTGATGTTGGACGCCGTCCGCAAGTTTTCTCTGTCGAAGCGCCGGACCATGGTCTTCGTCCCGATCGTGCGGGTTATGCGCTCGGCGAAGGTGGGGTTAAACGTGACGTACGTGTTGTTGATAGCCGTAGGGACCGGCGTGTTCGCTACGATTTTCCACGGCTTCTCGTCGACGACGGGGATCTTTACTATGTAGATCAACTGTTGATTCCGGGATAAGATGGAGACCTCGGATAAGTCGATCGTCGTCTGGTAGTCGTTGCTTAGGCCCGGGAGAGGATGTCTCCCGCGCGCGTCTCCGAATTTCCCGAGTCCTCTGGCCAGGTTCTCGGGCGTCAGCAGCGTAGGTTGGATGATGCCATGTTTTCCCGACTCGAGGGCGGTCATCACAGTTCGAAGGATGTAGTCGAGCTCACGGATTTCAATTTCTAGCCGGTGTATTATCTCGTTGACATACATTTCCTGTGAGATGTCGTGCGAGAAGGTCATAAGGAGGTTGCTGACGGCGTCCTCGATCTTTAAAAGGCGCCGCTCGAGTTCCTTTTCGTTGTTGGCAATTGACGTGACCGTTTTCTCCATGATGTATGTCTGCTCTTTGACGACTCGGTTGATCTCGTTGGTTGCGTTTACGAGGTTGGCGATGTTGTGATTGATGGTCTGGAGATCGGTGTTGTCGGGGGTTCCCCACAAGAACTTGTGGACTGTCCCAACGAAGTTGAGAATGCCCCTTTCCGGTTGTGGTGATAGAGGGGTTCGGTGGAACAGGACTTCCAAGATCTTGAGGTCCTTCTCCAGGGTATAGTACCCTTCCATCGTCAAGGCGTATAGAGCGCCGGTTGCCGGCGACACGCCCGTGCCTGCAGGGGTTCCGGGTCTTATGAGTTCCTCTGTTATCAAGCCATGCGTTCTGTTTATCTGATCCGAGAGGGCTGCGAATGCCGTATACATCGGGCTGAGGTCGATGGCGTATATAAGTCGCCAGGTTTCCGAATAGAGGTAGACGTCACCCAGTTCCTCTTGGATCAGACTCGAATGTAGGGGCTGGAGTTCGGTTTTCCCTTCTGTACTCCATCTGAAAGAGATAAGCACAAATCGTCAGCCAGGTCCTTAATCAAGTCTAACCCTGGATTACACGGGGTTGACCTCCCGTGAGGTCGATCCTTTTGATTAGCCGGGGCCGTGCTGGTGCCGGGCCTTCGGGGCAAGGGTGTCCTCGGAAAGGCTTCGTGTTTCCCGTATGGGCCATGCGAACTCGGATTCCGGCTTTAGTGGGGAAGCGGTAAACTACGTTGTTCTTTTCGTGGTTCACGCTGATCACCTGGTAAGGTCCGAGCCACTTGATGGACAACCCATGTAGTGGGGCCTTATTTCGGACGAGGATCCAGTCCTTCTCTTTATACAAGGGCATTGGGTTGCGCCTTGAGCTGTCGACGAACCTTTGGTTTCTCTCTCGAGCCAACATCAAATTGTGCCTGGCTTGATAGAGCTTATTCCAGTGTATCTGGTTGAGCTCGTCAAACCTTCGTTGGAGCGTCGAGGTGTCAAGTTGTTCGATGGCGCTCGGATAGTTGGACGAGTGGGCGAACATGACGTTGAATGGGGTGTCTTGGATCGAGGTGTGGAAGCTATCATTGTAGGTGAAGGCGATAGCGTTCGTCTTCGTGTCCCAGGTCGTGACGTTGCTTGTGCACATGGTTCGGATTAAATCCTTCAAGACCCCGTGCATCCTTTCGATCGATCCGTTTCCTTGTGGGTGGTACACCGTTGTTTGGATCGATTTGATGCCCATGACTTCGTGGAAGTACGTCGTAAGTTTGTTGTTAAATTCTTTTCCGTTATCGCTGAGGACTACCTTTGGTGCTCCGAAGATGCAGATCCATTCGTTGAAGAGGGCGGAGAGTACGGTCGACGCTTTCTTGTTCGGGACCGGGATGAGTCTCACGAATTTCGTCAGCGTGCACTCTATGGAGAGGATGTACTCGTTGCCCTTTTTCGTGGTTGTCAAAGGTCCCACAATATCAATGGCTGTCTTCTCGTTTGGTTCGCTGGCGGTGTCCATCAAGACGGCTGAGGGGACGGGTGGATTCCTGTCGGTCTTATACTGTTGGCACGTAGCGCAGTTGGCAATGAATTCGCGTACCGACTCCTCCATGTTGGTCCAGTAACTTCGGCGTTGTAGCTTCTCGAGAGTTTTTGCTACGCCCAGATGTCCCACTTGGTCGTTGTGTATCTCCCTGATTCGTTTGTCGTACTCATCCGGTTCTGGTTCTGGAATCCCTGACCGGCAGAACTGAAAGTCCGTGTCGGTGAATTCGGCGGCCAGCTCCCGAATCTCCTTCTCCAAAGCGTCGAGTTGCGGCATTGAAAAGTCTTTTGGGTAGGCGAGGAGTTTGAGGCGTCTCTTTCCCAAATCTACCCGGCTCTGGACCAGCTGGTGCAGCCTCGGTTTCCATGCGTCTTCGGTGTACTGAAGTGGAATTCCGTGAGTTTTCTTCCTTTCCTTGCTCTCGCGTTTGCCGGCTGTTGGTGGTTCAGAGTGGTTCTTGGTGAAAATGATCCACTTGGACCTATCCTTGGGGTAGTTTGGTTGTATGGACAGCTGGTTAATTCTTCCTTGATGCAAGTTTATGTTGTTGACGCGCTGCATGATTTCTTCGAGGTCGTCGACTTTAACTCGGGGGCCCCGTATCCAGCTTTTCAGTTCCGGGCTGAGGTTCCTTCGGGAGCGGACGCCTTGGAGTATTTCGCGTATCACTGGTCTTCGTTTTTCCTTTGGCGTGGACACAGCGTGGACTCCTGATTCGCGTGGTATCCTTGACAACGCGTCGGCTGCTTGGTTTTCACAGCCCTTTTTGTACTGTATGTCAAAGTCGAATTCTTCCAAGCGAAGCCTCCATCTGAGGATTCGTGAGGACGGATCTTTAATGTCGGCCATCCAAACGAGAGCTCGGTGATCGGTCTGGATCAGGAACTTGTACCCCAGAAGGTATTGGCGCAGTCGTTGTACTGACCAGACGATTGCCAGCATTTCCTTTTCGGAGGTTCCGTAATTTTTCTCAGCAGCATTCAAGGCGCGAGAGATGTAATAAATTGGGTGCCCTACTTGTGATAGAACTGCTCCTAGTCCTTGGTCTGAAGCGTCGGTCGTGAGGGTGAACATCTTCTCAAAGTCCGGGCGCCGGAGCGTTGGTGACGTAGTTAAGCACGTTTTGAGCTCCTCGAATGCTTTCTGGCATTTATCGGTCCATTCGAATGTAACGTCCTTCTTTGTGAGGTCGACCATGGGCCGGGCGATGTGTGAAAAGTTCTTTATGAATCGCCGGTAGTATCCTGCGAGTCCCACGAATGATTTCACTTCTGTTGGGTTCGTTGGTACTGGGAAATCCCTGACGGCTTCAATTTTTGCGGGATTTGGTTGCACACCGTCCGCTGTGATAATGTGTCCCGAGTACTCGACCTCTGGTAGAAGGTATTTGCATTTTTCCGGCTCCAAAGTTAGTCCGCATTTCCGTAGTCTCTCGAAGACGGTGACTAAGTTTTGGTTGTGCGCTTCGATTGTTTCCCCAAAGATGACGATGTCGTCCATGTAGACCCAGCAGATCTTATGGTTTAGACCGACTAGGCACTGGTCCATCATCCTCTGGAACGTTGCCGGTGCGTTTTTTAATCCGAATGGCATTCGTTCGTATTCGAAGTGGCCTTCCGATGTTGAGAATCCGGTGTACTTCTTAGAGTCCTCATCCATCGTGATTTGGTGGAATCCGGCTTTCAGGTCAAAGGCGCTGAAGAATTTCGCGTTTCCGAGTGAGTCGAAGATGTTCTCGATTCGGGGCATCGGGTATGCATCCAGCACCGTGTTTTTGTTCAGCTTTCGGAAGTCGATAACGATGCGCCACTTCTTTTCTCCATCGGGGCCAGGTTTCTTCGGGACAACCCAGACGGGTGAGTTGAACGGCGACTATGATTCTCGGATGATGCCCTTTTTTAGCATGTCTGCTACTTGCGTTTTTATTTCTGCGCGGTGGGCGTGAGCTGTCTTGAAGTTTCCGATATTTATTGGTGTGTCGTTAATTGGTATGATCTTATGCTTCACATGTGGTGCGGCGGGTAGATCTTGTCCCGGTGACGTAAAGATGTCTTGGTACTTCAGGATAATACCGCTGATTATTTCCTTTTGCTCTGGTTCGAGGTGGTCGAGTTTTGAAGTTTCGAGCAAAAATTTCTGTTTTTCTTCCTGGCTGAGGCTGGTATTATCTTTGTCCCCCCCTTCCATCTTTACGTTGGCGACTCGGATCCGGTTTTCGTCAAAGTTTATGACTTTGTCCGTTGGATTCTCGAACATCAGCTCCGTGTGGCCATTTCTTATCGTATTCACGAACGCTGTCTCGAATTCGTGAATTTCCCCGTTTTCCATCGTTTTGTCGTAAGCGCCCGTGGTGATTAAACAATCGCGATCGGGGCCATCGACCGCTATTGTTATCATTACGGCCGTGTGTGCTGGTACGGTGATTCCGTCGGTGATTAATGCATGGCTCTTTTTTTTCAAGACGAGATGTTTGTTCGACAGGTTGTAGTCACGTTGTTTCATGAACTGTAGCCCCATGAAGCCATCTTCGGGTATAATGGAGTCATCCGGTAGCACATAAAATATGCTAGTGTCTCCGAGATATTCCAACCTAACCTTTTCTTTCGACTCGAACCGGCTGGTTCCCATGATGAAGCTCCTTTTCGCTCGCTGAGTCGGAAAACCTTGCGGTAAGCACCTTTTTTTTATTAGGTTGAGGGAGCTACCAGTGTCTACCAGTAGTTCGATGTCTCGGTTGAATCCTCGTGGACGGATTCTGACTCGTTCCAAACGTCCGATCCCAACGCTGGATACTCTTGGTATTCCTCCTCCAGATGTGGGTAGCTGTCCTCGTCGGCATCTATCAGTGGCTTCTGCGGTTCCTCTTGGTCCGTTATGTTGTAGACCTGAGGTGGTTTGGGCTGTGGTCGGTCTTGGTAAAAATTTCCTCTTCGGAAGTTTGGTTGTCCGCCGGTCTGCTGCGGCTGTGCTCTCCTGGGTTTAGGGCAGTCCCGGCTGAAATGGCCCTTTCCCCCGCAGTTGTAGCAGCTTGAATCTGCGTTTGCAACAGCGGCGTTTATGGTAATGGGCGACTGTCGAGTGCCCTTTTGTGCCGGTTGAAAAAACTGTCTCAGCGGAGGCTGGCTGAGCTTTGGTGGTTGTTGACTTGGATAGGCGGGCAACTTTATCCTCTCGGCGTTGGCCTGTTGATACGCGATGTTGGCCTCGTCGATTTCCTGGGCGGCTTGTTGCGCGGCTGCAAGGCTCGTATAATTGTTAAGGTAAGCCTTCAGGCTATCGAAGACGTCCTTTCTGCATCCGTGGATGAACATGGAGATAGCCTGGTCGTAGACCAAAGGCATGTGGTCTAGAGAACCTTTGGCTTGGTCCCGTTGGTCCGCTTCCTTAACGGCCTGTAGCGCGAGGTTGAACTTGGAAATGTAGTCCAATATGGTTCCCGTCTGTTTGACCTGGCGAAGTTTATCCATACATATCTGGAAACCAGGCAGGTACCCGAGATGTGTAGTGACAAATTCGACGAGTCCAACTTCCGTATCGATGATGCCAGTCGCGAATCTAGTGATTTCGTGAGATATTTTCTGGACGAATACCATCGAAACGAAAGCCGCTTTTTGGGAGCTCCATACGAACCGACAGGCGAATTGAAACTGCCTGACCCAGTCCAATATCGGGGTCAATCTTTCCAATTTGGGTACTAGCAGCAGACATTCCGTCGCCTTCATTTCCCCTCCCGAAGGCTGTTCCGGCAGATTTTCTCCTGATGCCGGGTAGTAGGGGTCGTCGGGTGGGTTCGGTGGTCCGCCAAACGGGTTGCCCATTGGGCCACCAGTTCTTCCTGGCCCTCCTGGGTCTCCTGGTCCTCCCGGGCCGCCTGGCCCTCCCGGGCCGCCTGGCCCTCCTGGGCCTCCTGGCCGGCCTGGGCCGCCTGGCCCTCCTGGGCCTCCTGGCCAACCTGGGCCGCCTGGCCCTCCTGGACTCCTTCCATTTCGAGCGTCGTTAAAGATTCCCATCTCAATCTTTAATCGTTGGGTTCCGTCGGTCCATTGGTCTGCTCGATTAAGTCTGAGTTGTTCGAGCAGCGGGTCGATGGGGTCGAGTCGTTCCGGTCTCTGGGTGGGCCTCGACGTTGAGTCCTTGGCCTGTTCCCACTTCCGGTGGACGGTCTCGAGTCTGGCCGCAAACGCGTTCGAGATCGACATATTTTCCTCCTTCACTATCTTCTTCACGGGTGCCAGGTTCATTTTACCCCGCTGGTTCCGCTGGACCTCTTCGAGCAAAATCCGTTGCTCCTCGACTACTCGGACCGACTCCCTCGAAATCAAGTCGAGCTGTTGGATTTCTCTCCGAAGTCTTTCTTCTCTCTCGGCTTCCTTCAACGATCTCCTGATCGCTTGTCGGTATTCCTCTTGAGGGACGTCTGGAGGGGATGGTTCGAACTCCCAATTCCGTATCTGGTCGGGGGTTTCGACTCAGTAAGGTGCGGACGGTCCCGCTCCCTGCGATGCAGCGCGATCGTTTTTCAGGCGGTGCATTTCTTCTAGCATCCCTCGTTGTTTCTCCTCGGCCTCCCGGAGCCTTTTCCGCAATGCCTCTGCCTCGGCATCCTTTTCTTGCAGGGCACGGAGTTGGTCACCGAGGCGCGCTCTCTCGCTGTCTGCTGCCTCGGCATGAGCCTGCAATCGTTCTCGTTCTCGTTGAAGTTCGAGGAGTCGTCTCTCGCTGGCTTGGTTTGTGGCAGTGGCGTTGGCAGCTATCTCGCGGTACAAGGAGAGTTGTTCTTGCGCATGCTCGAAGGTCATTGTCGCTTGGAGCTTGCTCAACTCGACTCTGGCGATAATTTCTTCGGGGGTTAGCCCATTGTATTCCGAGACATACGACTGTAGATATGAGGGTGGGGGTATGTTCGGTACTTGGTTTGCTCCGGCGGCAGGTGGATTCGTTCGGTCCGTTGCGGGGGGCATGGTCGAGGGAGGGTCGTCGTCCAAGACCATGAGCTCTGGCGCGTCTTGTCCGGAGGGGGGCTGTTGATCCGCGTGTTGTCTCGCGAGTACGAGATTTCTCTCTTCCTCGTTCAGACGTTGTGCCATTTGTTGATCCTGCTCGAGCTGGCGCGCTCGGGCCGCCTCGTCTACCTGCTGTTGTGCTCGGGCAGCGTCAACTACCTGCTGCTGTGCCCGAGTGGCTTCGTTCGCTCGCTGCTGTGCTCGCACAGCGTCGACTACCTGCGACCGTGCCCGAGGGGCTTCGTTGGGTCGCTGCCGATGCTCTCGCTCGCGGGCTCTTTGCCGGCGAAGATCAACAGCCACATCGTCGCTTATGTCGTCTGGGTCGACGTCTAATTCGTCAAGGGTTGCCCGTGCGCTGGGTATCCCTTCTAACATCGTACGGATCGAGGATCGTTCTATGAACAATCCCTTGACCGTCTCGTTTATTGTTTGCCTTTCGGTAGGCGTATGTTCGCTTAATAACACTGCTTCTAATTTTTGAATTTCCACCCTTAATTGGGCATATCTGTCGATATATTTTCTCACGTTTTCCGGATTCATTTTGGTTTCCCGTTTATTATATTTTATATACCCGCTTCCTTTTTTTTTTTTTGACTTATTTACTCGCGTTCAAGTAAGAATTCTTATCTCTTGATCGTTTACGTTCTAGGCCCTCGGCAAGTGAATAATATTCTGAGATAATGATTACTTACGTTTGGGAGAACAGAAGAAGAAGGGAAATGATGTGAGAAATCATTCCACGAATTTCCTTTTGATTTGGGACTCACACTGCCTTGAAGCCTGGAATCTTCTCTGACTGGACTTTACAGTGAGGTCCGACGGTTCCTTTTCTCTCGGCGGAGTGACGTCACTATCGCAATAGCACTGATTCACCTTACGCACTTGAGTTTTATTTTCTTGACGCGGAGGACAAGATTCGAGGGGGCGGGTTTTCTGAGGGAACACTAACGCTGTGGTTTTTGCACTGACTTGTCGCAGAAGGCTCCAAGTTTAGACGATCGATATAGTCAGTGTGACTTCTGCTGAGAGCGGTCGCTTAACTATATCCTGGCAGGATCGCCAATTTGTTATGTGGAAACGGATGGAGACGGGTTAGGATCGCCAGGAAATCAGCCGAGGGATCGGCTAATTAAACACTCGGGTTTACCAACCACTTGATTTTTATTGAATTCGTAAAGATTACACTATTGAAGTAGATTTCGGTTATTATGGAGATTACGCCGCTACTCTACTATTCACAGCGTAATTGAATAGAAAGGAAGTAAATCAGAAAATAAGAAAATGGGTCGCGCGGAGTCGACCTACTTGTTCCGAACCTCGCCCAATACTGCTGCCCTGGTGTCCTCCGGGCCCTGCCGAGGCCGAGGGTTTTCTTTACAACGGAGGGGAGCGTCTAGCGTGATGCAAGACGCTTTCCCTCGTTAGCCTAGGCGACAGCAAGACGCCGGTCGCCTTCCCGTAATTAGGGAAAGCGCATTCCACAGGCAAGGCAGCTGCATTCGTAGGTCCTAAACACACAAGAGCTGCAACGCACTTGTGAGTCAAGCCGCGATAAAAGGGTCCCTCGCTCGTAACCCGTGCGTGGGGACCTCAACGGTCACGAGCTCGATTGTTGCGGAATCGTCTTCCGCAACATCCTAAGAAATCTTCGGGAATGTCAGGATCATCTTCTTCCATTGAGGAATCTGGACTCGAGGCCATGTCCCCGCCCGACGGCGGGGAGCCCGGCCGGCGCGGGATTAACGAAAGTGAGGTTATGGTCGGGGGTTCTTTTAAAACTGAGATAAAACAGAACTGTAAACAATAACTGGAGGGTGAAATAAAAAGGAATGGTTAAGGGCGGAATAGCCGTTAAAAGAAACACCAAATTAAGTAATTAGGGACAAAATGTCGATTAAATAAAATAAAAACTGGTTAATTGAAACGCCGACGATGTGCGCGCATACGGTTCCAAACCGGAAGTCTAAACTTTATCATGGCACATCCCCTTCACGGGGAAAAAGCCCGGCCAAGTACGTTTGTTATCGCAAGTTTACACCAGAGAGTTTGCACTCCTAACCAAAAACTTTTCGTCCGCTCGGTAAGGAAGAAAGCTCGTGTACCTATCGGGCGAAAAGTCGGTACAGAGGAAAGACCCAACGGAAAACATCGCGTTACTCGCAACGAAAAACTTTTCGTCAAATGGAAACAGAGGGATACGTCGTCAGATGCGACCAATCAGAAACATGCTAGGCTCCACGAGGCCTTTCTCTGTGTCGTTTTTTCTCAGCAATTACGGCATCAATCGGGTTAATTTATGGCTCAATCGGGGGGGGGGGGGGGATAACTTCATTAGTCTCCAGTTCAATTTTCAGATAATGAAATTACCCCTGGGCTTCGTAATTCGAGAAAAGGTCTACGCCCACCGCCGAAATCGCTTCATTCAGAGATAATATACCCTAGTGAGTCTCGGGCCAGCAGACGACAGAGCCGTCAAATGTACTTGGCCCGTCACTCTGCTGAGTCTCTGGATTATCATTTCAGACTGTGTGAAAAAGAGGCTTATGATTTTTTTTGAAATTTTTTATCGAGCCGTTCACGACATATGATGTATTTTCAAACAAGTTATTAGCTTTTGAAAAAAAACCACTACAATTGTGAAAAAGCCATATTCCATGAACGGCTGGATACAAAATTTCAAAAAAAATATTATATATATAATATACATTTTTTTTTCTTCGAATAATTGTATATCGTACAGCGAAATGATCGCTGCGTCTCAATTTTGGACAACAAGCATAATACTATAAGTTATAATTATAATAATAGTCGTAATGATAATAATAATCATAATTAATGATACTCCTGGAAGTATTCGGTGTTCCTTATTTTTTCCGCCTTTAGTATATATACTGTGACGTGGCAATTTTGCTCGTCACAAAAATAATGTTTAATTTTGGCACGGCACGAGAGAACACGTTTGTTCTCGTAAGGAATTTGTCTCGAGGAAAAATCCTGAAGAGTTCAGCGCGGGCGTATTGCGATATTATTTCATTTTATTTGTAATCATTTTTCATGTATGGGCGAGCGACGGTGAATAATTCAGCTTTAGGAAGAACGAGTCAGGCCAAGGTCGACGATTGTTGACATTTTCATCGTGGATTGAGTCAACCGGGGGTCGCTAGCTCGAAGTCCTCACCTGGAGTTGTCTCATCTCGGGATGTGTCGTAGAGTATCGGATGGACTAACTGATCTCTTCCTTATCGACGTTCGCTGTCAACCATCAGCGAGCGGTTTCAAACTTAGTTGCGAGATTTTGGTCGATGCGCCTTCGGCCTGGAAAGGGAGGGGCATCCGGCGGGGGGGGGGGGGCTGCGGCCCCTCCAAGGGATGCAATTATTGTTTTAAAAGTAACATTAATGTATTGCGATCACGAAGAATCCCAATACAGACTGCAGGTCAAACACTAAAAAAAAAAAGCAGATCAAAAACTGGTACACCAGAGTAATATGATGTCTAATCAAACCAAGTACGCTTATTGAATAATGTACTTGAAAAGTTATTTGAAGAAATTATGTAAAATTCCACTTAACAAATTCTAAAAACTTTGGAAAGTTATTTCTTGTATAATGCTAAGATTACTACTTCGCAAGAAGGATTTGATTTATTTTCTTAACAGACGGACAGAGACAGAGAGGAGACAGATAGAAGGATAGACATAGAGGTTGAGGACACGCGCTCAATCTCATGACACCGGGCCAGAACGATTCTAACCGGCGGATTCGGGTAGGGCTGATGTCACTGATGAAAGCCTACCACTTTCCAACCACAGATTTTGGGGGGCTTTTTTTGGCACGCGGTTAAAGTTGGCAAAATTATGTTTTTGAGAGATAGCGTCGCAACTATTGATCGGAGAAAACAAAAGTTCAGTAACTATTTGTAGATATTAGAAAAACGAACAATTTGGCGGGTGGCAAATTAAAATCGGTTCGTTAGATCGCCCGCAAAAGATGAAAAACCAGCTAAAATGGCCATTTTTGTTATAACCTATTGTTAATAAAAATGCGTGTAGAGCTTTCAAAATCTCAGAATGTATGCCCCTCGGTACACTTAACAAGTGTTTAAAATTTGGGCCCGATCGGATGAATAGTTTTTGAGACAAGCCATTGGTTATTAAAAAAACCGACTGTTTTTGCGAGGAATTCGCAGCAAGCCGGGAGAGTGTCACAGTGCAATAAAACAAAAACGAAATTAATCCGAAAGAGTCGTACTATCATGTACACTTTGGGGCAAATCGATTTTTTATTATTAAAAGGGTGAAAAACGGCTCTAAAAATAGGGTGAGATTTTTACTCATAAACAAATGGAATTCCATCGCGAGTTTTCAAGTTACAGAGTCGCGACTGACATCATTCGAAAGCGGTTATTTTTCTACGAATTTAGAAGAAAAAAAATTGTAAAAAGTTAATTAGGTGGAGATAAAAAAATTTGTTTTTTTTAATAATTATTGCAGCGGCTCATTTTAACATAGAGTGCTAAAAATGGGACAGCGTACAGAGTAAGACTTATGCTAACTGGAGAAAAATCGGCGGAAAAATCCCATATTAATTTATTGTTCATTTCAGCGGTTTAACAAGAGGCTAAATGTGACGTCGCGTTTGGTGGAAGAGTGGGGGTAGTTGTCTCTGGCTTGCGCGCGCTCGCGTGAAAAGTGAATTCACGCATTCAAATTCCACCAACATGGAATATCTCCGGCGCAAATTAACTTATCGAGTCGTTTTTTTTTCATTTGGGCTAACTTTTTCCGCTGATCATGATTTTGTCATTGATAATTCTGAAAAATTGAAAATTCACCTCCAAATTTATTGATGATCTTTTATTAATTTTTTTTTTACACTATTTTTTACTCAACTTTTAGCTAGGAGTTAGTTCTCGGATGGTGAATGTATTTATTCTCGGATTGGTGAATGTAATTACAAAACTTTTACAAAAACGCAAGATTTCAGGTTCGCGTCAATAAATTCACTAAGACAGAAGAAATTGAATCAACACAAGGAGTGCTCCAAGGTGACCTGGCTAGTCCAATTCTCTTCTTACTACTTCTCGCGGATATAGAAAAGTTTTTTGCTAAGCACGGTTGTACGAAAATCAAAGAAAATATGGAAATCTTATTATTTTCTGACGACCTGATCTTAATGGCAGACGATGCAATCGGGTTACAGAATAGATTGAATATACTTGCACTTTACTGTGAGGAAAACGAACTCGAAGTTAACACAACGAAAACCAAAATAATGATCTGTCAAAAAGGAGGAAGTATCCGAAAAACACGACCGTTTAAATACAAGGACGAAACTCTCGAAGTTGTGAAATCGTATGTCTACCTGGGTGTTCCCATCGCAAGATCGAGTTTATTTAGCTTAGCCGCAACACATTTTATATCGAAAGCAAGAATGGTGATAGGAACTATTTGGGCACCAATGATAGCCACAAGGATGTCTAGTTGGAACGCGCAATTAAAACTTTTCAGGACAATCGTTGAATCGACACTCCTATATGGTGCAGGTATCTGGAGTTTAAACTACAGCCAACAAATAGAAATCATCCAACAAAGATTTTCCAAATCACTTTTGGCAGTACCAGTCACTACTCCGAAATACATGATGAGAATAGAAACAGGTAATCCGCCGCTAGAGGTACTCAAAAGAGCTCTAGGATACCTCGTAAGAATTCTCAGAATGCCCGCCAATAGATACCCAAAAATCTGTCTGGACGAATTGATAGCGCTGGACCTAGGTCAAGGTAATATTATAAATATAACTGGTTTTCGTCACTTAAAAGTATGCTTGAAGAACTAAACTTAGCACACATCCTCATAGATATGAACTCGGACACCCTAAAGAAATCGATTCCTATAGTCTCAGAGGTAGTGAGTAAAAAGAGATTCAGAGCAGACGCAGTGAGAGTAATGCTCTCATCGTACAGTCCAGACTATAAAAGAATTAAGCAACTCAACAACTTAGCATGTGAAATCTACTTGCTTCAACGCATCCCTCTGGCGCATAAAAGAATTCTTGCCCAATGTAGACTAGCCGGCAAGCCCTTCTTTTCGTTCAAAATAAAAAACTTTCGATATAGCTTCAGAAAAGAAGATATTTGCCAATGCTGTGATGAAGTGAAAAAAGAATCGTTGAAACATTTACTGTCTGAATGCACGCTACATCATTCTCAACGAGAAAAATACCTCATTAATATTAAGTTTGAATACCCATCAGGATTAGAATTCCTCCCCACGGAGTTTATTAACAACTTATTTGCCTGTGTAGCGATAAGTTGTAAAAACAGAGCGTTTGTTTTAAGCAACTAAAAGTAAGTTAGTGCTAATATAACTCGAATTCAAATTTTACCTGTAAGTTGATTTTAAGTGTAAATTAAAGTATAAGTCGAACGACGTCAATCAAAATGAATGTTAAATCGGACAATAATTAAATTGTCAACTTTGTAATAGGCGGACTGCTTTTATGCAAATATACTACTACTACTACTACTACTCAACTTTTAAGTAAAATCGGATTCGAATATCATCGTTGTGACACAAGGTTCAGAGTACAAGAAAATAAAAATATCTTTTCGTAGGAAGAGGCTGAAATGATGGATTTTAATCATGCAACGAAGCAAAATATACTATCTTTTCAACCTTTTCCAGCGATAATATATTTTTATTTGCTTGTACCCTGAACCTTCTGCATAATAGTTTACATAAAATTTTTTTTTTTTTCAACTTTGAGAACATGTGATTTCTTTTGTAGCCGTAATGGCCTCAATCGTTCATTTTTTCTGAAAAGGAATGACACGTGTTCCACTAACAAAACATTTTTCATTGAATTATTTTTTCCTCCGTACAGTAGTTGAAGAACATCACAACGATGATATTCGAATCCGATTTCACCCAAAAGTTGAGTAAAAAATAGTGTAAAAAAAATTGGTAAAAAATTATCAATAAATTTGGAGGTGAATTTTCAATTTTCCAGAATTATCAATGACAAAATCATGATCAGCGGAAAAAGTTAGCCCGCATGAAAAAAAAACGACTCGATAAGTTAATTTGCGCCGGAGATATTCCATGTTGGTGGAATTCAATTCAATTTCAAAAAAATTCAATGGAAAAAAATTTCGCAGAATCAATTGACTCGATTTTTTAGGCTTTTTTCGTCGAAACCTTTTTTTTTTTTTATTGTGTGGGTCTTTCAATTTTTTTCGACAAATTCTCATAAATATGACTTGTTATTACACGAATTTCAAGCCTAGTCCCGTCATGGGTAAACTATTCTTTCTTTTTATTGTCGAATTTTTGAAATTCCACTGAGTCCACTGTCGTTTAAGAGATTTTGTTCTGAATGTTTCGTTGTTAAATATTTTTTACTGCGACTATCGATTGTTCCGAGAGATTATTAATTCTTCTGACGAAAGTTATGTAATTGTGTAATTACCGGAAATTGGTAGAATTGTATTGTGACGAATATTGTGTATCTTGACCCCGCCCCTCTACCACCTTGAGCCGAAAAATCTAAGGCTACGACTGGGTAACACCATTTCCTTTCTCGAGATAAATCCGTTAAAAATTTGTTCGGTGAATTTCGATCTGGCGCCCAGGATTCTCGAGAATGGAAATTTTGCAGCGACGAGAGAAGTCGTTACTATACACAGTAGCGATTGAGAAAAAGCTGAAAATAATGAGATCGTGTATGACAGAGAAAAATCGATGATTCGCATGTTACAGGATTCTAGAAATATCAGAATAAAAATTAATAATATATATTCGCACCGTACGGTGTGCAGTCGTCGACATCAACGTACGAGTTTGTGTCAATGATCGAATGATATGAATATATCAAGAGCGTATACGTAAACACTCACTCAACTATGTCACTACTCGGTTCTTTCCATAAGCATTAGAGAGGAGACGCGTATTTCTCGTAATATATATTTATCATTTTCGTGCGCGAGGATCTAATAAGCGACCGTAAATTCAGCCTATATTTTTTTGTTTTAGCCCTCGACGCATATCATAATGTTTGCTCTAAACCTTCATCCGACCCGCCATTATTCGTCATTATACTCGTCGCATCTATCACGGAACATTTTTTGGCACCCTCCCTTTTTCACCAACCGCGAGCTCGATAACATGTCTTAACATTTAACGATACAGAAGGGTTTCAAGCAACCGATTTCCTCATCTTGACGATATTTCATATCCATATTGTAATATTTTTCCTTTTATGCGAAATGTAATTTGAATGAGTGAAATTCTAATGCGTCCAAGGAAAAGAATTGTAAAACGGGTTAATTACGAAAAGGTTATCGAAAGTGGAAGAATAAGAAATCGAAATTGAATGGACACGGACGTAGTGTGATAGACAAAAAAAAAGACAATTACATAAATTAAGATAAAAGTAAATCCCGGGCAACGGATATGAACGTAAAGAGGCATAACCGAGAGAACGAAAGATGAACGGTTGAAATGAAATTCATAGATACATGTATATAAACGAACACCGATGCTCTATTTATTCTCGTAAGAAATGGTAAGAAATAAATGGAGATAACATGTCACGCACGCACCCACTCTCAACACACGCACACACCGATACGAGCAAGTATCAAACTAGACGAACAGTGGATTCGCAAGCACGCGCACTCTCGAATCCACCGATATTTAATTTAATATAATAAAACGAAATATTATAAGTTTTGTTCAAACTAGAAAAATCGTGAATGTAGAGTTACTCGATCGAACATTACACCGATGGACTCTCTATTTGTAACAAAATGGTCTACGTAACTTGCTTTTTTCCTGACGTGATTCTTCTCCACTCCGGGGATGGCGAATTCGTTGAACCTCGGTGTCGAGGTGGACAAAAATACAGAACGAAATAAAACGAAGAAAATAGACGTCCAACAGTGAAAATGAAATAAATTTAAATACGAAGATTAGATAAGACTTCACATTCACGAATTTCTGGAGTATGAATAATTGATCGTGTGGTTTTGACCACGTTTAGAATGTTAATGCTCGATAATCGGGACTCATTTCTGTGCTTTCCCTTCAACTCCCGAATATTGAGGAAAAGGTGGGAGAGATATAATCTTATTCGGAGTGGGAGACACACTTCGCGTCTTCGATCATCACAATATTACCCTTCGAATGGATATATTTATGTACAATAAACGCACACATCTTCGAACAAGATGATATATAATTATGATGTTCACGTTACGTATGGTTTTTTTTACCACAAGCGCACGCGGAACCTTACAGTCTCTTTTTCTATTTCGCTATAAACATATGTATCGGTAATGTATCAATAAGGTATATTCTGCAAATGTGTTTGTGACACGTGCGCATACACAAAGTTGTTTTTTTATTTAGTTCCTTTTTAATCTACGACACACGCCTTTGCCATTGTTTTTCTCTCTCGTTCAGCCTACATCGATAAATCTTCGAGTTTCGAACTCTGATCTCTCATCATTTCGAACACCGATCGTCGGTCTCTATTATTTTTATTAGTTTACTAAGTAATGAATATTCCGTTATCTTGCTGGACACATCACATTTTGTCCTTCCTCGCTCTGTCTTTCTCTTTCCCTCGAAAATTTTCAGCTCCTACACATCCCCGTCAAATTTTTTTTTTTTTAATTCTGTATTCTCTTATTTGATACATTTTCAATAATATTTATGTTATATACTAACGCTCGCTTACCGATACCACCTCGAGAGCTTTTCGGTTTGGCACTAACAACACATCGATAAATTTTACAATATTCAGGAGAGACGAGCAAAAGATAATAATAGAATAGAGGCACTGCGCTCTTCAGAGTTCTCGACAGACAACTATTGCCTTCGTTTTATGTTCAATGATTCAATGATACTCACTATGAGCTTTGTGTGGGTCGTTGATGATTCCTTATACATAAAATCGCAGCTAAATCATTTTTTTTCATCGAATTCTCGGTATTTCTACGGCTTGACGAATCCCAAATTCTGCAAACTGATTAAAAGAATTTATTATCTTTTTATTCCTCAAAAATGACGAAGAGACTGAATAAAAATTTGACGAGCATTAATAGTCGGACGATTATTCGTAGTATTTGAAAAAGAGGCAATTTTTTTCTCATTATTGCGATTCGCTAAGTATTTCAGGATCTTGATAGAAAATTGGTTCACAATATTAAAAAAGCAGCGAGTAAATTTTTTTTTTTTAAATCATTCCAGTCTTTGGTGCTTTGAGAAAGTTTTACACGGTGTTCAGCTGCTAGAAAAGTTGGTGAAAAATAGCGCGGTCAATTGAACGATAAATTCCCGATGTGAAGGACGTTTTTTTATATTCGTGGTATAGGTGATATTTTTCGAAATTCAATTATTCTCACTTATATTTGCAGTTATGGTGAAGCAAATGAAAAATAATGGTCACACTGTACGCAGAGTGCCAAGTCCAAATTTTTATAATCACGCCGAAATGATCCTCGAACAAAAACGGCCATTGGTTTGTAAGCGTGTACGAGCTTTTACATTCGGAACCCTCACACTACCTGACGCTCATTACGAATGGCGCTGCTGATGATGTCGGCGTCGCCTAGTCGCCTAGACCTAACAATAATACCAAATTCCATTAAGTTTGTCGCTTGAGATGCTTGAGATTCAGATCGCCAACTTATTTTTTTTATATACGATAGTAAATGTGTATATATTTCAAACGCGTATAAAATGTACCGAATGAACGTGTTCGGCGTCAATGGTCATAAGATTGGATAGCCTCAATGATGTATAAGTAAATCGTCGTAATTGGCAGTTTATGTAGCGCGCGGTTGATTTTCTGGCGTTGAAACTTAACCACGCGTTCTAATGGGTTTAGAGCTATTTGTCTGGGATTCGTTTTGACCGACGGTTATGACTATTCTTTGTTGTCGCTCGTTCAAAATCATATGTAATTTCAAGTGACCGCGACAAATTCGGTGAATGAAAAAAGCGTCAGAGTTTAAATCCGAAAAAAACTGTGACGTCAGAAAACTCGCGATTTCAATAGCACGAGAGAATTCTGTAAAAAAGAGGTGATCACGTTGGTGACGTTCACAAACGTGTTTTTCACGAGTCTTGAAAATTTTTTGAGGACGTTGTACGGCGACGGTTAAATCTAAATTTTAGTTTTCAGTTTTTCTTACATACCAAATGATTTCTGAACCTACACGGAGAGAAATGTTTCAGAAAATCTCACAGATTTTCTGGTAAAAATGACTGGGTTTTGCTATAGTTTGGGTGCAATCTGCAAGTCCTTTTAAAAAAACGTGTGCAGCACCTATAACTGTCACCAAATAGCGAGGTTATAATCAATAGTATCAGCACAATAAAAGTTATGGTTGTGGGACTGTAAAATTTTTTCGATCCGTCATAAAATTTCTCAACCAATCAGCTAAACTTTATGTAACGTTTATTATTTTTTCATAAAACAAACCGGAATATTTTTGTTGCGCGTTATTATTATTATTATTATTATTAGTATTATTATTATTATCGATTTTTTTTCTACATCAACGAAACCAATATTTTTCATTTTTAAAACATCTTTTTTATTCAACATTAGAACCTTTTTTTCACAATAAATTCCAGACCATTTGGTGTGCGCACCAACGTAGTTACGGTACAACTAACGACGTCGTCAGGCTCTCGTATATTCCAAGAATACTGCCTGCCACATAAACAAAAGCTTTCCATATGTTCGTCTAACACAACGGAAAGTAGTTTTTTTACAACGATATAAAATTGATTTGAAGATCCAACTATGATAGTGTCGACTACATAAAAAAAAAGGACCATCCTCATAAGGCATCATAAGGATGCTGTCAGCTTCAATCATTTTTTCTTCGATTCGTATTTTTTTTTTGTAGTATTAATGTTTCTCAACATTTTTATCGATAGCGGCAACGCTTCAAAGAGCTCAAAATATCCGTTCAGATAAATAACCGGAAGATTTCGTGAGGTTTTTGATTCATATGAAATTCTTTCAACGGTCTTATTGAGAAACAAGCGATAATTCAGGCGGAGCTGATGCTTAATGACAATAGTTTTACAAACATTGACACGGCTTATAGCTACATGGGACGACACTTTGCTTTCTCGATGTTTCGCCTCAAATCTCATTGTCGATATTTTCCATAGTGGACCACAAAGACGCAATACTCTTGCATAGTAAATCATGAAATGATGTTTTGGCTTTAATGAACCAGGAAAAATTTTTGTCAATGATCTCAAATATTCTGTTATTAAAGCGTTTAGAATTAGATGGACATTTTCGTCTACGTCATAACTCATCACTAAATTGACGACTTCGCAAATAGATAAGAGTAGTTCCCAGACTTCACTATTATCGGAAATTAAATGTCCAATTATCATTGGTTTAAATTAAATTGATTAAACTGAGCATCTCCGAGGCAGACATAATGATATGTCTGTTTTTGATTTGATTTATTAGAATTTCGGGAGGTTTATTTTTTATAGGGCCATAACCGAAACCTTTAATAAGGTTATTCAATTGCTCCACAGTGAAACATTTATTTGTAATCCAATAGTCAATAATGAGACCGAGGTCGTACCGGCAAGTTCCTTCCGAAATATCATGTACAACATCGACCGTAATATTACTTATCGGATGGAAATTCCCGACACCCTGCAAAACACATCTTTCTACTATTCCAGTTTCTTTTGCATGATTTTTTTCCACATCGGTTTCGTAATTAGTTACAGTTCGTAATACGCAATGATCTTCTGTGAACGTTTTATTTATATCCGTCTTATCTATTAAGCAGAATCGACACTAATTTTTCTGGTTACAGCTTTCGGTGAATCCCAATAAAAAATAAACACCTAAATTGTCTTCAATTACCCAAGATAGACGAAAATATAATTTTTTTGTTTATTTGGTAGATCAATGCTGATACCAGTGTTTTCTAGAAACTCCATTTCATCTTTCACTTTGGAAAAAATGATGGCGTTCTTGAAAAGCTTCCGGTCCAACGTGTTAAATAATATGAAAAAGAAAATGTTTTTGAGTTTCGCTCGCGGATCGGAAGTTTCGTTGGAATCGCGGAGGCAGACACGGTATCGAAACATAAACAGCACCGCACTTAGATATTCCCCGATGACTACCCAACGGATTATTATTTTCGTAATCGTCAAAATAAAGAAAAAGCGGAAGGATTTATTTATTACCATCATTTGCACTGAGCTTTTTCCAAAGCTTCGCTTGAATGAAATTCGAAATGATGGTAGTATTACTTTACAACGAGTTCACATACTATGAAGTTCCCTCAAAAATCGATGGTAATTCGAAAAATTTCTTCAAGACTAAACGAAGGGGAATAAATTGGGCAGTTACCGGTACCATTTTTAATTCGGGTACTCCATTTCTCTGACGAAAGTCTTTCCGTTCACCCAAAAGGTATGATTCGGGGGAGATGAAAGTTTTGCGTTTCTTGAAAAGTTTAAAAAACATGTGCTCTGAACTGAATTTATCAACTGATAACTGATTGAATTTATCGAGAGAATTTGTAAAGCTATCAATATTGTTTTTCATCTTCGTTGTAGCATTTTTCTGTGCTCCGTTATTTTCATCAAGTGAGTTAATATCCGAAGCAATGGAGTTTAAGGTTTCCGATAACACATTTTTCAACAAATTTTGAACGTCGCTGAGTATGTCGAATGAGCGAGCTCTAGAATTATCGGGATAGTTATAGATTTTTGCAGCAAATAGAATCCACGCCTCTGAAAAGCTTGGAGGGTTTAAAGGTTCAAACTATGGCCTTGAATCAGAAAAAGATGATTCACTATGCAGTGTACTTGTTTGGGATTCACATGGAATATCGTCAACCTGTTCAGTGGGCTCAACCGTTTCTACTTGTACATCATGCATTCTTTTGTTTTTTTTTTCAGAGACTCAAAACTAGAATCATTGTGTTTTCTATTCATATGTGATCGCATTGAAAAGAAAGTTGTGAAAACCCTCGAATAAAATTCTTCACCACATGTAAAATTGTTAGCAGTAAAATGATTCGATCGGATGTGGCTATTGTAATTTTTACAGCTTTGAAAACTTATTTTACATAATTTACACGAAAACATTGCTGATTTGGAGCTCTTAATTTGGGGCGATGTTTTCAATGTTTGTTTCAAACTCTTTCGAAATTCGGAATTCGCGAAATTTTCTCTACTAAGACTGTCGGATTACAAATTGATATTGTAGGGAAGTTTTTGGATAAATACCCAAATTGATTCCGCTCTTTGTTCATAACAACAATTGACGGCGAAGATTATTTTAAATGTCAGATCTGTCGCGTGTAAGACGGAGGCCGTTTGGTAAATCGTTGTGTTTTCTAAAGAATCGTTCATATACACATAAAACGATTTAAGATTCACTAACGGGCCGACAAAAACGGGAATCGGTTGGAGAGTTAAACCGGCAGTTTGATAAATTTGTCGTTGTCGTGTTCAGCGCATCGTTTATGTCAGCTGCTGTTTCGACTTGTATGAAGAAAGCTTCTTGCTTTTCCCTGATCGAAGTTTTCTCTCCGCCACGACGAGGAGCTTGAATCACGTATGGGAGCCAGTAAAAAAGAACGGCATCCTTGTTATGTTGAGCGAGTGAGGGCAGGGTTTGCAATAATCCAGAATCATTCCCTTTAATTTGCCTACATTCTCCGAGGAACTTGATGATGATGTTTCTTGCTATGTCCCACCGATCGAATGCAATGTCCTCGCAATTGGGGTAAATGAAGTGAAAATCTTATACCAGCTGCAGAAAATGTTAATCTTTCTTGAAACGTTGTACAAGAAAACCTCACATGCAAACGATCGAAAGTTCAGTTCCTAACGACTTATTTGATTATTGAAAAAAAAAGCATGTACTCTTCAAGTTGCTGCCACGTTTTTCAATAACCTTTTCAGTAACCTGAATTTTAGCTAGCTGATATTAGTTCTCACCAATTCAGCGCCTAATGCTCCTTTCAATGCAGGGACTCTCCGGAAATAATCGTAGACGGAGCAGCCCTCGCGCAATTGATTTTTTTGAGCAGTACGGGAAATATCCCATAAATGTTCGACTGTGTCCGGTGGATCGAGATGAGTCATGAGCCATTCGAGAGCATTTTGTTCTTCGACTAATCAAGAGATAAGTAAAAAACGAATGATGAAGAGAAAAATTAAATCAGTATCAGCCCAATTAATAAAACTCGGTATTTCTATACTTATTATTTTCGTACCGGTAATCCGGGTTTCTTCGTTAACTCTTTAAAAATTTAAATAAATAAAGAGAAGAATAACCTTGAGCAATTCCGGTTGATTTCCATCCTCCAAGTTGTTTTAGCATGGTCATATTTCCACCCGAATTCGATAAGAGAGTCGCGCCAGTTCTTCTAAAACAATGACCCGTATATAATTTTGCGTTTGGTAGATTTAAATGAGACGCGATTAAGTGAGGTGTTTCTCCGATTTTGTTTTTACCGATAACTTGTTGCGTGCATTTTTCCCGCTGATACTGTATAAAAAATCTATCGGTGAATGTTTCTTTCAGCCTCATCGATGTGTATGCTTTAACTTTTCCATTAAAAAGTTCTCCGACTATGAATTGCCGCGGAGTATCATTTTTTGTATCATTTATAGATACAAGATACTTGTCGCCAAAATCCTCTAGATCATGCGTCGTAAGTCTGGTGAGCTCCTCACATCTGAGAGTCCCACAAATTCCCAGTATGAGGATGTCCTTAATTTATTATCAAAATAAGAATATTAATTCATTAAGAAATTCACAAAAGAAATGTCAATACTAACCTTTGATCCCAAATGCGTGTAATCTGATGTATCGTTTACGAATTTCATGATTTCTTCCCACTTGAGCACTAATGGATTTTTTGGTTTGCCTTTGGTTGGCCTTTTGAATTGATTTTAATTAAACTTTTCAAATTTCGAAATCGGTTAATGTCAATGTTTTCTTTTGTATTCAATGTTTTTTTCAACATCGACCAAATGCTCCATAGAGTTGATGGTTTCAGCCTTTTTGTCAAATCTTTAAAATAGACGATCAAATTCGTTTCTTCCGAACTTGAAAGAGAACTTTCATGATCCATTTGCCATTTTTTACAATTCTCGTAGACAAGCTTGTATCGAACAGCCGACTTTTTCGGTAACTTGTCCGTCTGTATGATTAAATCCGCCTCTGCATCGAAATCTCTCAATATTTCTTCCTCGTCCATAGATTCGTCAGTTGAGACCGTGCGGTTCATCATTTTCCTTCACAACACTGATTCTAACTAACGAAAGAGTAGCTTTGACGTCAGAGAAAAAAATGGTTAGGGACAAGTCACGGGTGACAGTTGCGGGAGCCTCACGTATAGCTGTGCGTAAAAATAGTATATTACACACCTAGGGCAGGAAAATAAGTAAAGTCTCAGATCACATGTAATTGTCGGCCGAGGCGAAGCCGAGGAGCTGTGTCATAATAAATGATATTCCGTGGGGGGAGGCTGACATTTCCCATAAATTATGGATTTTCACCATAATTTGAAAGAATCTCGAATATTTCGACATGTGCCTGCGGGAGGGGGGGGGGGGGCGAAACAGAGACACAACCCCCATGCAAACCAATATCCATACAGACAACAAATGTTGACAAGTTGAACAAATGTTAACAAGTCGAACAAACGTTAATGAGTCGAACAAACGTTCACAAATATTCTGCGATTTTGCACGGTAGGCACGGTAAGTACGAATATTTCAAGTTTCGAGGTTCGAGGGACAGGCATGCCTCAACGTTTGTTTACATTTCTTTCTTTCTGTTTTCCTTCTGTCTCTTTCTGTTTCAAATCGCAAGTATCCTTCCCTACTCGAATTACTCGAAAATCTTAGACGTCTATCATGGAAATAGCTCATGTCTTCATTCTCGTCTTGCGAAAATGTCTCGCGAAAATTGCACCTACGGATTACGCGAATTTCAACGATTGTGTGAGGATGAAGAAAAATTGGTGGTTGTTTTACAAAAACACGACGCATTGTTTCGTGAGGTGGAGTGTCCCAGAATATTTGTGAACGTTTGTTCGACTTGTTAACATTTATTGGCTGTATGGGTATTGGTTTGCATGGGGGTTGTGTCTGTGTTACGCCCCCCCCCCCCCCTTCCCGAAGGCAAGTGTCGAAATATTCGAGATTTTTTCGAATAATCGTGAAAACACCATAATTTATAGGAATTTATGGGAAATGTCAGCCTCCCCCCATGGAATAAGCAAGTCCCCATGGAAAGCAAGAAGTTTCCGAAGAAGAAAAAATTTCCCAGTATTTTTGGAAAAAGGCCGCAAATTGCATAATTAGCCGATTTTTTTTTACATAAATTAATCGTTCACTATCGATATCTGAGAATGAAAAATTAAGGAAATACCTCGTTCACGGGAAATATCACATATCACTCAGAGCTGCAAATTCGACTTAAAAAATCTTCGTTTCTATCGAACCGTTTTCGGCACAAACTTTTTTTATGGCAGAGAAAAAATCTTGTAACCGCGACACGAATCAAACTGTCAATCTTTTGACAAAACACTACGATGACTGCGAAGAGCGCATTTGTTCAGCTATGTGAAGTGAATGCTCGCAATTAAAATCGTGCAGTCGAAAAAATGCCGAAAAAAAATGTTTGCATAATTTCATCAATTTTACCGTGCTGTCTCGGAAATATAAATATAAATAATATAAATTCTATAACAAAGGGAGAGCAGTGGCCTAGGGGACGAGGGCTCGGGTCCGCACGCAGGCGGCCCGGGTTCAAATCCCGGCAAATACCTCTGAAATTTTTCACGTGTTTCTTCACTTTGATCCTGGTGGCTGGGCAACCACCTTAAATATTGGGAGTCCAGAAATCCTTGCTATGTTGCATGGGGGCGGTCGATGTACGGTTTGGCGGTGCCTCCCGAGCGATTCTTATCGCTCGGATGGTGGCCCTCTAGCCGTACATCGGCTGGCTCATGGAACATAGATGGTAGACGAGGAGGTGGCCCTCCTAAGCGCCACCTGGTGGTCGTGCTCGAGTATACTCTCATTGCCACCAGGGGGCAATAGTTTAAATATGAGAAATAGGAAATATATAAACAAAATAAGAGACGTAATGAAATTAACACTAAAACTGCATTATAACTCTAGAAATAAACGATATAAACAAACTCTCATGTAAACAAGACGTGAATATAGAATAATCCCATCCGAGACTACACGTAGTCGATAACGAACCTTGGCCGAAGCGGTGTTACCAGTGGCCAGGCTAGCCTCACTTCTAACGTGAGTCTAGCCAAAAAGAAGAAGAAGAAGGGGGCATTAGTTGTGGTTACACGCTGTATCGGTGAGGTTTTCGCGGTTTCTCTCCACCCTCGGCAAATGCGATACAGTGAAAACGGGAAAAAGTCGGGCCGCGCCGCCCGGGTTGGGGGGGGGGGGGGTACGGAATAAGCCCGTACAGGTAACAACCCGCAAGGGTACACCGCAGGAATTTAAAAAAAAAAAAAAAAAAAAAAAAATTCTAACAATTCTATGAAGTTCTTTAATTTTGCCAGTAATTTTTCTCTGTGACCGCAATTTGCACCCTATTTGCAGTGCAGAGCACAGTACTTTTTGTGAAACATTTTTCTCCGTGTAAGTTCATTGAAAAAAGTTGTTACAAATTGGCTAAAGAACAACATACTCTAAATCCAAGATTGTCCGAGGTTATCTGTATCTGTATTTGTTATATAATAAACAAAATTTCGAAAAAATGTTACGACGGATTTTTTTGAAAACCTAAATAAAGCTTCTTCGATGTTACATAAAAGTGTGTGCAAAGTTTTAAGAGGCTTCACCATTTGGAAATCGAAATATTAAATGTTGAAAATTGCAACTTTTAACACACGCTCTCATGAGAAAATACTGAAAATTGTGATTTTTATAAATAAATATCTCGACTTCTACATGGTGAATCCTTTTGAAATTGCGCGAGCTATTGAATGTCACTATTCTCTTTGTGTGGTGCCAATTTAAAGGATTTCTATCGATAGAAAATTTTGCATACAACGCCCTTAAGGAAAAAAAATTGAAAATTCATATGGAATCAATCACAATTTTGACGAAGACTGGCAATCGTTTTTTTTCGCTTTTAAATCCGTTTGTCCCTCGGTCCTATAGTGTGATATATATTGCATTACAGACGCATGTAGTTTCTTTATTTACTATTCGTTATTCCCCGCGTGTCTCATTGTCAGCAACTTGTTTTGGACTTGTTTTGGCTCCGTTTGAACCACAGCCTCGTATAAATCTCAACTCGACTGTCAACAACCCTGTCAAATGACTCAAGTCGCAAGGTAAAAAATCCGAGCAACCGGAATTTGGAGGTAAGTTTTTCTTGATTCTTTCAAAAATTCCAGTTCCACCAAGCCCTACGCGTTTTTTTTATTTTCGTCTAGAAAATCACGTCAAATTGACGCTTTACAATAAATTTGGCATAAAAATATAAAGAATTCCAAAAACATCTTTTCTGTTAAGTCTGTCGCCTCAAAAAATGTCCCAGAAGAAAAAAAATTCCATTAATCCATAGAATTTATAAAAATTCTCAGAATTCTCCGCTCGGTATAAAATTTTTCCTTTTAAAAGAAATCTTTCGAGCTACCGTGGGAATTTTTCTGATTTCCATCTATAAAATTGCATCAAATTGACGTTTACAGTAAATTTGATATCAAAATGTATGGAATTCCAAAAAACACAATTTCTGGTGAGTCTGTCGCCGCAAAAAATGTCCCAGAAGCAAAAAGATTCCATTAATCCATAGAATTTGTAAAAATTTCCGAAATTTGCCGCACGATATTAAATTTTTCCTTCGAAAAAAGTCCTTCAGGCTGCCGAATTTTTTTTTTCAAATTTCCGTCTATAAAATCGCGTCAAATTGACGCTTTACAGTAAATTTGACATCAATATGTATAGAATTCCAAAAAGCATCATTTCTGTTGAGTCCGTCGCCTGAAAAAATGTCCCAGGAGCAAAAAAATTCCAATTATCCATAGAATTTATAAAGAATGCTCAAAATTCTCCGCACGGCATAAAAATTTTCCCTCGTTTTTAAGGCAACGGTGAGCAAATTACCACTCGTCGAGAGATCGGTGTATCTCGGAGATCGAAATATCATGGACGCCGCGAGAGAGCAGATCCTGGACCGAGACGCTGCAGCTGACGGACAACCGGCGATCGAAATACAACGTCGCTCTTATCCTGAGCACGGTTTCCTTATATAGGGAAAAAGTCGCAAAGAGGAGAAAGCCGAGTTCTCGTTCCCGCCAACACAAATGAGACCCTCGTGGCTCCTAACGTTGGGCAGCCAGTTGCTCAGGAACTGAAAAGAAGCATTCCCTTGGACAAGGAGAATGTCCCGAAGGCCAAGGCGAGTTACGACGGGCTCGAGATCAGACAAACTGCAACATTTTCACAAAGTTCTCATAATTTTCCCAACATTATACATTCGACGAAATTCAATTTCACGCCCTTAAAGGAAAGGGACGAAATGCCGGAAATAAAGAAATATCGTCGAGCATCAAAGTGTCGACTCGTGTCGCATCAACGGGTCATCAAGAAAACCACAAATTTTCGGTTATCATGAATTCTACGACTTTTAATCTCACGCAGAATAAGTTTCGAGGCAGTCCGGAAGGAAGAAACACAGGGTAGCGATTGAGGGTTGAGACAAGAACGTCGTTTTCGCCGCAGGAGGTTGGAATCGTGTCTCCGGAAATGGTCGGCTTGCCGATGCTTCGTCGAGAAACTTACGTTACCGGAAAATGCATGAAAGCGATTGGTCAAACTCCTACGTCTGAATGCATTGCAATACCGCACGTTTCTGGATTAAAAAATTTGAATGAATAAAGATTTTGGAGCATTGCCATCTGGAAAAAGTCGAAGAAATATTCTCTGATTAAAAATTGCAGGCTTCAACGTCACTATACTGGCTTACGGACAAACCGGTAGTGGCAAAACATACAGTATGGCAACCATCTACAAGGGCGAGGCAGAGATGGGAGTGGTCCCCCGTGCTGTCGATGAAATATTTGACACAATCGATTCTTTTAATCGTCAATCTCAACGAAACCAAGAAGTGAACGACATCAGTCGCTCACTCGCCAGGAAGGAAGAACTCATTTCCTCGCTCCTGAGGAACTCAACCTTGACTATCGAGAAACAAAACGTTTTTAAGCGAAAAATGGAAGAAGCAATCGCTATTAACAAAAGACTCAAGGTGAGAATTTTTTCTCAATTGAAATTTATATTTCCGACGACATTTTCGTAGGATTCTTTTCTCAATTTACACAAAAGCAAATTTTATAAACAAATGAAATGCTCTGAAAAATGTTTAAATATAAATGTGTATCGTTCGAATTCAATTTCGAAAAATGTCATGCCTGAATTTCAGTTTTCTCGATACTTTTGTACCTTTTATGATATCGAGCTGTTCAATAAAAATTGCAGGATGCTTTGGAATTACAATGCTAAGCTCAAAGCAAACGCGAGAAGAATTCAGGCAGCAGGAGCAATGGTATACGCCATTGGGTTCAGTACGAATACGTTGTTCTCACGAGCACAATAGACGCGGAAGCTTCTCTTGAAAAAATGATTCAAGATTGTGCTGTATTGACAAAATAACTGGAACCTTTGAAAGCCAATTCATCGGACACACCCGGATCAGCTAACCGAATAGCTCAGCTCAAGGAGTATCTCTATTTGCGAAATGCTCAAATTGCAGATGTCCAGCGAGAAATCATGGTATCTGATCAAGGTAAATAGAAAAATTGAGGAGTAGATTGTGTTGATAAAAATTTTATTCGTATATATGTTCATAAATCTTGAATTTTTCTTAAAAGCTGTTATGATCATCCTCGTTGTTTTTTCTTCGTCGAAATCGAGTTTTCGTTTGATTAAAAAAAAACTTTCAATTAATCAAAAATTATTTCGAATCGTTTCAGAAAATCCGTTCAACTGCTCTGGGAATTCATCGCGATTGCGACTGTTAATCGTTTCATGGAGCCTTGGGTCAAAGCGTCAATCGCTTCGTTCGCATTCAGAACTGTTTTCTCCGTCAAGCCAAAAATCCGTATCTTTTTCTTTTCGTCCATGACCCCTTCATTCCGTTTTTCATCAGCCAAGAGATCGTAAAGTTGCTCTTGATAGAGTTCCATGAACGAAACCGTTATTTTGAACAAATAATCCTGTTTAGAATCGATTGTGTCAAATATTTCATCGACGGTACGAGGGATCACTGCCATCTCTGCCTCGCCCTTGTAGTTGGTGCCCACACTGTATGTCTTGCCACAGCTGTTCGAACTTTTCGAAACGATCGCAGCAGAGCACAAATAAGGGATGACAAAGAACCAAGAATCGGAAACAAAATACGTGGAATTGATGGTAAAAATAATGAATTCACTTGAGTTACTTGTTTTTTATTGGTAAATAAAAGTTTCATTGAATTTTTATGAATTCCAGGAAAATATGACGGGGCGTTATTGAAAAATCGTCAGTCGAACTCCACCAGCAATCTCAAGAGAGAGTCAAGGAACTGGAGGAAGAACTGAAGTCGCACCAAGATAAGTGCGAAAAGCTCGAGGATCAGGTAAAAATAAAAATTCCATTAGATCCAAAAACAGTTGATTTGGTTTTCACAATAGAATGAATCTATAGCAAATTTTTGCTTTTCATTCCTCAGCTCTCAATGACAGTGACTTCGTCAGTGGCAAAAGACCGCGAAAGAAATCAAGCTCCCCAACGATTCCAGCACTTGTCCGATCCAGAAGATTTAGAAAATTCTTAGATCGACATAATCGATGATAGTTTCAGTGAAGTCGACGACGTCAATGACCCTGGTTGGACAAAGACGCCACTCTAGAAACGTATCCAAAAAGCGGTAAGTGGAAAAATTGAATTTTTTTTTTTAAATCGCGTTGGAATTTCTGCTTGAATGATTTTTTTTTTGTTTTTCAGCGCTATTCGAAAAATCGGAGCTTCGAATCATTGGCCGGAGAGGAACGATCGTTCGATGGGAATATCAAGTATTCTCGCAAAAGCCAATGCTCGACGCGTTTGTGCAGGTGCCGAAAGAATTATGTGAGTTATTAGCGAATTGTAATTGCAATCCCGAATTCTGTCCGAACAGGGACGAAGCAAAGGTAACTATTTCCGAATTTGTACTTTTTTTTCAAACTCGATAAAAATTTCATTCAAAATCTGTAAAAAAAGAAACACAAACTTTTTATTCTTATCAGGTTACGAAAAAATCTTTATTCATCGATGTGACAAACGATAATAAAAATGTGGAGGAAGAATAAATTAAACGAGCCGGGTGAATAAATTTAAATATTGTAATCATCTTTACTCAACAATGTTCAATTGCAAGAATTTAATCGAATGAATTTTCTCGCTTTTTTTCAGGATGGAAGCATGAACCGCATCGTCCGTCAACTATAGTATTAAAAATTTTTACCCTTCGACTTAATTGTATGTGTTGTCCTTGTTTCTGTAAATAATCTTTATAATTATCATTTTCTAAAATCGCAAGACTGAGCACTAAGAAGATTTGTTCTGCTTGACAATGTAAAGAATATTATTTTTTTTTAAATATTGCAACTAGACCTCAATAACGATAAAGAGGCAGTGCTTCACGTGAACAAATCGTAAAAAAAATTGCAGATCCATCGATTAGGCCTCACAACGATTAGTATTTGCAGATTTTTAAAATTTAGTACTTGGTCTCAAGCAACAGTGGAGTAAACCAGCATTTTTGTCTCGCGTCCATTGAAAAACAAAAATAATCATGAAAAAAATCTGATTGCCTGAAGCGGAAATTCAAATGAAGGAATATCTAATTAAACAAGACGGGAACATATGAAAATTTAGCAACAAAGACACGATGGAATGTTTTTTGCCTCGAGCAAAAGTTTATTTCAAAATCAAAAGGAAAGTGTTGCTCGATGAAACACGAGCTGTGTTTTTAATAATGAAATATATTTGGGAACTAACAACTGTGCCTTTATATACAAAAAATGTAATTTTTATAACAGGAAAGAGAAAATAGGAATGGAAGAGTACTAGGAGAGAGCAGACTTGAGAGGGGAGTTGAAAGAGACGTGGGCTAGGATGAGATGCGAAAACGTGGGAAGGGAGAAATCCAAAGGGTTTAGGAAGAATAAATGCAGGATGTGTGAGAGGAGAAAGAAAACTTGGTGCACATTTGTGAATGTCCAGCGATAAGAAACGAGGTAGCTGGAGAAGATGGAAAAGAGAACGAGGCAGAAGCGATGAAAGATAAAATGAAGAGAACATTAAGAGGAGAGCCAGTAAAAGAGCTGAACGAGTTTATAAGGGCGCATGAAAGGATGATGCAGAAAAAAATGTAAATAGAGAGTGCGTATGAATGTTAGACTAAGTGAAATAAATATGTGATGGGGGAAAGTAAAACATGATTGTAGAGGGGGAACTATGTAAAAACCCGCAATGGCATAATCTAAAAATAAAAAAATAAAAAAATACTAATTTTTATAGCAACTAAACGATTCACATTCACGAGTTGGACGCGAACCATGTTCTGCATCCTTCTCCGTCGAAATCGTCGCTTACAGAGCACATCGTTGACGTTTCTTGCCGATAAATTTCCTGGGCTATTTTATCTGATGGTTCGAAAGATTGGATTGTTTTGTTTCTTTTTTTTTTCAAGGGACCAACCTGCGCTGGGCCTATTCGGTGGACTTGGCTCGCTCCCGGCTGGCGAAGAATAATTTCAAGACTATTTTTTTCGCTTATGCCGTAGATTTCGAACGATTTTCGAGTTTCCCAAAGAATGTGTTTGAACTCCATCGATAACGGGAGGCGGCGGACTTTTAGTTCGTGCTGGTAACGTCGTGGAACGAATTTATTCTTTTTTATCAACTTTGCTATTTTTTTAAATTTCTAATGATTGTTTGTCACAAACTATCAAAAAAAATCATTAAAAATTCTAAAAAATAGGCCCAACAAATACCCCTGACAGAAGTGGTGTTTTTTTTATTTTTTTTTCAATCGTTGCATCCCATGCAAAAAAATGCATCAAATTATGAGAAACACGCGGACTCTGCTGGTCTCTGGTAGCTACGGTGGGATTCCAACCAATCAGGCAACAGCAAAACCAGACGGAAATATGAAATGAGCGTTATTGTGCAATCGGATTGGTCGAATGTGCAAAACATTGCATCACGCAGTTTGTATTGTACCGGCAACACAACAGTGATGATTCGCGGTATTCGCCATTGCACACATTACGAACATTGTCTGCTGTAGAGGTTAAGAACGTCAAAACAAACTGCCATTTATTTCGCATGTCGAGACTAAAGAAAAATAATAAATGAAATAGTGTTTATTACTAATTTGAAAAACGATGCGGAAACTCGATATTTTAATCGCAGTTTTATTCCAAATAGAATTAGTTACGTGTTTATTAGATCCGGTATCAATCGGCATAGGTGTCACCTCACTTGTCAGTTATTTCGGTTATAAATATTACAACAAATGCAACAGCAACGAATGTTGCACGGACAATTGGTTACCACTGAATACTACAGGTAAACAAATTTTCGTTTCCATTATTTCGGACGACGGATCAGTCACTGAGCCTCACCTCGAATTTTTAAAATTAAAATTCTTCGATGTCGTTTGATTAATCCAGAAAAAGGCTCCGTCAGTGTACACAGGACGATGGCAAAAATGGGCTGACAGGGGCTTTTTGTTAATTGGGGAACTCGGGTCGAAAATATTCAATTTTGAAAAGTGCAGCTTTCTCTCTCGCACTCACGGTGCATGACAATTTTTCATCCACGATTTTTTGCTGCAAACACTTTGACTCGAACGAACGAAAAAAAAAACTCATTCTGCAAAGCTGAAAAAATGATCGCTCATGGGTGCGCGCGGTGATAATTTGAAAAATCCCTCTGCGCTTATTGCAGAGCTGGAAAAAAATTTCCGACATCATTTGCACGGTCAGCAGGTCGCGGCAAAAACTGTACTCCGTGCCCTCATAGGCTACAAGAATACGGCGGAACCTCCGAAAGCTCTGGCAATGAGTTTTCACGGCTGGGCAGGAAGCGGCAAAAACTATGTTGCTAAAATGGTTGCGGAATCATTTTTAAAGAAAGGCATGGAAAGCGGATACTGTCACTTCTTCAACGGACGTTCGTACGCGC
Source organism: Hyposoter dolosus (assembly GCA_963921915.1). Taxonomy (NCBI): domain Eukaryota; kingdom Metazoa; phylum Arthropoda; class Insecta; order Hymenoptera; family Ichneumonidae; genus Hyposoter; species Hyposoter dolosus. Next base: position 13,721,161 of record OY998135.1, on the reverse strand, counting down.
CTCTCAAGTCGCAGATTGAACATTCCAAGGTCATTATTCACGCAAACAATTAAGAAATGTTAACAGTTCCCAAACGGTTGCAAATTTTCGTCCAAATTTTCTTTAACAGTCTGCAAACGAGAGAGAAAAAAACGAAAAACGTTTGGGTTTGTTGAATTTTTTGACAATTTTTGATCCAAAAACATCTGCGAGGAATAAAAAGCGATTTTTCCGACAGAACGAACTGCGCGACAAGATAGTAGAGAGTCTCCTGGCCTGCGAGAGATCGTTGTTCATATTTGACGAGGTGGACATGATGACGGAGGGTTTGTTGGACGTTCTGGTGCCTTTTATCGACTACACCAAGCGAACGGGTGTCATGTACAAAGGGAAGCACATATACGTGACGACGAACAAAGCGATATTCATATTCCTCTCCAACACGGGAGGCCACCAGATTGTCGATCAGGTGTTGAAATTTTGGGAGGAAGGCAAAGGCCGCGAGGAAATGAAACTGATGGATTTTCAGAATCTCATAGAATTGGGAGCTTTCAACGAGAAAGGAGGTTTTCAAAAGAGCGACACGATAAGGACCAGTCTGATAGATTACTACGTGCCGTTCATGCCCATGGAGGAGGAGCACGTCAGGCTCTGCATGAGAGACGCTTTTGCATCGAGGATGAAACCGAGCAAGGAAATGGAAGAGGAAGTCTTGTCGGTCGTGACGTGGGGTCCGGCACCTCACAATATATTCGCAAAGAGCGGTTGCAAAAAAATAGAGCAAAAAGTCATTAGCGTTGTATACCAAAATAAGCACAACGAATGGTAGTAGAATATATAGTTGATATTTTTTCAATATAATCGATTGCAAAGGTTGAATGAAAAACAAATGTGATGCTTTACACAAATAGCAACAGAGATTTATCATCAAGTTGTTTTTATAACGTCTCTCTGCGTACATGTAATATTATTTTGTTAATAAAACGTTATTGGCACGATCGGAGAATATTTCTCACGAGTCAAAAATATCATTTCTCGTGATTTTATTTCTTTATCTTATTTTTCTTTCGCTTTTCTTTTATAATCTCTTTTTCTTACTCTCTCCCATACTTTACTACTAGTAATAACAGTGCTTAACGATCTCTGTGTGTGTGTGTGTGTGTGCGCGTGGAAGCGTATTTGTGCACGTACACAATGGGCTGGACTTGCACTCGACCATGAAAATATTTTCGCTTCATTTTTACGTTTAATAGTTGATCGAGAACTCGTTGTTCGGCATGTAGATTCTCATTTTCTTCGGAAAGCCACGATATTTCGAGAAGAAACAAAAAAAAAGCCCGAAACGAAAATGATCAATTTCTGGAAAAAGACGCTTTTAAAATTTGACTGAGACTCGGTCCGTGCATTTAAAAGCTCAGGTAACTAGAAGGATTCCGAGAAAAATGAGAAAGACACGATCGAGGGAATAAAAACGACGGTTATCTGAAAATTTAAATATCGAAACGATGGGAGTTGAAATTTTTCGATTATTACTCCAATTGGCAATAATCGTGATTGATAAAAACGGAATGAATAATCAGCTGCATTGAGTTTTCAATAATTAAGCTCAGGTCGATTATTTACCCTCAAGATTGACTCCCGTTTTACCTCGACAAGCCCATCGTCGATTGTTTTGTTAATCGCTATCCGATGTGTCGCAGGCATCGGTGGATCGTAATAACAATATTGAGCGGTAAGATAACCGCGATACTTTTACTCTTTTTTCTTGTTTTTCGTTTTCTTCCATATATGACAATGATTGGCGCGCTTTCAGCAGCATTAACGAAGAAAAGGATAAAAATATAGAGTATCGAACCGCCGCCATTGTTATTCCTCCTCGACGTATTCCTTAGGGAAAAAGCCAACTTGATCGTTGATTTTTCCCTTCCACCAACCCTTCGCGTCGCCCTCTTTGCTGAGGATAACGACTCGACAGCCTCGTCGTAGATTCAACTGATTTCGCTCAACAGCACGAAAATCGAAAATTGCTTTGGCAAGGACTCGCCTGAACGGCCAGAGCAAGCGTTGATCGAGTTTCTCGAAATTCTCCGACAACGAAGCGCGCTCGTAGTACTCGACTAGCTCGACGACACTCTTGAAGTATCGAGACTCGCTCAGGTAGTAAAGATCACCGCCGTCGACCTCGCGCTTGAATATCCTGATATGTTTTACCTTTCCGTCCGCTCTAGAATTCCAAAAAAGTCAAAAAACGTTAACAAATAATTGAAGCGGTTAGACGATTTTTCGAAAAACTCAGATTTTCGTTAAATTCGAAAAATCATTAAATTTAAACCGTTCGATCGATATTTCCCAAATTCAATACCAATCTTCCTATTATGATGCTCTATTTATAGAAAAAAAAAAAAACTAGTAATAAATCTCAAAATTTGCGAAAGTTAGAGCGTCGACGCCCTATTTCGAAAATTTCAATATGCCGTAGAATTCGTATTTTTCTAGCAATTCGAAAAAATTTCCCAGAAAATGAAGAGCTTGTATCGATTAACATCTGTGCAAAACGGTAGCCCTGTAGCTCAAACCGTTCTCGAGTTATAAACGTTTGAGTTTTACAGTACCAGACATACACACACACACACACACATCCGGACATTTTTTCTAGATATGATTTTTCGATGTTTTGGGACATTTTAAGCACATTGACATTGAAAACTGGAAGAAAAAAAAATTGAGCGTCACATAGCTTCCTCTATGGGGAAGCAAAGGTGATAAAGTCAAATTTTGATTGAAAAATTAATAAAATTTGGCAAGGCGGTACTCACTTGACACTCAGAGCGTAATTAGTCTCGTTTTTAAGGCGCGGTTGACCAGCCGGTCTGATGCGGAGCATGTACGTGCCATCCTCGCGAGCTTCGAGCTTGTGAGCGACCGCGTCTCGTCCCATTTCCCCAACGAACCATAATTTCGCGGATAACGCACGTTCGCAAGGTAAAGGAGGCGGTGGGGGAGGTGGCGGAGGAATGGGCATGCACCGGCCGGAATAAGCGATGCATTGTTTGTGAACAGAAATCCTGCAGACGTCGCAATCGTATCCCTGATGGTAAAAAAACAAAATCGATTTGATTAAGAATTTCGTAAGTTCGTTGATGTTTTCGAGGATAAGCGATTTCTGGTGTTTTTACCTGGAATATTCGTCCCTTGAGAAACTTGCCACACATGTGACAACTGCAAGGACTCTCAAAAGTCGTCAAACAGAATTTGTGATCGGTGCTCCGAGCCGCTGTGGGATTGACGTTGTCCATCGCGTCCTGGAGCGCCTTGATCCACATTTGTTTATGTTCCTCGGTACGCGCGTAAAGGGTGTACGCCGTATACGCTTTTTTGTGGACCAACAGCCACTGATACGACCATCGCGAATCTTTACCAAGAGTTCTTCGTCCTGTATGATCCTCCAAGCGATAATCGTCGAGCCTCAACGTCTCACGATAACAATACTGATCTCCTCGGCCTGCTTTGCAAACTAATATCGCCTGCTCAAAGACGAACGCGTAACGAGCCTTTACTCTCTGGTCACCATGAGCTTTTACCTGCAAAAACGTCACACGAGATATTTCCAATAATTATTAAACGAAGAAATATTTTTTCTAGCTTTCGAAAGTAAATTTGACGCGATATTTTTGTACCTTGAGCTCACCGTCCCTGAGCAACCGCCCGAAATCTTTCAATTGAGCGTCCTCGGGGACGTCCCAATCGATAATCGACGATTGAATGTCCTTAATGATGTCGAGAGTGTCGGAATCTCTTTTAACTTCATTAATATATTGAGCCACGTCAACCATGACCTCCCGAGCTTTTCCCAATTGGCGCAAGTCCTCCGTCCAATTACGAGGCGTTTCCTCCACCAGTTTGTCCAGCAACAAATGATACTTTAAAACTCTTTGCATTGGCACTGACAGAATATCCCGTAGTTTGAACTTGCCATTGTTGGCTTCTTGTTGGCACCTCTGCAAACAACCGGACAAGTTATTTAATCCCAAATATTATTAAATCGAGAATTAGTTATAAAAAATCAATTTTTTCTTCTTACGATTACTTCCATGCTGATGGACTCGTTACGGCTGCACACTTCTTGCAGGGTGTTCTGGGCGATTGTCAAATTGGCACAGTAGTCCCCATAAATGAGAAATTTTTCTCGCCAATCGAGAAATACTTGTCCGAGAGCCGAGCCATCTCGAGCTTTTTGCAATTGACTGTGAACGCCCGAGTGAATTTCGGACAATTCTTTTATACCGAAAAATATTCGTGACCAATCTTCTGGTCGGAGTTGCGAGGACAATGGTCTGGCGAAATGCCTCAAAAGACTGCGAAGTACTTCGGAATAATTTCTCTCCGTTTCGACCAGCTCTTGCACAACGTAGTCACGTTTTTCCGCACCGGAAATTCCACCCTCCTGTTATTTCGAACAAAGCTTCTAATTCACACATTTTCGTAACGATTTTATTAATTATTCTCGTTCCGGGTTTCGTTCGCGTTCGTCTGTTGAGCCTCGGCTAATAACGAACCACTCGGTACCCCTTTCCACGTTATTCGTACTATACTAAAAACTTTAATCGTCAACAGATAAACATTTTGCTATTTTCCGTTACACCGAACATGCAGTTGTCTCATCACATTTCCATGAAATGGTGCTGGGAATCGATTCGTGTTCCTCGAGGATACAAAAAGTGGACAAATTCTTCTTTTCCAATCTTGGAAATCTCACAAAAATTTGTCGCTTTCTATCGACAGCGATTGAAGAAAAAAAAAACAATAATTACATGATTTTTGTGGAACTAGGCAATGAAGAAGCCGTAAAAATGGAAAAAAATTAAAATAATAACCTGAACAGCAGACTGAGGAGGTGGTAGGTGCAGACTACATAGGTCATGGTAGATTTCCTCGCTCTGAGCATGGCTGCAGAGTGCTCCGTAGCCATCCTCCTCCCCGACCGGGTCACCGTCGTCATCGCCTCCACCACCTGCCTCCTCACCCTCGCGCCTCCTAAATCTCCTTCGTCGGCCCTCGTTTTCACGCCTTGTGCACAAAAATATAAAACAAAAAAAGAAAAACACAGCCATGCACTATCTATTTGCGCCGCCAAAATAACACACACAGCTCACCCTACGTAATATATCCTTCTGCTCCCTCGCTCACCTCGTTTATCCATTTTTTCAAATTATCCATGAAAAAGTTATTTTCCTGCAAAACTTTTCACCAAAATTCTTCATTTTAAGGATGTTGAGTACTTATGAAACTTGTTAATGTTAATTGTTTAATAAATAGCTTTTGAATCGTCGTGGAATTTGTACACGACCTTTTGAATACTTCATGTAAAAACATACCAAATTTTAAGAATTCTATCATTATTACTTTAACCACCTTAAGGACGTTGTATGGCGATGGTCAAATCTAAATGTTTGTTTTCAGTTTTTTTTACATACAGAATGGTTTGCGAGCCTAAGTTCATTTAAAAAAGTTGTTACAAATTGTCTAAAGAACAACATTCTCCAGATTCAAGATTGTCCGAGGTAATCTGTACTTGTTATATAATAAACAAAATTTCGAAAAAATTTAACGACCGATTTTTTTGAAAAACTAAATAAAGCTTCTTTGGTGTTACATAAAAGTGTATGCGAAGTTTTAAGAGGCTTCAATATTTAGAAATAGAAATATTCAATGTTGAAAATTGGAACTTTTAACACGCGCTCTTATGAGAAACTATTGAAAATTGTGATTTTTATAAATAAATATCTCGACTTCTACACGGTGAAACCTCTTGAAATTGCGCGAGCTATTAGATATCACTATTCTCTTGGTGTAGTGCAAATTTAAAGGAATTCTATCGATAAAAAATTTTGCATACAACGTCCTTAAGGGTTGACATAAAAAATGGTGAGAAAATTTTGAAAATTTAGTATGTTTTTGTATCAAGTATTTAAGAGGTCGTATAAAAATTTCACGACGATTAGGAAGCTTGTTATTTAAGATTTAACATTTTGTTGAGAACAATTTTTTAAACAAATACAAAAAATATTTGTCAAAGAACTTGGCTTTGTTTCCGGTGCTTTCAGTATATTGTAGATATTGAAAAATTGAGAGGTCAAAAAGAAAACTTATCGCCAAGTTATACCAGTTTCGATTAGACTACATTTGACTACATATAATTTATTAACGTTAATTGTTCAATAACGAACTTCCTAATGGTCGTTAAATTTTTCCACCATCTCTTAAATACTTCGTACAAAAACATCCCAAATTTTGTTATAATTTGCGATTTTTGGGACGCAACATCCTTAAGTTTGCTCATTTTATGTGGAAACTATGAGAAAGTGAGGGAAGGAGAAAAAGTCGCGATGAAAAATCGTCGTAACGCTCAACCACATGACTCTCACAATCAGTGACAAAAGAGGGAAATGATACATTTTTCTTGCCCTTTTTCTTTGGCTCCATATTAATAAAGAGGATTTGAAAAAAAAATAAAATAAAAATAAGAAACACTCTAACAACGACAGGGAACGAAAGTAAAACGACGTTTATACCTCCTCCGCAGAAGGCCAGTCGCGTTGAGGAGTAGTTGAAAAGCAGAGTAATTCTTGATATACTTGGGACTCACCGAGGTCCACCGGCCTAGATTTTATGGTAAACGCCACAACTGGTGTCGCGGTGCTAAACCCATATTTAATAAAAATTATTCCTCCGCTATTCTTCCATTAAATAAATACAAGGATAAAAAGAATGTGCGCCAGACGTTTAGTAATTGTTCATAATTTTCACAGGCTCTCGGATTCAAAGAATTTCTAGCCAATTGGTGGACGTGAAAAATGTTGAAATCTCAACCAGCCTCGTTTTTCTTTGCTTCTAATTCCCATGGAGACTCTATTTTTTACTCGGATTCCTGTTCACCGTCCAATCAAAACGTGAAAAATTTAGAGACTCACCCGACTCCTGCGCTCTGCAAATCTTTGTATATCTCTTCGTGCGATTTATCACGTCCCACGGAGAAGCCGCTATTTGTTTATGGGAATAAAAATAGTAAAAAATCTTGAAGTTTAAAAAATCAAACTAGCAGAAAAAAAATGTTTCTCAATATTTCCAGTGTGCTTTTTTTCTCTATACTCACGGTATGCCCTTGCGTCTCAGATGCGAGCTATTGGAAAGCGCAGAGAGCGTGCAGAGCACACGATGGAAATTGGACAGATCGAAAAGAAAGGACGGTTCGAAAAGATCAGACTCTGCAAGCCCAAAATTGGAGCTGCACGTCGATAGGAATAGTTTGATGTTTCTCAGGCAGAGAAATTGCGCCATTTGCGGCTTCTGATTGACGTCCTTCATGTCGATGCATCCGGGGTCGATCGTGTTCAAAAGATTGCACAATAATACTCCGTCTCTGAGAGTATACGCAAGATCAAACGGCTTCGCCGACGGCCAGTTGGCTCGATGATCCGATCGGAGAGCTCCGCAGCGCGAGAGCCAGCTGGCGCATTCTTGCCAGCCGTTGGAATCGTCCGTGCCGTTGCTCTCCAGCTCGCTCATGTTTATTTCTTTTTGTCTCGTCGCTCTGCCTCCGCGGCTGATTCGAAATATTACTCAAGAAATTCCCTGCGCAATTCCAAAAAACTTGACGGTTATGTTTGAATAATATTAAAAAATTTTCGCGACCATCCAAACAGCTTTTCGTTATGTTTGTTCATCGCTCTCTGAGAAATTCTGTTTATTCTTCCTCAAATTGTTGAATAAATGAATTTACAATAGGCCAATGAAAAAGGTCGATTTCCCATGAACTTGACAAATTTTTGTGGAAATTTTAAGAATTAAACTTTCTTCTAACTCTCGAACGTGAGAAAAATGTAAAAAAAAACGGTTTTGTAATTTGCAATATATAACGCTCAAAAATATGAAAAATATAACCAAACATCGTTTCTTGAAATGATTTTTCGAAAAAATAGTAGTTTGGAAAAGATGAATTAAAATGTCGAATTTTTAGATAATTTGACAGCTCTCTCGTCGTGTATACTATTCTAAACAGTCGCTATACATTTGCGAGTGTGGAATGAATGAAAAAAAGGTTGAAAAACAGATATAGTAATTTAGCTGCCATTGTCCTGTTTGTATTTTGTGGCTCGTACACATAAAGTGTAAAATTGCTTCGAAATTAAATTCTGATTGACACGAGGTTCGATTCGAGACCGTCCGTAGCTCTTTGTTTGAGATTAGAACAAAATTTCGATAAAACTTGTCGTAATGTTGGATAATTCACGTAACGTACCTCGCGGTATAGGATAACGAGACTGTTTCAACAGTCGTTATCCGAAGCTTTTTGTCTCGTTGAAAGGGTCAAGCTCGATACGAGAATGGCAATAATGTCGAGCATGATAAAAGTTTTTTCATTCACCATCGTCGAATATTTCACATTGATTAGGACAGCACACATGGAGACGTTCGTTGATAAAATTGAATCATCCGCAGAACTTTCATATTATCGGGTAAATATACGTTTTTTTTTTTTGTTCGTCAGTTACAGCTTTTGTTTAACGTTCATAAACGCGACCACCGTTCGTGCTTAACGGAGACGCGAACGCAGATTATGTTTATTATTATTTATTTGTTGTTGCTACTCGTAATTCATCGTTGAATTTCTTCTGACGTACGGCGGTTCACGGCGAGACGGCTCGTCGGAGGAATCCATTTTGATATTTTCCTCATTGAGAGCAGGGGCTTAGCACGGAGTTATATTTGCCTCGTATATATATACGCACGTACGTGTGGGTATTGGAGTGCGGGAGCGAGAAAGATGGAGAAAGAGAAGTGTGCGGAGGTGGCGCTCGCAATCTACTAATCTCTATATATTCACTATCATCGTTCCCCTGTATTTCCTTCTCCCTCCAACTAAACGAGAGTACTGTTTTCGTCACGGAGATATTTGCAAATTTAGCTCACGTATCGATTGAAAGAATATGGACCTCGTCTATTTCCGGGTGCGCGAGTGTCGATCGATGAAAAAATTTCTTGAAATGTCATATTCAAATAAATCGAAAAATACTTCCAACTCACCAATATATATTAAAACGAATGTATCGGCGATCTAATTTCCTTGTCGATTCGTAATGGATGAGTTTTCAAATTTCATGCAAAGTTTCCAGTTAAATTCTCTCTCTGCTTTTTTCCATTCCATTTCTGTCGTTGTTTTTATTTACGACTGAAAATCATTAAGTTTTTGCATTGTTTTTCTCTGAAAGTCACGCATTCTCGTACTGCGGCAAAGACGGTTGATTCGACCCATCAATCTATTCAATTATAACTACATCGTGGTAACGTCAGAAATCATTGCGATTGGAAACCTAGTTTTGTTTTAAGGAGGTTGGATCACGACGATACAATGTTGCCATGCTAAACCATATGTTAAAAACATAAAAAATTTGAAACAGATAAGAATTCAAATTTGGTAAATATATTCTTCATATCTTTATAATATATATGACAATACAAATTTTTAAAGATTTTTCCACCACGTAGTACTCGAATAATTGAACACTAAAGTTCACGTGTATATAAGCATAGCAAATACGATCACACAATTGTTTCAAATTTTTCGTCTACATAGTTGTTGAATAATTGGAGTTTACAATATGCAAAAGGTATACCTATATCTATCTGAATCCTATGCTTATGCATGTGAACTCTAGTGTCCAATTACTCGAAAACTACGTAGAAGAAAAATCTTAAAAAATTTGTATACTATTCATATTTAATACTAAAGAATATACTCACCAAATTCTATTAAGGTATTACTATCGCAAAACGACTTTATTTAGGGTTATTTTAAAATTTTGTATAAACGTTCTCGGCACCAAAACTAACAGTTTTCTTCTGTGAAGAAAAAATTTTCTGACGTTTAGAATTTGAGATATTTAATTTCCTATTTTTTATTTTTCCCATCTAAACGCGTGTAAATTTAAGTCACGTCTCCTCTAATAAAAAGTTCATGGGTCACGATATATTTCGATATTAATTGTTGCCATTTTATTCGTTCTGTGATTGGTCGGTCTTGTTATACACCGTGTTTTGACTCCCGCTGTCAGTCTGACAGTTCCGACTGTCGGTTTGACAGTTGCGTATATACGCGTGCGGTTATATGTTCCTATCAGAAGAAAACTTTTTTTCGGATGCATGAAAGTGGAATATATTTGAAAAATTAATTAATTCCAAGACGAATTAGATAACGTCTTTTTCTATTAACAGCGTTTAATGATATGACCCAGAGATGAGCAGTTCGAATAAAAAGTATTTGTATTCGTAATTAAATACATTTCAGCTTGAGATGGAATATTATACTTTTGATTCCATCCACATCGAAATCAAATGCGAATTAATTTTTATTTCGTATCATTTTCGAATACTAATAAATTTATCGTAAGATAATTAAATTATAAGTCGTCGGTATGGAGCAAGAACGAAACTATTCATAAAGTGCGGGGGTCAAAATTTATCCGGAAACGCCATTGACTAGAACTCTTCACGAGGACACGCAGGGAGACTTTCTCCATCACTTGGAATTGCCAGATCTACGAAAAATCGTCATAGAGCTACAGCTTCGGGGTTGAAATACATTTTTGTTTTTTTTTTTTTTTTTCAAAAATTCTGGATCGAAATTTATCCGGGAACACGATTGACTAGAACTCTTCACGAGTACACGCAAGGATACTTTCTCCATCACTCAGAATCGCTACATCTACCAAAACTAGTCATAGTCATCAAGTGGAGTAATAAAACTCGTTTTGGAGTGATTTCGACTGAATTACTCCGATTGTAAAAACTTGACGATTACTACAAACGCTACAATTAACGAACAGATGCTTTTAGAGGATTGTAGTGGAAGAATTTCCGTTCTTGGTAGATCAGAAAATTAATTAGAAGTCATCAAGTGGAGTAAGACTCATTTTGGAGTGGTTTCGATTGAATTACTCCGGTTGTGAAGGCTTGACGATTACTACAAACGCTAAAATTCGTCGTGGTTTGCAGTGGAAGCATTTTTGAGACTCTTAAGTCTGATGTACAAAAAATTACAAAAGAACGTAAAAATCTTGTGGCAGCGCTAACTTTCTCAAAATTTGAAAACGCCATGATTTTTGCTAAAAAGGAGTGGAGCTTGGACCTTCACTCCTTCAATCCATTCTCGAACTCATCTAAAATTGTTTGGCTTCAAGACGCTGTCGCATATCTCGATAAGTTGTTCTACATAAAAGGAGCGCTGGCAGCGCTACCAGAAAATCGCTCGCGCGCTTTAACGCGCGTGATGCACCCTAACCCTAGTTTCGTTAAAAAGTTGCAAGAAAAAAGCAAAAGAAACACGGCTTCAATTTACACGCGTTTAGATGGGAAAAATAAAAAAAGAGAAATTAAATATCTCAAATTCTAAACGTCAGAGAATTTTTCTTCAGATGAGAAAACTGTTAGTTTTGGTGCCAAGAATTTTTATACAAAATTTTGAAAAAGCCCTAAACAAAGTCGTTTTGTGATAGTAATACGTTAAATTCTAATCATTTCGAATTTTCCTATGCTTTTAACATGGCAACATTGTTGCGTTCAGCCACCCTCCTGATAATTCTCAATTATTCGATAACCACGTGGTAAAAAATTTGGAAAAAATTTGTGTTTCTATCCTTGATGCCAAAGAATGTTGTCACTAAATTTTATCAAATTCTGATTATTTGGATTTCATGATCCAACCTCCTTAAAGCTGAAGAATACAAGTCAAGAATGAATGGGTTCGTAATATTCGTAATATAATAGAAGAGACCATTGACTACCGCGACGAGTGCTACTGATCGAGTGCGCGGACGCGATCCAACAAACAAGTGGAGGGAACGCAGGGCAGCAGCGCGCACGATGCTTGGCTCTCCTAGCAAATGGCGTCGCGAACGACGAAACGCGGAACTATTGAAGCACGAAGGGAAAAAGAGACAGCAGTAAAAAATTGATTTAACCAAATCGATCTCCAGGATTCATTGCAATTTCAACTTTCCATTTATCTCCGGTTGAGAATCACATGACGAAAAAATCGAATGTCATCTCCAAAACTTTGATAACTAAACAAAGAAAGCTCGTTCTTTTAAAAAATGCATGGTTTTCGACCATAAAACTCGAACAGACTGTCAAAAAAATCAACTAACCGACGAAATGCTATCGCAGATAATTCATTGAGATATTTCCCGCGTATATTTGAAAATTTATCCACACCGAGCTTTGTACCAAGCTCCTATTTAAAAATAGACGTGACAGAGATAAAGGATGCAGTTTTGACGCATCGTACGTGCTTTGTGGCCAGTGCTAGCTCGCACGCACTGTACAACGACGAACGAAACTGTAGTGTTCCGAATGACGCACCAACCTGTATGTCTTATTTCGCCTCGTAGTGCTCTCCGATATATTTACCAATAGGAAACTGTTCCATTGTTGTCTGACCTGTGCTACAGTTCGCGCATGCAGGTAGTTCGTGGTTTTTCACTGCTCATAAATACTTTTTTCGAGATCGTAATTTTTAGTCGCAGTAGGAAAAGTGAAAAAGGAAATAAAAGCAGTGGGTGAAAATAAACTCATAAGCACCGCGTGTAGCGAACGCGTGCAAACAAGTTTCGAGCGTAAACTTCTGTGGATCGAGATGGAAAAAGTAAATAAAACGAAAAGTTGATGAATATCCCGAAACATTCGGTTGAATAAATTGAAAAATTATAAGAATTCTCCTCAATACATCGATGTGCGAGATTATTTATCGATAAATATAGAAAAATTATTAATACGTTTTGAAAAACGTAAAAAAAGGTTGTCTTTGGAAAATATTTGAAAATAAATGTTAAACGACGTCGATTGATAATTTAATGATACGAGAAAATGTCGTGCCTGAAAATCAGTACGTTGTACGTGCTGTTAATTAGCAATTTAGCAATAATTGACGCTGCTACAGCGTCGAAGGATGTTTTGCAATGCAGAGACGAGGACAATGAGCCAGTCGATTGGTAAGTTTTGGAAAACCAAAAATAAATAATCGATCTTGTTGATTCATTACTTCAATTTTTTTCTTTCAACTTTCAAAAATTTCCGCAGGTTTGTTATGTACAAAATACCAAAAATTAGGGAATCGAGTGAGCCCACGATTAGAGACGGAATTTCTTATTTATATATGACGAATAATACGGTGGGGGCCGGATGGAAGTTATCAAAAAAGGATGTCACTTCGAAGGACTCTATTCCGGCTAGAACTTTGACCCCACTTTATTCTAATGACGTGAGTAAACAATCGGTAAAAAATTCGTTTTTTTTTTGTATTCACTATAGTTTACAAATGAACAAATGAATAGACAAAAAAACAATTTGCGAATTTCAATTTGCAGCGTTTTTTGTATTTACATTCAAAATTATAGATAATTTGGGCAACTTTTCTAGAAAGTAAAGAGGAAGTACAGACCTATATTCAATATTTGACAAAATTTACAGAAATTAGAGCGGTTGGACGATTTTTCAAAAAACTCAGATTTTCGTAAAATTCGAAAAATCATAAAATTTAAACCGTTCAACCGATATTTCCCAAATTCAATGCCAACCTTCCTATTATGATACTCTATTTATAAAAAAAAAAAATCAGTAATAAATCTTAAATTTTGCGGAAGTTAGAGCGTCGTCACTTTTTTTTTGAAAATTTCAAAATGCCGTAGAATTCGTATTTGTCTAGCAATTGCGACAAAATTCTCGAACCATTCTCGAGTTATAAACGTTTGAATTTTGCAGTGCCAGAACATACACACACACACACACACACACACATCCGGACATTTTTGCTAGATATGATTTTTCGATGTTTTGGGACATTTTAAGCACATATGCATTGAAAGCTGGAAAAAAAAATTTCACCGTCACATAGCTTCCTCTATGAGAAAGCAAAAGAAACTTGGTGTAAGACCGAATCTAATGGAAAATGAGATTACGAGATTTTTTCCAACGCAGAAACTTTCATCGAGATTATTGTGGGTCATGTACAACGACCAGCCACCAGATGGTCGTGCCAACTCAAATTACGGTCACGCTAAGGGCGTCGTAATGACAAATGGCGAAAGTGGTTTTTGGCTGATTCACAGCGTTCCGGGGTTCCCTCCAATTCCGAACGCTGGCGAGTCTCGTCATCGTCGAGTATCTTCACCGTCGAGCCATACCGATCCGACGCGAGATATACTTCCGGAGGGCGAGTACGGTTATCCCGATTCCGGTCGAAACAACGGACAGAGCTTTATGTGCATATCCGTCCAGTCCGATCAGATCGATCTCATCTCCCAACAATTGATGTACAATCAGATTATCGTTTATCGTAAAAATTTACCGGAACCGTTATCAAACGGATTTCCCTCCTTTGTTGATGCCTCCAATCAAGCGAGAATACGCAAACCACCGTACAATAAAAAAAATACGATACGATCGACGCTTGGCCTCGAATTTACGTCGTTCGCGAAAAGCGATAAATGGCAACGTGGTAAGAATATTTTTCTACAGTTATTAACCCCCGCTTACTATACATTATAAGGGTTAAGAAAAAAAAAATATGTAAAAATTTCAATTTTTCCGGAGGTTACGAGTCTGCAAAGTTTTTTAAGGATCAAAGAAAAATCGCATTATTAAGGATGTATGACCAGTCCATTCCGCAGTACATCTATTTCTTTTTTCAAACCGATTATTTTATAAGTTATCAATCATAAACATTTTTTTTATTAATTAATACTAATTATACACAACGAATCAACCAGATGATAGTTACAGTTATTAACCCTTAATCGCGACCTTGGAGTACAAACTACCCCAGGACTATTAACCCGGCGTGTGTATACTGGGTCTTTAAAGGAACAGTCAAAATTTGAAACTCGAAATTCGCTCTTATGGTTAGAGGGTAGGCTTCGGCTACCCTTAAATTTTTGGGATCGATAGCTGCTGGGCCATGTAGTAAACATTTCAATAAATAATCCAGAATTTTTTCAGATTTTTTGGAAGCCTAGAAAACTTTGTAAACCTGACTGTTTCCTAAAGTATACCCAGTATACACACCGTGCTCTCAGAAATCAAGAGACGCGGCAGCTGCTCAACGCCAAATATTAAAAAAAAAAGCGTCGCGCGAGCCCGCTGCCCTCTTATATACAGTAAAATAGGCGTTTTATGACGTCACAGAAACTTAATCTTTCCACTTTTGTTGGTTTTGGCATTTTTTTAGTGTACTTAAATTTAATTTATAGCTACATAAAGTATACAATCTTTAAAAAAAAGGTTTCAATATGTTCTACAAGAATTTTCAAGTCGAAATATTCAGTAGTTCATTTTTTATGACAATTTTTGTCACTGGGATACAAATCTACCCCATGGTGGCAAGTACGTAATTCTACAGAGGTGTGGCAAGTAAGGGTTAACTTTGAGCAAAATTAGTTTTTCATTTGACTGTTTTTTACTGGAACAGCTGGAGCTAATGTCCATTCTATGAAACAATGTATCAAACTACCAATGCGAATATGTTTTTCCTCGTTCTCTGTAGCCTCTTGAAAATTTGACTGGATCTTTTTCTTATCATAATCTACTACTGTACCAAATTTTATAAAATTCTGAACGGTTATTCTAAAACCGAGAAAATCTTAAAGGTTAAAAAAATGGGTTCGTATTTCTAGGGTTATGATAACAATCGAGAAAAACTGTCATATGTTTTTGTGCAAAAAATAGATTTGTACGATGATTTCGTCGGTCCTCAATTAAATTCCGATCTACTGGTTGAATCGTGGCAAAATGGACGGGGAAAGTTGCCATCCGAATGCAATGGCTCTCGAGTACTCAATGTCGAGTCCGTTAACCTCAAAGTAGCAAACGTCGTATTTAAAAGTACTCACGATCATTCGAAATGGGCAGTTTCCATGACCAATGGCAAGCATGGGAATTGGGTTTGCGTTGGAGACATCAATAGAGCGGTGAATATAGAATTTTGTATTTTTTTTAGGGAAAATCTCGCTGTTTGGCGCGATGTGGTGATGTTTTTTTTTTTTTTTCTTTACAGGAAACTCAATTCAGCAGGGGTGGCGGAACAGTTTGTCTAAAATCACCGGATCTATGGAAATATTATAGAAACTCTGTCAACGACATGGAACCTTGTCCGAGGAAAAAAGTGGGCCTATTCGGAAAATTCAAACATTGGCTCGGCTCCAAATTCGAATAATTTTCATGTGAAGTCAACTCAACAAAGTTTGTTTTTTTGTTATTTCCATGCATAACATTCCGAAAGTTCGCGCCTACCTGCGGAGATTATTTTTGTACTGTGTTATATTTTCAATAAAATGTGACACCTCGTGTCACTATAGTTCTTCGGAATAAAGAAATGAGATTTTTAGACGACTTTTTTCACTGTTTTCATCCAAATGCCCGCCGCCACCTGAGACAAGACGGATCCGTCAAATATGTACTTTGCCCGAGACTCTGCCCAGTCGCTAGATAGAAATGAGTAGCTAACCACCTGTTTACGAGAAAAAGATTTGAAGATGAAGCACTGCGTAGCGGCGAGTCTTGTAAGCTGGCTGTGAGTCGCCACACGATATTTTTCAAATCGCCATTGGCAATCGTGGCTGGCTCATTTATTTACGATTTCGCGTGCATTTATAAAACACGGTATTTACATTGTCAACTAACGAACTAACGTGAGAAAACGATATGGAATAGAGCCTGAATCTTTGCAAAAATTGTCGTCAACATGAACAAAAAATTGAACGTGACAATTGCAAAGTAGTAAACACTCGACAGTATTATTTACACGATTTTCGTCTATTTACGATCATTATTCCCAATGTTTTACTGTTGCTTCAAAAAAGTATCAATATGAGTGGAAAAAGTGATGATTTTAATAGATTGGTCGTAATATGCCGTATCTGCCTGAAAGGAGATGGTCCAATGTCTTCAATATTCACGAAAAACGATCCGGGAAACGGTAATGAAGCGATTTTAGCGGAGAAGATAACCTCAATCGCACAAGTCGAGGTGAGTACGCTCACCGTTGTGTTTTTCATCTCACAACACGGTTGTGGTCGCGTTCAGTCGTTCAACAACAAAAAACATTTGCGAGAGACAAAAGCAGGTCGTGTTTCTAAAATTTTCGAAACTCTTGATCGCGAAAAAGGCACAATTTTCAAAAAAATCCAATCGAACGGAAAGAAATCGTAAAAAAAAACAAAGAAATATAAAAAAAAAGTGTTTCAAAATTTTCATAATTCGCGACCGCAAAAATGGCGCAATTTTTCGTAAAAAAATTCAATTGAACGAAAAGAAATAGTCAAAAAAGTCGAAGTAATGAGAATAAAAGCTGCGAATTGAAATTCGCAGTATTTTTTGTATTTGCATTTAAATTATATAATTTTGACACGTTTTCTAGAAAGTAAAGAGGAAGTACAGAGTTACAAATAATATCTTACGAAATTCGCAGAAATTAGAGCGGTTTGACGATTTTTCAATAAACTCAGATTTTCGTAAAATTCGAAAAATCATAAAATTTAAACCGTTCAACCGATATTTCCCAAATTTAATACCAACCTTCCTATTATGATACTCTATTTATAAAAAAAAAATTCGCAATAAATCTCTAAATTTGCCGAAGTTAGAGGGTCAACACCCTTTTTTTGAAAATTTCAAAATACCATAGAATTCGTATTTTTCTAGCAATTCCGACAAAATTCTTAGAGAACGAAGAGCTGGTATAGATTAACATTTGTGCGAAACGGGAGCTCTGTAGCTCAAACCGTTCTTGAGTTATAAACGTATGAATTTTATGATTTATGATTATTCGATGTTTTGGGACATTTTAAGGGCATTGACATTGAAAACTGGAAAAAAAAAAATTTCACCATCACATATGCATCACATCTATGAGGAAGCAAAAAAGCAACGAGTTTTTAATTTTTTTAGTAAAGTTGAGGAACTGAGAAAAAATATATTACAGATAAGCCCGGACGATGGTCTTCCGGCTTCCATTTGCGATTCGTGCCGCAGCCAAGTGGACGGATTCAACGAGTTCAGACTCCTCATAGAAATCTCAGATCGAGCTCTCAGATCCTATTTGGAAGCTTCGCAAGAAACACAAAAAATATGTGCACAGCCCGCGGAGGTGAGAGATTTGGAGTGCCAGACGTTTCTGATGGGAAGCGAGGTGGCGGAGGATCCCCGAGAGTTGTTTGGGGTCAACACAATTCTGGTACCTTCAGAAAATGGAACAGAGGTGAGTTCTCGTCCTTCCAAATCAAATTTATTGCCACACGGATGAAACTGATTGACAAAAAATGATTTTTCTGTCAAAATTTGCAAAGTAGATCGAAATTTGCGAAAATAATTCGAAAAAAAATAATATTTTTGCCAAAATTTCTAAAGTACGTGCAAATTCGTAGGAATCATTGGAACAAAAGTCGATTTTCTTTGAAAAATACGAATGTGAACGATTTTTCTTAGGTCTGGCGAATCTGCAGCGTCGAGGGCGACGAATACAACGAGCAGGGAGAGTCAACGGCAGTGGAAAGCAGAGAAAACCTTGGCGATTCGAACGAAGGCGTAAGAAATGAATTATCTGAAAAAGAGACGCTAGTACAAAACACAGCAGGTAAGCAGCCTCTGTTTTTCACAACAACGATGACCAGCGAAGACAGCAACAGAGCAACGAGCGAATCCGAGCAATTGACATGTGTAACGATCATAGAAGAAGAAAAAGACACAGAGCCGGAAGGGTCGTTGTTGCCGTTGCGCAAATACAGCTGCCAATTGTGTTTGAAGGCGTTCAAAAGCCTGCGAACGCTCAAGAGTCACGTGAAAGATCATTTCCTTGGTGGCAAAGAAAAAATCCAGATCTGTGAGAAGGACAAGAAAAATGTGAGACTTTCGCGAAAGTTAAAAAATTCAAATCGCAAATCTAGCGGCCAGCAAACAAAAAACTGTCCGAAAGAAAATGGAGAAACAAATTCTTTGGCTTGTCGAAGCTGCGAGCGAATATTCGAATCCCAGGAAAAACTGCTCGCCGCAAGAATTCAGAGAAGACAAATCACTCGCGACCAAAAAAACTTGGGAAACGATAAAACAAGCTGCAGGGATTGCGGAAGCGAGATTCCCAACAGCTCGAATCTCGACCAAGCTGTCCACGAAGATTCCTCCTTGACGTGCACCATTTGCAACAAACATTTTCGTAACTCGCAGTCCTTCAAAATGCACCTGAAAAGACACACTCTAGGCAGTCGATTTCACTGCGTCGAATGCGACAAAAGTTATTATTCCAACTCCGAACTAGCCAGGCACTTGCAACTGCACACAGGAATGCGACAATATCCCTGTCACTTGTGCGAAATGTCATTTTTCTCGAAACCCGAACTCAACAGACACACTAAATATCACAATGGGGATAAAAAGTTTCAGTGCAAAATTTGCTTCAAAAGCTACTACGAATCCGGCCACTTGAAAGTACACGAGAGAGTCCACACCGGAGAAAAACCTTTTCCTTGTTCTATTTGCAATAAAGCTTTCATCACCAGATCCAAACTTATTAGGCATTTCAAGATTCACGAAAAAGATGCACCCTCGTGAAAGCCAACTCTTGTTTGTCACTCAATTGTAAATAAAGACCATTTTTCATATACATGACTTTGAACGAAACGTCGGAATGAAGCCTTTGCCGCAATTTTCTAAGTTACTGCATTTTTTTTTCAATCGTTTTTCGATCTTTTTCTAAATTTTCGTTCGCAGCTCATGCGGTCAGTGATTTTACTATTTTTTCTTCTAATTAGCAGAAATTTTAATGGTTCAGGTGGCGATCTGATGTGTCCGAGTCCAACCTTATTTTCGCACCTAAAACAAAAAACTTTCAGCGTCGGTGATCCTCTCATGTCACCATCGGTGAACCTCGTATTTCGACAGAGCTCTTCCCGAATCCATAGCTGTTGGGTTCTTCAAGGTGGAAATAGACGGATGTAATTAAAGCGAGTAAAAATACAGATTGGCTTACGGTTCAAAGTTTCGACATTACTGATAATAATTCCTGAACTGAACGGGCAAAAAAAGTTAATCCAGCGTAACAAAAACAAGTAGAAAGTGCATAAAAAACGCTATGAATTGAAAGTTGCAAATTGCTTCCTCAAGATTTAGCACGATGCTCAAATCTTCCTCTATGAGGTACTATATTTTTAATTTTTGGCTTCCTCATAGAGGAAGCTTCGAGCATTTTGCATGAAGCAATTTGCAGCGTGTTTCACAAAATTTTCACTCATTTATCAATTTTTTACTTTTTCCAACAAATTATTTCGACAACTTTTCTAAACAGCAAAGAGGAAGTACAGACTTATGCACAATATCTTACAAAATTTATAAAAATTGACGCGATTAGACGATTTTTCAAAAAACTCAGATTTTCGCAAAATTCGAAAAATCATAAAATTTAAACCGTTCAACCGATATTTTCCAAATTCAACACCAACCTTCCTATTATCATGCTCTATTTATAAATAAAAAAGTTAGCAATAAATCTTAAAATTTGCGGAAGTTAGAGCGGTGACACCCTTTTTTTGAATTTTGAATTCGTATTTTTCTAGCAATTCGAAAAAAATTCTCGAACCGTTCTCGAGTTATGAACGTTTGAACTTTGCAGTGCCAGAACATACACACACACGCATCCGGACATTTTTTTCTAGATATATGATTTTTCATGATGTTGAAGTTTGCATCGTTGGAATGCAACGAAATTCTGTTCGTTTTTCAGTAGAGCTCATAATTATTATTCAATATTTGGTCCGAACAATAAAACGATCCTCTCTTGCGACCTAAAAACTCAATCGCCACGAAAAATTGCCATGCTTTTCAAAATTCAATAAATAATAAATATACAAAATATTTTTCGTTGAATCTCAACGTTCAAAACTTCGCAGTCATAATTTTTCGATGTTTTGGGACATTTCAAGCACATTGACATTTAAAACTGGAAAACAAAAATTTCACCGTCACATAAACGAATTGCACAAAATTGCAATTCGAAATATTTTTTCCGTTCCAATGGCTTGATTCTGCAAAAGGAGTTCGAGCGTTGCAGCCATGTTGGGAACTAGGCCTTGAAGGATTTCGTCAAAGTCGTATTTCAGTCATTTCTTGAGTTTATCTTTAATCAGATGATTTCTCGGTACCAAGATTGTTGCGATCTGCATAAAACATAATCATGTTAATTTATCATCAAGTAGGATCGCATGGATGCAGCGAATTATGCAAAAAAAAAAAAGAGAAATGGAACTCTGTCTAATTAAAAGACGAAATTTAAGGTGTTACAACAGTAGTTGAAACTTTCGACATCGTTGGAGAGGATTTTTTATTTATTTCCCGCGGCCACACCGTTTATTTACCTCGGAAATGCCACGAGTGATGGTGAGCCTAGCCGTGTAGATCGCCCGCAAGATCTCGTTGCAAGATTCGCAAGATCTTGAGAGCGATGCATGTCCAGCAGCCGATGAGACGAACATGAACATCGCTGGCATACGATAAGCCCATCGACAATTTTACGTTTCTTCCATAGTTATGAGTGGATTATTGCGGAAGTGAGAAATGATTGGGGATTGTATCAATGGCCCTTAATAAATACATTTATAAAAAATAACTTTTGTCTCTTGATTCAAAATTCATAAGATTGAGAAATGAGTTTGAAATTTTTTTTTTCTCCTCAAAACTCGTTTCGTCGAGTTTTTTACTTCAACAACGTTAATCTCTAAATTTAATGTCTCACTGAGCACGTTTACTCTGAGAAAATTCATTGGGATCGCGAAATTTCAATTTTTTAAAAAATTTTATGTGAAAAATTTGATTTTTTTTTTTTATTTTTAGCGAAGCTGGGTTCGACGAATGGAAATCGTGAATTGGAGGGAAATGTTACGATTTCCTGGTTCCCATGGTAACTGGACGACGCGTATGCAGCTGCTCGAGCACACAGTCAACGAGTGACGTTCATAGAAAATCGACTGAAAAGTTTTCCTAAAGATTTTGATCGATGAGGCAATTGAAATGAAATTCAAAATATCTTTGAAAAATAGCAATGGTCACAGTCATTTGGTGTCGTGTGTTGCATGGAATTCTGCCGAAGAGATTTACTCGTGCGGGTAATTCCTTCATTTACCTACAAAAATGAGAATAAAAATAAAGAACGTGCCATACTGGCAAACTCGATTGTCAATTCTCATTTTTTTTCGGCTTTCATTTCAGGGAAGATCATCGACTGCTATGTTGGCAATTGGAAGGAGGAGTCGCTCGGGCAAGTACAGTCGTAGAATTCCCCGCAATTTTTTATCCAACGGATATGCAATGGCATCCACGACCTGGTCTAGCAAATTCAGTGAAAAAACAATCTCTCGATATTTTGCTCATCACAACAGCTGATGGTAAGAATTTTTATTTTTTATTTATTTTTATCAATTTACAGATCAATTAATTATTTATATTGCGAAGAACTCTGTTCAGAAAAATAAAGAACAAGAAAACTGCAAAAATGCGTACAATCTTGTAAATTATTTTTAAAAAACATGGAAATCGATTTTTTTCTAATTGGCAATTGTTTTTTTTTTTTTTTTTTTAATTCGTAGGCAAATTTCATCTGGTCAATAAAACTGGAAGAGTAGAAAAAACTGTCGACGCTCATAAAGGAGCAACTTTAGTGGGAAAATGGGCGTACGATGGTTCAGCTTTACTCACTGGTATGGGCTCGAAAAAAAATCGATCAATTGAATGTGTAAAAAAAAAGA
Organism: Hyposoter dolosus; assembly: GCA_963921915.1. Lineage (NCBI taxonomy): Eukaryota > Metazoa > Arthropoda > Insecta > Hymenoptera > Ichneumonidae > Hyposoter > Hyposoter dolosus. The sequence goes on along the minus strand of OY998135.1, from coordinate 13,698,344 downwards.
AATTCATGAATCGACGTAGGAATTGATGATTTTTGTTGATGAAATAAATTTTACAGCTGGCGAAGACGGTTGTGCAAAAATCTGGTCCCGGAGTGGAATGCTCCGTTCGACAGTGGTTCGAGGAACGTTATCAATTCTAACCGCAGCTTGGAGTCCGGATTGCTCGAGTGTCTTGTACTCCCAAGGTTCCCATTTGCTTATCAAGTCACTAAACTCGAACGCGAAACCTCTGAAGGTAAAATAAAAATGCACGATGCTCAAATCTTCCTCTGTGAGGAAGCTATATTTTAAATTTAATTGGCTTCCTCATAGAGGAAGCTTTGAGCATCGTGCATCTTTGGCATCTTGAGGAAGCAATTTGCAAATTTCAATTTGCAGCGTTTTTTCTATTTACATTTAAAATTATATAATTTGGACAACTTTTCTAGAAAGTAAAGAGGAAGTACAGACTTGTACACAATATTTTACAAAATTTGCAGAAATTAGAAGGGTTGGACGATTTTTCAAAAAACTCAGATTTTCGTCAAATTCGAAAAATCATAAAATTTAAACCGTTCAACCGATATTCCCCAAATTCAATACCAACCTTCCTATTATGATGCTCTATTTATAAAAAAAAAAATTAGTAACAAATCTTAAAATTTGCGGAAGTTCGAGCGTCGACACTCTTTTTTTGAAAATTTCAAAATACCGTAGAATTCGTATTTTTCTAGCAATTCGAACAAAATTCTCAGAGAATAAAAAGCTTGTATAGATTAACATCTGTGCAAAACGGGAGCCCTGTAGCTCAAACCGTTCTCAAGTTATAAACGTTTGAATTTTACTGTGCCAGAACATACACACACACATCCGGACATTTTGTTTAGATATGATTTTTCATGTTTTGGGACATTTTAAGCACATTGACATTGAAAACTAAAAAAAAAAAAATTCACTGTCACGTAGCTTCCTCTATGAGGAAGCAAAATGAAAAAAATGATGACAAGAACGTTGCTGAGTACGATAAATTAATTTCCTCAGTGGTACGCTCACGAGGGCTTGGTGCTCGTTGTGTCCTGGAATCAGAACCATGGCCTTATCATTTCCGGTGGCGAAGATTGTCGCTACAAGGTACTTGTAATTATTTTTTAATGTTTCCCTCGTGCACGAACTTTTGCCTCAGAAAAAATTCCCTCAATCATTGGAAACGTCTTTTCAATTATTCGAATAATCGAATAATTTCCATTATTTTCGACAGATTTGGGATTCGACGGGAAATCAAATTTATAACAGTAGCCCGGGCGATTATCCCTTGACTTCGGCAAGCTGGTGTCCGTCCGGAAGCTATTTCGCTGTTGGTTCATTCAATACGATCAAATTATGCGACAAAACTGGGGTAAGGAACAAAAACTTCTTACTCTCCCTTAAAAATAAAAATAATCATATTCCTGACTAAAAAATTGGAAAAAATTCGTCAAATTAATTTTTGTTCGTACAAAAATGTTCTCGCATTTTTTATAAAAAGGAAAAGAAGCTCATTTTTCCCCTCAATTCATTTTTCCTTCGTTTCGACTTCGTCTGCATGAAAAATAAAAATAATCAAGTTTCTGACCAAAAAATGGAAAAAAATCGTCAAAATAAATTTTCCTCGTACAAAAATTCTTCTGCATTTTTTATAAAAAGAGGAAATAATCTCATTTTTTCCCGCAATTCATTTTTCCTTCTTTTTGACTTCGTCTGCATGAAAAATAAAAATTATCGAATTTCTGGCCAACAAAAATGGAAAAAAATCGTCAAATGAACTTTTCTTCATACAAAAATTTTCCTGCATTTTTTATAAAAAGAAAAATGTTCATTTTTCGTCTCAATTTTCATTTTTCTTTCATTTTTACTTTGTCTGCATGAAAAATAAAAATAATCAAGTTTCTGACCAAAAAATGGAAAAAAATCGTCAAAATAAATTTTCACGGTACAAAAATTCTTCTGGATTTTTTATAAAAAGAGGAGAAAAAGTGATATTTTCCCTCAATTGATTTTTCCAGTGGTCTCATTCCCTGGAAAAGGTCACGACCGGAAGTATTTACAGCATGGCATGGTCGAGCGACAGTACCCAAGTAGCAATGGCTTGTGGCAGTGGTTTGGTACTGACAGCTCACGTGATTGACCGAACCCTCGAATGGGACAACTGGGAAGCGACATTGATCAGACGCAAGACGATCAGAGTCCGAGAAATCGGTAACGAGGGATTCGAGACTCTAGAAATAACCGACAGAGTGGTACAGTTCGAATTTGCTTTCGATCATTTGGTCGTCATCACACCAAATCAGTGTCACGTCTACTCGGTGACGAATTGGAACACCCCGGCGATTTTTGACTTAAAAAGTGGTTCGATCTCCGCCGTGATACTTTCGGAAAAGTAAGTTCCATGGAAAATTGATTGAAAAAAAATTGGAGCCCGATTAAAAAAAGGGATGGACTGGAAATTTTTATTTTTTTATCGTTAATCGAAATTTCCACTTTTTCAGGCATTTTCTCCTGGTCGAGGTCAACGCCTTGACCTTGTACAATTATCAAGGTCGTTTATTAGGGGTTCCACGATGGAAAACCATGACTCAAGAACCTCTCAATGCTGCCTGCATATCTCTGTGCTCGGATACCCTCACAGTGCGAGATCAAAGCAACGACAAACGTGACTAAAAATTACCTTTTCCGAAAATGTTATAAAAAAACGCTGCAAATTGAAATTTGCAAATTGTTTCCTAAAAATGCTCAAGATGCAGGATGCTCAAATCTTTCTTTATGAGGAACTAGATTTTTAATTTTGGCTTCCTCATAGTGGAAGCTTTGAGCATCGTGCATCTTGAGCATCTTGAGAAAGCAATTTGCAAATTTCATTTCGCAGCGTTTTTTGTACTTTCATTCAAATTATATAATTTGGACAACTTTTCTAGAAAGTAAAGAGGAAGTAAAGACTTGTACACAATATTTTACAAAATTTGCAGAAATTAGAGCGGTTGGACGATTTTTCAAAAAAACTCAGATTTTCGTGAAATTCGAAAAATCATAAAATTTAAACCCTTCAACCGATATTTCCCAAATTCGATACCAACCTCCCTATTATGATACTCTGTTTACAAAAAAAAAATTGGTAACAAATCTTAAAATTTGCGCAAGTTAGAGCGTCGACACCCTTTTTTTGAAAATTTCAAAATGCCGTAGAATTCGTATTTTTTTAACAATTCCAACAAAAGTCTCAGAGAATGAAGAGCTTGTATAGATTAACATCTGTGCAAAACGGGAGCCCCGTAGCTCAAACCGTTCTCGAGTTATGAACGTTTGAATTTTACAGTGCCAGAACATACACACACACACAGACATCCGGACATTTTTTTGTAAATATGATTTTTCGATGTTTTGCGATATTTTAAGCGCATTGACATTGAAAACTGGAAAAAAAAATTCCACCATCACAACTTCCTCTATGAGAAAGCAAAATGGTTAAAAAGCGTAAAAAATGAATGACTGATCAAAATTGGTTTTTTTGCGCAGTAATTCACGTCCTCGAAGTGTCGAGCAACAAACCGATCAACCAAGTTCAGTCCCACACTCACTTGACGAGCGTCACACGTTTGGCCCTCAATTACATTGGCGGAGTAAACGATCGTCAGTTGGCGATAATTGATGGCAACAGAGATTTGTTCCTTGTGTCTGTTCGAACTTCCGGTTTTGGACGAGTTTGTAAAATTGGTAAAAAAAATGTTTTTTCTATAATTATGAATTTTTTTAAATTTTTATTCGGCACCTCAAAGTCTAATCAATCGATCATTTTCGCAGCTGCGATGGCGCAGAATGTGGCCTGGGCTACCGATGCCAATGTCTTGGCCGCTATGCTCGATTCCAATCTCTCCGTTTGGCTTTGCCCCAATTGCGTTCATTACAGCGACAGAAAAGTTATACGCAAAACACGAATCGATAAAGAAAACAGGTAATTCGATAAAAAATAGTAATAATCATTTTTAAAAAATTAAAAAATAGTCATTCAAAAAATATTTTTCCTGGTAGAATTTTTTTTTCTAAACATCAATTGCAAACGATTTGTAAATATTCTTTCGCTAATTGTAAGTTAACAAAAAAAATGGTGGTTTCATGCCAAACGTCTTGATTTTTTTTTTTATTGGAAAGTAAAGTAATTGATAAAAAAAATTGATAAAAATGAAATTTTAGTGAATTTGGGAAACAACCAAATATTGTGAGCGTTCGAAATGGAATGGTGACCGTACGTCGTGGCGATGGGGCTCTCGTCGTCAATTCGTTCTACACTTTTTTCACGACCTTGCACAAACACGTTATGAGTAAAAAATGGCAAGACGCTCTTTCTCTCTGCCGCATTGCCCAGGTACAGAATTAGCAAAAAAAAATAAGAAAAGAAAGAAAAAGAAATTTAAAAAATGGTCTTACTAGCTAGACTGATGGGAATTCTTCGTTCGTTTATTTATTCATTTTTTCCCCATCATTCAGAACGAAATACTTTGGACTTGCATGGCGGTCTTGGCAACCGACAGTAAAGAGTTGGACGCCGCTGAAGAAGCCTACGCCGCTATCGAGCGATACGATAAAGTTGATTACATACAGTACATAAAGGTACATTTTTTTCCCAACCAGTTAACACGAAAAAAAAATTCTTTTAAAAAAAAATAAAAATAAAAATAAAAATTAATAGCCAGGAAAAAAAATCAATTTTTTTTCCTGACTATTAATTTTTTTTTAACCTTTGGACCTTACACTGTGTGTTATAAAACAAATCCCCTACACTGGGGTTACAAGCACCCCAGCACTTTGAATCGAAGCAGTTGACTCGCTATTTGTGGTAGAGAGCTTTGTTTTTTTTTTTTCATTTGATCGTTCGAATTCTGAAAAATAAAATGAAACTGAAGTGAAATAAAAATTTTCACGGTGAAAAATGCAATTAAAAAAATTAAAAACATAATCTTCGAATTTTTCACTGTTTAGTAAGGGTTTGGGGAACCCCTGAGTGGGGTCCTAGGGTTAATTTATCGAAAGTTCAATCATCGCAAGGCTCATTATAAGTTTTTTTTTCTTTCTTCCAGAAAATACCGAATAAAACTGAGAAATTGGCAGAAATGGCTCTTTTAGCTGGCGATTTATTGGCTGCTGAAGGAATTTTACTCCAAAATGGTCTCATACCGGAAGCCATACGAATCAACATGAAGGTTTATAAATGGAACAGGTAAATATTGATCAAATCATTAATCGGATTAAATTTTCAATCTCCGTTCGTTTAATCCTAAAAAAACTATTGTTAATGAGGAAAATTGTTTGTTTAAATGTCGCCAAGGGCTTTGGAATTGGCAATAAGGCACAAAAAGTTGGTGGACGAAGTTTTGGAGGAGAGAAAAAATTATTTAACGATCCTGGAGAAGGAGGAAAACAATCAAAGTTTTCTCACGACGATCGCGAGTCGAACGAAAATTCTCGTGAGTATTTTTTCATCGTTTGCTCAATTTTTTTTTATCAAACTCTGTGGAATTTTTCCTCAAGAAATTTTACTTTTCAGCCGAACGTTATCAAAGAAACAAAAATTGCGGAACAGGACGAGAGACCGGAAATGGAAATGGATAAAATTATCGCCTCTTCGACGCCGGAACTCCCGGCAACTCCGAACTCCGCATCGTAGTGAAAAAAAAATCGTCGTGTACAGAGATAAATACAATAATTTATACTTAACAAAAATATTTATATTTCCCAGCGAAGTCTGGTCCGAAAATACTTGCATGGTAAATTAACTTGAATAGAAAATGTACAGTTGCCTTCTTGGCAATATTCGTAAAGTCTTTTTAAACTACTCTAATCAAAATATTAGAGATCTGAGCGTAATCGACAGCAGAACGACCAGGATCGTGGTGACGATGAGATAAATCACGAGTCTGTGTTCCTGCCAAGCTGGCGTTTTTTCTGCTGGACGATAACGCGTCACGAGAGCACTCTACGGAATAAAATCATCAAATAATAATTCACCACTGCCATGGGCGAGGTAAATAAATTTTAAAAAATACCAAAAAATCGAGAACATCGTTAAAAATTTCGAAAAAATTATGAGAAGAAAAAGAATCAAAGATTATTATTTTTAACGAAATAATTTCGTTGCAATTCGAAGACAAACTTTTGGATTTTCGTATTTTTGAAATTTCTGACATTTTCTCGCTGAACCGATTAATTTTGTTTTAAACAAATTGCGTCAAAATTTCAGGCACGTTGAGAAAGTGAAAAAAAAAAAATCGAGAAAGTGAAGAATTTGATGTAAAAAGGAACTGACCCATCCTCCGTTTGCTTGGATCCAGGAGGCCAAATCTTCCTCGAGGACTTCGGTCATGGCGCGTTGAATAGCTGGAATGAATTCTGGTTTCCCCTGACGAACGCAATCGACTGCAATTCCGCCAGCAACTGCATAAAGCGCGATTATTTTGCTCCAGGTCATTTCACCGGATCGCAACATTTCTCGAGAAACATCAGTGAGTGCTTCGGCGGCGGTTTGTTCCGACGTGAAGGTGCTCAAACCAATTTGACGTCCTATTCGAACGAACAGGTTCGGATGCATTTTCTCCAACTCTGAACCCACCGTCGTCAGCTCCGGATACACTTCACCGACCACCGAACCTCCCGGCAATAACATGGCGCTTCTCATCCTCTTGAGACCGAGTTTGCGCTGGAATATTCCCGATCTTTTCAGTCGATTTCTTATGTACTGAGCGCAGAGTGACGAGCCCTGAAAAGTTGAAAAAAAAACTCGAGATTGAAAAGGCTTGAAAAATGATTATCGAGCAACGTTTCTGGCGAAAAATCGTTCGCGACGAGGAGAAAAAGCGAACCTGAGAAACGGTGAGTTCGACGGAAGCCGAGACGGTTCTCCATCCGATAGTGTGAGAGATTTTTCTCGAGACAACGTCGCTGACATTGCTGAGTCTCCTGCGGGCATTTCCAACGACGTGAAAGGGCGAATCCGACCCAGCGAAGAGTGGAATCGCCAGGCTATTCCTTCGATAAGGTTGGATCGGATTTCCAGCTTTGTGTTGATCCTCCGGGACTTTCAAGCTGGCGAACGTGCCAGCCATCGGTGTCGCCATTCGCCCAAAATTCAATTCACATCGTCCCCAGACTCAGTCCCTCGCCAATTCCAACTTGTCAAAATTTTTCTCGCACATTCTGCGGCGACAAAATTCCACTCAGTCCTCACATCGACGCTCTCAAAGTCCAAACGCCAGAAAAATGTCCATTTCGATATCTTCGAGGAAACGGACAAAAAAAAAGTGAAAAAAAAAAACGTTCGGTAAATAATTACACGTTCCCGCGTGCGAGCTCGTCCCTCCGGCCTCGCTGGGACACTGTGGCACGATTATCTTTGCACGAGGAAGTGAAACATCGATATAGAAAAAAAAACAAGATTCATAATGAGATTTTCGGAAAATTTCCAATTTAAAAAAAAAAACCCACACGTATGTAGCATCGAGCGACGATGAATAATAATAAAAAATATTTCTTCAAGTGTTTCGCGAGTCCCAACAATGAAACAATGCTTTTGTGCATTTTTTTCTACAGACCTACGTCATTAACGAGCATAAATGAGTTTGCGAGCGTGTCTCTGTGTCCGAAGAAGATTTCACGGAGTCATAATCTCTCGCAATTGCCTTCGTTCGGTTTTTACAATCATCGCCGCACAACCAATAACGTTGCCAAGTCTTCGAGACACTCGATTGTTGCTCGGAGTACAAATCGACGATCTATTATCGAAACAACTCCGTATATGGCACGTGCTCGTTTTTTTTACAACATTTTTTTTCTGTCTCTCTATTGGCAGAATGAAAAATAGCCAGAGTCAGTATTTTGTAATGTGCTCCGGGCGGTCTTACAGAGAATTACACGTGAGTCGTTATTATCATTCATCGCACACCTCGACGAGACCCCTATTACGCCCGAGGCCTCCTTTTCGCGTCTCTCCTCAAAATAGTCCTTGTAAATATTCAACAAAGGAAGCCTCAAGGTGTTACAGACGACCTTAAGCCCGCGTCGTTATTCAATGCTCAACAAAATTTCACTTTTTTCATCAATTTAAGCTCCGGATTTATTCTGGGCTCATTTTACTCATTTTTCATTTCGCACAAAGTGCAAAATTGACGTTTTAATTTTTTTTCAAAAAAACTCATCCCTGGGACAGTAAATTTCGATAATTTTGTGGAAAGTATTCAATATTTTTGGTCTGCGAATTTATTAATTTAGAAAAAATTACAAAAAAATCGAAAACTTTTCATTTCACGTGATTCACAAAATTACGAAATTAATTTCATTTTTATCCTGAATTTCGTTTTTTTTCTGAGCCTATTTGAACTCCGTGTTCGAAGTGATGGGGGAAAAAAAAATTAATCCTCATCCAGAGTCACCGATTGGAACGTCAATTTTGGGGAAAAATGGAATTTTTGTAAACAATTTGAATTTTTGCCTATCGAAAGGTGTTGAGGATTTTTCATTTCGCACTCGTCCAAAATTGACGTTTGAATCCTTTTTCAAAAAAACTCATCCCTGGGACAGTAAATTTCGATAATTTTGTGGAAAGTATTCAATATTTTTGGTCTGCGAATTTATTAATTTAGAAAAAATTACAAAAAAATCGAAAACTTTTCATTTCACGTGATTCACAAAATTACGAAATTAATTTCATTTTTATCCTGAATTCCGTTTTTTTTCTGAGCCTATTTGAACTCTGTGTTCCAAGTGATGGGGGAAAAAAAAATTAATCCTCATCCAGAGTCACCGATTGGAACGTCAATTTTGGGGAAAAATGGAGTTTTTGTAAATAATTTGAATTTTTACCTATCGGAAGAAGTTGAGGATCGTGTAGAATCGTTTAGCCTTGACAATTATCGGTATGACCTGCCTCCGTGAGGAATAAATAAAAAACATATTTTATCTATTGCAATTTATCAGTTGTGACGTTAAGGACACAGATGTAACGTTGAACCAAAGTATTTCTTGGCTTGTGTCATCGCTTCGATTTGTGGAAAACATAAATAGATCACTTTCGACTTGTGCTTCGTATTTTTTTTTTTTTTTTTTATCATTGTGTGTTGAACCGTCATACATCAAGTTACGAGCATCGCGAGGGCACTCTCACTTATCCTCGAACACGTGTACGCAGATTGTGTGAATATCAGTAAAAAATAAAACATCAAGTATTCATTACTGCGTCTGTTCTTAGGTTTTTCTCTTATTATAGAATTGCAAAAAATTCGAGGCCAAAAAATACATTGCGAGCGTTCCGACCAACACCAGAGTAAACAATTTTTATTATTCTCTCTCACTCGGCAAACTTTATTTTTATTTTTTATAATCAAAGGACTTGAGTAAATAAGACTCCATTGGAAAAATCCATTTTTTGTACCGCGGACACGATTAAAGAGTTTAACGCGAAAAAAATTGAATATCCAAAAAAAAAAAACACAAGGTGATCGATTTTTTTGAAATTTTTATTTCCAGTGATTAAAAAATCGATTATTCGATGTTTTGATCGATAAATTATCGATACTTCGAATTTTAACGAAAACGGAATCAATTTCTATTATTTTTCTTCACTCCACGACTTTTTTTTATTCTCATTTTATTCTCAACAAGCTGGAAAAATCCATTTTTTATATGGGACGCTATCGAAGAGAACATCGAAAGCAAGAAAATCAACGATTTACGAAAAATCGTGAGAATTATGCGAAAAAAATCGAGTATCCAAAAAAAAACACAAGTTGACCGATGTTTTTGTTGTTTTTACTCCAAGATTAAAAAAATCGATTATTCAATATTTTGATCGATAAAATATTGATGTTTCGAATTTCAACGACAAAAAAAATCGACCAACGGAAGACAATTTCTAGGGATCGAAATTCCCGAGAGAAAAAAGTAGAAACTGTCTGTCAACGTAGTTGATTCTTGTTTGTGAGATGGAGAAGATCTCGCGATTCGAGCATTGATATCTCTAAGTAGCGACCTTGCTCTAAAACGTGATTTCTTCAGAGGGATTAACGGTCCAGAGAGATCTCCTTACGTGGTCACTTTAATAACAAGCACACATTGTCGGTTCGAGAGTCGGCGAGAGGCAAACCGAGACGCGTTCACGAATAAATGTACGTTCTCGTTTTGGGCAGCATTGAAAAATATTGCGGAATGGTAAACGCGAACAAGTCGGGATTGGGACTAACGAGCACGTGCAGCTCCGGTTTGCAATTGGCTCGGTGTGCAGGGTTCGAAGACACGGAATGAAAAGTGAGGCGTTCGTATTTTTTTTTTGTTTTCCACGAGACCCACTTAATTCTTTTTTCTCGGCACTTTCGCGACGTTTGGGAATTTCGTGAGCGAGTTGCAGCGCAAGTTTGACACGAAAACGCCGCGGAATAATTCGTGGATTTGGAAAATCTTGACCGTAGAATTTCTCGAAATTAAATTTTGATTTTTTTTTTTTTTTTTTCATGGGAAAAGAAATTTTCTTGCAAAGTAAAAATTACCTTTTGCAATTAATTGTTGCCGAGGAATTTTCAAAATCCTAATTGATCGTTTTTTTTGCAACTTTTACGTTGAAAAAAAAAAAATAACAAACAAACGAAAAATATATTCAGGCAACGATAATTCGCTGTCCCAAAGGCCGGAGAATCGCACCCGCTCGTACGAAAGTTTAGTGCTCGACTGAAGAGGACAGAAGTCATTGCGGTAATGAAACAAAGATTGCGTAGCTTACGTGGCCGTAGGAACGACAGAGAAAATAAAAGAGAGGGAGAGAGAGAGAGTGAGAAGTTTGTATTTGCCCCGCTATCGAAGCCGTCAGGTGTAATAAGGAATTATAAGAGAGCTCGAGGCTCGAGTGACTCCGGTAAGTGGTCTCTTTGCAGCCGGCCTGTACTTTTGTCCTCCTCTCATCGTTTTATTACAGAATCACCAACAAGCTGCATATTTCATTTCGTCCAAACTCCTCAATCTTTCACTTATAATCCCTCAAAAAAAAAACAACAACAACTCGATCTTCACGACAAAAACCAAAATTTCCTAAGAATCATTTCCAAATTCCTCATAAATCGAATTTTCATGGTTTTCCTCAAAATTTCAATTATTCTTCAAAAATCGATACAAGTCGCGACAAAATTCGAATTTCATGCCAAGGAATATTCAGCCGATTCGGAAACTTCCCCAATTACCCGGATATCAATTTAATTACCACAAAAAAAAAACAAAAACAACTTGATCTTTACGACAAAAACCAAAATGTCCTACGCATCGTTTCCAAATTCCTCATAAACCGAATTTTCATGATGTCCCTCAAAATTTCAATTATTTTTCAATAATCGATACAAACTGCGACAAAATTCGAATTTCATGAATATCAATTGGATTGCGACAAAAAAAACCAACTTGATCTTCACGACAAAAACGAAAATTCCCGACGAATTAATATCAATTTTCTCAAAAACCCGAATTTTCATCATTTTCTTCAAAATTCAAAATATTTTTCAAAAATCGATACAAACTACGACAGAATTCAAAATTTTTGCAAAAAAATATCTAGCCGATCAGGAAGAGTTCGCAAAAATAAAAAAAAAGGCTGAAAATCTATTGCGTAAAGAAAATGAAAAAAAAAATAGAATATTCGGTCAACATGATCGCTTTATTGGTGAAGCTACGGGCAACGAATTGTCCAGCACACAAAATGAATATTCTCTCTTGACATTGACGGTATAGCATCAAGCCTCATAATAGTGTCGACATATATTTATGTATTATTTAAATGATTCGTAACAATGAGAAATATTTCAATGGATTTCGTAGATTTATATATATATATATATATTTGAATATGGATTGGATAAAATACATATGACTCGCGAAGAACATATATTTCGACCATTTGTTCGCACCGGACAACATTTCATTACAATCTAAATATATGATTCACTATTTATTAATTTCGCAATATATATATGTATATATATGTATACACGACGACGATTATGATATGATAATGTAGCATCGGCAGGCAACAATTTTTCATCTCGGAAATAATTTTTCGTCATTATCTTTCTCTCCCTCTCATTCGTCCCGTTCATTTGTTCTCAGGCGCGCATGATGACGCGTCTTTTTATACCATTTATGACTCTCAACTATACGTATATTCCATGTATATTTATATGTATATTTGGAGTATATAGAATTAACGATATAACAACACGTGAATTATTTTTTTTGCACAGAAAGTTTCGTCAACATTCCATTTCGTTATGTTTTATCTCTCTCTCTCTCTCTCTCTCTCTCTCTCTCGATTCTATAAGTAATAATATATATTCGTGTTTATATATTACTTCCTTGTGTACTTTTAGGCTACGCTCGTTTCTAAATTAAAAAACATTTTCTCGACGGTAATACTTTCCATTATTCAGATATTTCATCATTTTTTTGCTTCTTTTTCGTTTCCGATCGAATGTTCGTTGCGCAGGGGACGATTTGAGGAGGTCGACATGAGTTTTTTGGTTGTTTCTGTCGAGCCGATCAACGTTTTCCCCAAGAAAAAAATAGCCCGGTTGAAAACGGCGTCTTTCTCGTTTTCACTCGATCGCACCGACGTTTTTTTACTCGTTTCCTTTCTTCCTTACGATTGATTCACTTATGGCATACTTTCGGACATTTAATCTTTACGAGAAAAATGAAAAACATTGTCTCCAACGATAAAGGTACAAAGGACTTATTAATAAGCGTGTTACTATCGAACCACTAAAGTCTACGATAACGTTTCGTCACTTAGAATCTCTTACGAACGACACGAGAAACTTTATAACAAATTTATTAACCGAGCCAGTTTTTTTCCTCCGTTTTATATTGTTACATCGTTTTTCTTTCCTCTGACGTCTTTGCCCTCTTTTTTTTAGACATTATTTATCCAGCGAATCACTGAGAGCTGCACCTGACCACGAAAGATGATTGTTCGATGCGAATTGACAGCTGACACGAGCGCATTATCCCCGAAACATGAATTATCATTTGCACACAAGCTCTCCAATTGACTCAATTGCTTTTTCGATTTCCTCTTCGTTTGCCTTCGAGAACGACCGACTCTCGGCCTTTTTATCTCGAGAAACAATAAACAACAACTTAACGCGTACTTAGGTCGCTTGGAAGATTGTATTTTCGGCCGTCGTAGCACGTGAGCTAAGAAAATATAACGCGCAAGAGAACAGACTCACGTTTTTCGCAAAAAACAAAACTTTTTTGATAGTTTCTGTATCACGAGCTGATTATGTTACGCTTTCGAATCCCAAACACGTTCTCCACATTCTTAACGATAATTAATCCTTAAATCTCAATTTTTTTGTCATCAACGTCAAAATTTCGTTTTCGTCTCTTTCGCTTCGATTTATTTGCAAACAAAAAACCTTGCCGCGTCCCTCTCGTTTCTTTTGGTCGAACATTCGTCGCCGTGCATAAGATGATACGCACGAGCCGCTCACACATTTCTCACAGGACATTCCGTACTTTCCCTCTTTCTGTTTGCCATTTCGCGTGGAAACTGAAGTGAAAAAAATTCAAACTCTTGACAACTTATCGAACGGGAGAACGACGTATTGTTTTTGGTTCAAACTTCGGAGCGACAATACGTTCTTCGCAGCGAAGGGACCGCGATTTATTAATCTGCGAATATTATTTAGGCTTTCGACGTTAAAATCACGATGGAAAATTCCAACGGTCACGTTATCGAATCCTTTTGTTTTTCTTTCGTTTCTCTCCATTTATTTACATTACGAAATAATAAATTATTGTTTCGCTTTATTAATTTATTTATTTATCAATAATTTCGAGTCAAACGGATAAGCAGGATTATCGAATCTTTGTAACCTGATATGCAACGACATCTTTTTCCTCTTTGCTCTCGTTTTTCGGGCGTCATTTACAAACTGTAGAGTCTAATGGCTTAATTTTGTACTTGGCGCATAAAATACTTGAAAAAATAAAAATAGATCGAAAATGAAGAGGCTTCTTCGGTGTCGAGGATGCTCCGGTCGAAAAGTCGATTTTCAATCGCGATAAATCGTCAAAAAATGAAAAAAAAAAAAAACTCGTGAAAACTCGTGAAAAAAATGCTAAAAAATCTCCTGTGCCTGAAATTGTCGATTGAAATTCAACTTTGCGACGAAAACACCCTCGACTGACAATTGGAGGAAACGAGGCAAAGAAAAAATCCACCCAAACGATACGACAAGCTGAAGAAACTCGAATCACAAAGCGTCACCGGAAGCGAAGTGGTTCCAGCCACTCTTCGTAATATCACACTTCAAAGATCCCCGAAGAAATCGCATTGCTTAATTTTTTTCGTTGCATTGTCAAAATAGCCCGATGATCAAAATCCCCAAAGATTCATGCGCCTCGACCGAGTATTTTCCTCAAATAAAAAAAAAAAAAAAAAGAGACAGAAAATCAAACGATAAAAAAGAGACGGAAATAAATTTTCGTTCTCCTCAAACTAAATAATTCCCGTTTCTTCCAACAATTCGAATTTCCCCGCCCCAATGAGGCGATAGCGACAAACCCTCAGGCTCGACAATGTGGCAAAAAAAATGAGAGCAAGCGACCGGAATAATTCGGAACTTGATGCCGAGTACGTAATCGCTTTTTAGCTAATCCATCGTTCCTCCTTATCTCGTTCGCAGTTGAATCCTTGAAAACAGGACGATCACGTTATCCAGTACAGATTATGCGCTAATCACAATGCGTACGAATAAATTAACCCTCGAGCTTTCATAACAATAATATATACAAGGAGCGTCATAGAAATTATATATATGTATATATATCAACATAAAACATCCATATATATGCACATATATATAAATCATAATATGCCGAAAGGCAGACTCTCTAACGATGGATAAAAGCTAAAAAAAGCGAAACTGCATGAACCGGATGTTAGGAAAACGAAAAACATTCAAAAAAACGTAAATATTCATCATTTTCCGACAAACGTTTCGATAGTTTCCTCTACGTTTTCGTAAAATTCGAGCAATGCCAACTATTTTTTATGTACATTGATGTAACGGCGAAGCTTCGTCGCGATTTCTACAGAGTAAACGTGACCCGATCGATCGATAGTGATAAATTAATTATTTAGCTGAAATGTTGAATCTTTCAAACATTATTGTCAGAGAATGCTGTTTGCTGTATGCACCAAAATATAATTCCAGGCTCTTGGCCGGAGGGAACTGAACAACGAAATCGAGAGCTCGGCGAACATTATGCTCGATTCCTTATTAGTCACTAACTTAATTATTTCTATGAAAATAATAGTAATAACAAATTAAAATTAATGCAGACACAGGCGAGGGGTTGCGGGGACTAGGATTTATCGCTTATCAATACAAAGTCTATACAAACTTATTATCCGTTAAATAAGAAGTTTAATTGTCTCACTATATTTGCTCTCCTGCAATGCGGAGTTTGTCAACATTTGATATTTCGTATTTATAGATATTTTTCTGTTGTGTGTGTCTGTGTTTTTTTTTGTTTTTTTTTTTGGGATTGAGTAAATGTTTCCGAAAGCCTCGTAGTTTGGACGTAACTAATAAAAAGTGTGTGACGTTGAATGAGAGGCTGCGCGGAGTTACAGGGCCCAGAGGGAGGAATATACGGATATGCATGCGTCTATGATTGCAAACGCTTATTCAGCACGCAGCGATAACAACAACAACAACAACGAAACGATTTTCCTTTTTTTTTTTTATAATGTTAAGATAAATTAATATAAGGTAGTGGTTGGTTTTGTTTGTTTGTTTTTGTTCTACGGACTAAAGAATGCGAGCAAAGCGTAATTCAACGAGAAAGAAATTATTTCACGATCGATGTCAGCTTTTTTTTCCTGGTTTTTCGTTTTTCTTGGGGCGAGGGCGGTCACCACGATCCGTTACCACGCTCCTCACTTTCTAATAATACTATTTATATATCTATATATTCAACGCAGGATACACGACCATCTTCGTACGTTTTTTCTCCCTTTTCCACACTTTCTTTTCCTCCCTTTCGCTTTTTTCTCGCTTATTATTTTTCTTGGCTTTCTTTTACAGAAAATTACGCATCGATCTCGAGACGAGAATATTCACGTGCACGCTTCTGTGTCTATCTCCCTTTTTTCTCGCTGTGGGTCTCAATTGACACACGCACACGTCTAGAGAGTTGTTTATAATGGCAGTAGGGAATCAATTTCAACGACATTTCGATTCGGAGCTTCACAAAAAACTCTCGACGACTGTTTCGCTTCGTTATCTTTTTTTTTTGTGTGTGTTTTTCTTGATCTCTTCGCTTATTCTTCTTCGGGGGCTCGACGCTGCTTTTGCGTTTCTCTTTTTTCTAAGCTCCCGCAAACCCGTACACTTCCAATACTCTTATCTCGAAATCACCGCTCGCACAGAGCGGCGGATTGTTGAATGTCGAACAGTGGTCCGTCTTACCGAACCTAATGTTCTCGTCCATCCATATTGCTTGGCCTCCCCTAAAAATAATTCGTTCTTTGTACCCGAAAACTTTTGTTCATAAAAAAATCAATCGCTTCTTCTCTTTTACGACATTTTAATTTTTCATTTTATTGTGAATTACGCGTCAATCGATTCCATCCATAGAAAAATATTCCGACAAAAATAAACATTAAAAATGATTAAAAATCAAAAAATACCGTTACAGAATAGACACGGAGGACGAAATTGAACATTAGTCAATTTTTACTGTGCGGAACATAAATTTTCGTGAAAATATAATTTTTCATTTTATGTAGAAAACGTTTTACTTTGTGTTCATGGAAATTTACATTCTGCTTAGTAAAATTAACTCGTGTTCAAGGTCATCCATCGTTTCTATCCTGTTGGGATAATTTTTCGTTTTTAATTCGCTCCGTGTACGTTTTGGATTCTTTAAGGACGTTGTATGCAAAATTTTCTATCGATAGAATTCTCTTAAATTTGCACCACACAGAGAATAGTGACATCTAATAGCTCGCGGAATTTTAAGAGCTTTCACCATGTAGACTTCGAGATATTTATTTATAAAAATCACAATTTTCAATAGTTTCTCATAAGAGCGTGTGTTAAAAGTTCCGATTTTCAACATTAAATATTTCGATTTCTAAATGGTAAAGCCTCTTGAAACTTTGCATACACTTTTATGTAACATCGAAGAAGCTTTATTTAGTTTTTCAAAAAAACCGGTCGTAAAATATTTTCGAAATTTTGTTTATTATATAACAAGTACAGATTACCTCGGAGAATCTTGAATTTAGAGTATGATGTTCTTTAGACAATTTGTAACAATTTTTTTTTTAATGAACCTGGGGTCGCAAACCATTTTGTATGTAAGAAAAACTGAAAACGAAAATTTAGATTTGTCCGTCGCCATACAACGTCCTTAACCAATGCAATTCTTTTTTCTTATACTTTTCGTCACTGACTGATTTTTTTTTGTTTTTTTTCGTTATTTGGTTCAATTTCTTCGGTTTTTTTTCTCTATGGCAATGTTTCTTTTGTTTTGTTGATACTTACCCACCACCGATGGTTATCATTTTGGCATCAGCTGCCATGAAAAGTTCAGCCGAATGATGCACCCTCGTATCATTGTGTGAAGAATCCATGCCGATCCAGGGATATTTGGCACGTTCTGGATACAAGCTGAACAGGAATGTTTCTCCCGTACCGAAATAAGCCTGTCTCTGGCCTTTATCATCCTTCAAATTACGTTCGCACCATCGAGTCGAACAGTAAGCTCCGAAGACCTTGACATTAAAAAAGAAAAAATGTTTAAATTTAATTATTCCGGAGCGAGTCTCGTGATTAGACGTCGAACGTGGGCAGACGAATTTTTTGTAAATATTTTATTTGGAATTAAAAACATTTTTTGGTAGACATTGAATTTTCAACCTGCAAATAATGGAAAAATCAAGTCTCGGCAAAATTTTACCTCGTTGTTGCAAGTTTTTATCATGAGGAGCGTCGGCTCGTGCTGTTCAACGCGAACGTAAAACGTAGTGAGCGAACAACCATGCTCCTCGGTCGTATACAGCAAAATCGGTTGGTACATTGTGATCCTCACGGGCAACCACGACCACAGAGTAAACAGCTGCCAAGTAAACGAGTAAAAAATTAAAATAGTATCAAGAGAATTTTTTTATTTTTATTTCTTTGATAAAAATCCCATTTCAAAGATCGAGGCTCAGTGGCTCAAAGAAGCTAATTATATTAATTAAGATTATTAACTATTTTTCAAGAACACGTAAAGATTATTATCGAAAAATTCCGCAATGAGCGACAGTTCATGCGTTTGCTTAAAATTTAAATACCAGTTATTTCAACGAAGCGAGAAAAAAAAATGGATCAAACCATCGAATCGATGTGGCAAATTTTCTTTTCATCCTTCGGACGTCAAAAAAAAAAAAGTATCAAAGAAATTACGATCATTTTTAAATATATCGATCGAAGATAAATCCAAACAAACTTACTCGTTTGACGTTCGATAAAATAGCGTTGAATAAATAGAAAATAATTGGAAAGAGATTTTGGGTGCTAAAGCAACGAATAAATCGAGGAAAATTGTGTTTGTAGAGAGAGCTCGGCCAAAAATAACAAAACGTTTGCTCCACCCTCGGAATATTCGATAAATCGTAGCGTAAAAAATTCAATAAAAATAAATACGATTTTAAGCCTAATCGAGGCATCCGGTAGCTCGTCAAATATTCGTTTCATCTTGCCAATTGGTGCGACAAAAAGGATCGCGTGATAAAATCATAATCTTAAATTCAAATGTTCACAGAATCGTGCTGTTCCAAGGAAACAAGCTGAAAATAATATTGTGAGTGTAAATTCCATCGTTGCATGCACACTCTCAGTTTTCATTGCACAGTTATCACATTCGTCATGCAACAGAATGATGTTGCGCCATTCCGATGAATATCAAGGACATTCCAAGACGAAAATACAGAATGAAATGTCTCCAAAAGGGCTGACGATGGCTTGATGAGTTCTTAAGCAAAATGACGTGATAATTCACTAAAATCCAACATTTAATCAGTTATTAATGTTAAATAATCATTTTTATTTGTGTCCAAACCAAATTTACGATTAATCGCAACGAATCTACAATAAACTACATCGAGGGTTAATCATAATTAGTTGCTATTTTGTCTACGGTGCAAATTACGATTTCTACGAACAAAAAAAAAAAAATTCTCAAAAATCACAAACCAAAAAAAACACGCAAACAAGACAACGTGGCTGAAGTTCCGGCCGATACTGGCACAGAATCTCAAATAAATATCCACTAGAACGAACCGAGACGAGAATCAACGAAAAATTAACAAAACGAGACCTTCCAAAAAAATGTTAAAAACATACAAACGACGACGACGAAGATTTCCACGATCACCGAAAAATCAACACAGACGATTCGATAGAGAAATGAGACTCGAAAAATTTTTGCAATTGAAAAAACGACCAAAATTTTTCAAACAAAAACAAATTCGACGAAAAAGAACGCAGCAAAAAGGCCAAAAAACTGCCAACGAATTTCCACGAGTAAAAATTTTAAACGAGAAATTAGAAAATGAACAAAAAAATCAATTCACCAAACGGACTCGAATTTTAATTTCTCGTGAAATTGGAAAAAGTTTCATTTTTATGAAAAAAAATTAATCGAATCGTCGCTTTCCGAAAAGTTTGAGAAATACGAGAAAAAAAAACAACGTAATACTCTACATGCTAGAAGCTCTTCCAACTGAAAATACTGAAAAGTACATGAAAAAAGATAAAAATAACCAACGAAAAAGGAAAAAGTTTGAACGAGCGAACAAAAGACAAGTCTATAAATTTTCGTACGATTGACCTCTGATCGAGTACTTACATCAGCGGCGTCTAAGATCTGTGAGTTAATAGACTGTATGGGAAAAACTCCCATGGAAAGAGCACGAGGTCCAGGACTGTGAGCGCCCTAAGAGTTGATCGAGTATTTCATCCAGCATCAAACGCGAATATTCCAAAATCGCAGCGTAACAGAAGACAAGACACAGATTGGGCTCCATCAGTTTTAACGAATGGCATAAAAAATCCATTGCTCAAAAAAAAAAATTCCCTTTTCACCCTCCCTTTTTCTTTTCCAGCGAGTTATTCTCGCTAATTCTTCGGAGGAAATGCTCGTGTGGTTTCGATCCACTCGCGAGAGATTAAAAAATAAACAAAGCCCGACGAACTTTCGTATATTCTTGTAAGTTTCTTACATAATCATACTTTCGTATCGAGAGATCGAAAAATCCAATTCGTGAAGAAAAAAACAAGTCAATTTCAAATTTTACCACTTGACGAAGTCGTTCAGATGGAGGACCTTAAAAAAAACTGTACGACAAAGATAAAGGACCTCGAGAAACTCCATATTTTCGATGTTATTGAAGTTCAAAGGGCCATACCACAATTTTCAAAAAATCTTTTTTTTTTTTGCTCTTTTGGACAGTGTATATTTTCAAGAATATTCTGTGAAAATTTCAAGGCCGTATCTCAAATACTCTCCGAATGGCAGCCTTCTAAAGAGCGACCAAACGCGTTTTTCTCGAAATGCGATTTTTCAATTTTGCTGACATTGTAACCGAAAGAGTAATTCGATAAACTTGAAATTTGAACTGAGTACTCTTGAATATATTAACTCTACGATGACGTAGGATATTTTTTATTGGATGAAAATTGACCATTTGGCATTGAAAATACGATCATTTTACAGGAAATAAAACAGACTTTTTTTTTTTCATAACGATGCCATTTTGTTAGATATTGATATTTTTCGAAAATCTTAGCGACATTTTTTTTGTTTCAATTTGAGCTACTTCATCGTCCGGAATCATGGCCTCAGTGGAGAATATTTTTTTTTGGCCCCTCCGAAGACCGTATCGATATTTTAAGGATGTTGAGCCCCAAATTGCAAATGATGAGAAAATTCTGAAAATTCGGTATGTTTTTGTATAAAGTATTAATAAATTAATAATAAATAAATTAAATGTAGTCTTATGAAAACTGGTATAACTTTGCGATAAGTTTTTTTTTTGACCTCCCAATTCTTCAATATCTACAACATACTAAAAGCAAGGGAAACAAAACGAAGTTTATTGATAAATATTTTTTGTATTTGTTTAAAAAGTTGTTCTCAACAAAATGTTAATTTTGTAATAACGAGCTTCCTAATCGTCGTGAAATTTTTCCACGACCGCTTAAATTCTTCATACAAAAACATACTAAATTTTCAGAATTTTTTTATCATTTTTTATTTCAACCCTTAAGGTGGTTAAAGTAATGATGAGAGAATTGTTTAAATTTGGTATGTTTTTACATGAATTACTCAGGAGGTTGTGTACAAATTTCACGATTACGAAGATATTTATTGAAAAATTAACATTAACAATTTTCAGGTACTCAACATCCTTAACGTGAAAAAATTATGGGATGCACGCTTCATATCGCCAAATATATTCTCAATTTTCCAAAAAATTTCATCGAGTACTTTTCTTTAAAAAAAAATTCGGAAAATCTCCCAACTTTACAGCGTTTACACTGGCATGGCCCCTTAACTTTATTGGTTTATTTTCACTCGAAATAAACGTCGATCTCGCGAATATCGGAGTATAATTTTCGTAAGAAATATATTCTCGAGTATTGTTTGTTCCTTCATGAAACGACAAAGTGGTAAACATTGAGAAAATAGTTGCGAAACGTTTTTATTTCTAGATCCAAACTATTGAGAGTATAATTAACGTTTGCGTGTGTAAATAGAACGACGAAATGTTTATTAATTTAGTTGTTTTCTCTGTTGAATTGAAGTCAGTGTACAGACAAGCATGCAAGATGGATCGCGATCCATCGTTCCTTCCTGCCAAGTAAGTTAATCGCTACAACCGACAAATGGATTGCTCAACGCGCATTCTCGTACAGCAAGTGCATGCTCCAAATTGGAAAATACGAGAAAACAAAACGAAAATACGAAAAAAAAACGGTTCATTTTCTTTTCCAATGATTCACAGGCCCCGACGACTTTTACGAGACAAATCGTCGCGAGGACTTTGTCCCCTGGACTTGGACAATCAACGATTCTCTCGCTATTTTCCCAACAATCTCAAGACCAAAGGATTCCTCCGTTCGAGTCCTCGAGATAATTTTCCTCCTTTTTTCTCTTTGCATAAACATCTCGCCGATAAAAAACAAATGGAGAATTTTTAAACAAGATCCTCAGGAACGATCGCTCGAGAAAGGAGTTTCGAGAGAATCGAGACAAACAAACAAACAGTAACCAGACGATGCAGCCTCGATAACGATGGAAAAATATATCGCATTAAAAAAGCCTGCTGGTGCGCCAAAGAGTACATCTCCAAACTAACCAACTAGAGGAGGAAAAAAAATGCAAACAAAAACTGACCGACCCTCGGAAAATTCGAAAAAGCCTGCGAACAAGTTTCTCCTTTATTTTCTTCAACCGAATCAACCAAAAACCGGGATTAGAGTGTCTCAGAAGAGCACAGAGTCTCAATTCTGTTTTTCTCGTATTAATCAAATTTTTAAATAAACAAGAAAAAATCAACACTCTCGTATTTTATTATTAATAATTCACTCTTAATAAATAATAAACTTTATGGCTGCGGTTGCAATATGGACACGTAATAAAAAATGGTAAACGGCTGAATAAGCTGACGCGATGGTAAATAACAAATGAGTGATTATGGTATGAGTGTAATAATTAGAAAATATAAAAAAATTGAAAAAAAAGGATTCATTATTATTAATTTTTAAAATAGATCAAAAATAGTTCAGGGACAGAGGATAGCACATGAAACTAACGACACATTTTCCAAAAATATAATCATACAATACCCTGTCTTTGTACGTGTCTTCACACTCTTTCTGAAAACAAATTCATATCATTGAAATATTCGAACAATTTTCTTTGTCTCCGATCAGAAAATTCACTTTTTCACGTTCAATACCCGAATTCAATTTTTTGTTTTTTTTGGTTTTTTTTTAATTTTTTTTTCTACAGCCAAGATTCATAGTTTCAAAAGAATGTACTCGTCGTACCGTAAAGTCGAAAAAGCCAAGAATTTTGGCGAATTTTTTAAATTTCGCTAAAAAAAAAATTGAGAATTGCGAGAGAATTGACCCGCCGAGTCGGAATTTTGTCGTAAAAAGTTCGACGGCATCGCGTGAAAATTAACAGCTTTTCAGACTCCACGGAACAACCGATACATCGTGAAATTTAAACATCGCGAACGTTTGCTCGTGATTAATCGCTGCTTTGATGAAAAAATGAGAATTTACAGCCGAAAGAAATTTTTACATTCGCGTGAGAGAGGACGGAAACGTCGTTTCTCTTGCGAAAATGATTGCCCAATTTTTCAAGACGCAAAATAATAAGTAAACATTCATTTATTTAAAATCCTAAACTCTCCGTCTCTTGCGATGTCAAAAAAAAAAAAAAAAACGAACATGGTTCCCTTGCGAGGGAAACAAGTTTCTACTGGGGAATATATTTATAAGAATACACTGAAGAGAACTACATTTCGTTAGTTTAGCCCATAACCGTATTACCAGACGAGACACAGAAGATACCGGAAGTAAATAAACACTCACATACAGAGAAGTAAGAAAAAAACAAAACAAAAACGGTATAGAGCAGTTTGAAAAGGAAAATAGACAATAAAACGAGAAATAACATCTAATTCGTGATATTTGCTTTGTATCTTGTTTCTGATAGTTGTGGATCGTTAATTCGAGTCCCTAACGGTCATTCATTCGTCAAAAGTATCGTCGAGTTTATTTATCGGAGGCTCGAGATCGTAGAAACGTCGAGCGTCGACCAGAATCTATTTTTCGCACGTTAAACGTTTTTGTTCTCAGCTAAATCGACGATTTTTCAAAAATAATGAAAATTTTCAAGTTTTTCAAATATCCGGCAGGATTTTCTGATGCTTTTTCCCCCTTGAACTTACCTCTCTTATGGTCAGTGTGTGCGACATCATTTGTATGTTGACCTGCGACTGACTCGTTGGCAAATTGTCCGTAGATCGCGATCTCGCGAGTGACCTCGAACCTGTGAGTACGCTACGGCTTTTGAGTGCCATTTCCGTTCGCAAAAATACTCTTGATATGTAAGCCGAGCTCAGTCCACGAATTCCGAAGGCAGTACGTAAAAACTTGGCCGGGCTCACCTGCGATCATCAATCCATGTGAACACTAATTCCCTTGCAATTTACTATTTCACGAAAATATTTTATTTTTATATTTTTTACGGTTAATAACATTCGAGCAACTTTACCGGTATTTGCCTGCAGAATTTCGACAGTGCGGCGTCTACCCCATTCTTCGAAATCTCGTTCATCCATTCCGAACTCTGGGACGACGAGTGCTTGTAGAATAGCAAAACGATTGCCATTGCTACTCGATAAAAAACCTTTAAATCAAAAATGTTCATTTATTTTCATGATTTCTCGACTTTTTTTTCGTAAAAATTCATTACATTGCGGACTCTGGGATAATGAGTGCTTGCGGAATAGCAAAACGCCATCGCTACTCGATAAAAAACCTTGAAATCCAAAATATTCGTTTTTTCTCAAGATTTATTAACTTTTTTAAGAAATGGAATGAATTTTTTCCGTTTATTTGCCAATTTGGACAATTTTGGTTCGAATTTTTCGTCACAGTCACTTTTCGCTTCAGATCTTTTTGCTATTTAATCGATTAGAAAAACTCTTGAAATCAAAAATATTCGTTCATTTTCAAGGTTTATCAACTTTTTTCTAAAAATTTATTTTTTCCTGGACGCAGGACGACGAATTTTTGTGAAATAGCAAAATTATTGCCTTTGCTACTCGATAACAAACCTTGAAATCCAAAATATTCGTTTTTTCTCAAGATTTATTAACTTTTTTAAGAAATGGAACGAATTTTTTTCGTTTATTTGCCAATTTGGACAATTTTGGTTCGAATTTTTCGTCGCAGTCACTTTTCGCTTCAGATCTTTTTGCTATTTAATCGATTAGAAAAACTCTTGAAATCAAAAATATTCGTTCATTTTCAAGGTTTATCAACTTTTTTCTAAAAATTTATTTTTTCCTGGACGCAGGACGACGAATTTTTGTGAAATAGCAAAACGCCATCGCTACTCGATAAAAAAACCTTGAAATTCAAAATATTCGTTTTTTCTCAAGATTTATCAACTTTTTAAAAAAATGGAGTGAGTTTTTGCGTTTTTTCGTCAATATAGAGACAATTTTGCTTCGAAATTTTAGTCACAGTTTTTTCCACTTACTTTAGAACCTTCGTGCAAAAAACAGTCCATCACCCTGACTAGATGCTGAAAAGGTAGTAACTGAAGAATCCACCAAATCCAATCCATGTAAATTCGCTCGGCCCTCGAACCGGAGCAATGTCTTGCTAAATGTACGGCAGCCGATTTCTTGGAAGAAAAAAAACCCATTAATTCGTGGCATGAAAAATTGAGCAACGATAAATTTGCACGACACATAAATTACTTCGATTTTTAAAGCGAAAAAAATGGTCGCCTTCGAGTCAAAATCGCCGGGAAAAAAAATTTTAAAAAACTTGACAAATGTTAAAAAATCAAAAAAATCAAATATTTTGTATTTTTTTTTTCTGCGATTTGTCTCCTCGATCGAGCAAAAAACTCTTACCACGTGCTTCTTCGTTATTTGTTCGACAGTCTTCCACGTCACTTCGTAAAGGAGTTTCGTTTGAGTAATGAACATTTTTTCTTTAGCTGCGACTAAACTTGCCATGCAATGATAGCACTCTTCCTCTAAAAAGACAAAAATCATCGTTACTCCATAAAGTTCCCATAGATAATGTGCAAAAAAACCATTTTTTTCGATTAAATTTGAAAAAAACGATTTTTTTCCATTAAAATTGAAGAAAAAAACGAATTTTTAGTTCGATCGCACAAACCTGGCATAAAGTGCAACAGAATTGCGGTAATGGGATACAAGGATGGGCTGAAAGTTATATCGGGACATGCATAACCGAGTACAGACACAATTCGATCTGCTACGCTTCTGCCTTTCCTCGTAAGATTGTACGAGAGGCAATGAGTGCTGTCGACGAATGGTGGCAACATTATCGATTTTTCTGGCAGCTCTGTGAACAAAAAAACTTGAATTTCCTTCATTTCTTTTCATGTTTACTATTCCATCTTTCCACATTGTTTTTTTATTTAGTCTATTCTGTCTTATAAATGAAGTTTATGATGAGCGTAGACGAGCATTTGCTTATTTTTGTACCACAACAATTCCGGTTCATTCTGTTTTTAGAGTGATCCATTAATAGGACGTTGTGGTACTTGGCATTTAATGCTTTTCGCTCATTGGCATAAAGCTTAATATTTACGCGACGACTCTTCGATCGCGAAGACGAAAAATTTTCTTCAAAATTCTTTTTATTTTTTACTCTAAATGCAATTTTTGTTTTCTCCCAAACCCAATCAATTTTCATGTGGATTATTAATTCCATAGCAGAGAAAAATCTCGATGCGAAACGCGATGGAAACTCGAGGTAGAAAAAGTGAAAATATTGCTCAGCGATCAACATTTCCCGCTTTTCCTTTGCTCCGATAAGAAAATGAAAAACATCGCCAAACACGAACCAAATTTGTTTACCTGGGGCAAATATACATTAGAGATTCGAAAGCTAAACCAAGTCGGTAACTATTTGTCCCCCAGGAATATCTCATCAGATAAGGTGAATGTTAATCGAGCTCATGATTGCCAGGGAATTTATTTCGGAGCAAACACACGAGCTTGTTGAATTATCGAAAAATCGTCGTTTCATTGATCCGGCAATGGTTTTGAGATTTTTTCATGTTCCAGTAACTCGGCACATCGTCAGAAAAATGCATTTTTTCTTTCATTGGCTGAATTTACAATTAAAAACTTTTCGAATACGAATTTTTATCATTTATGGGCAAAAAATTGCGAAAAAAACTGATCTTTGGTTCCGGCACATCGTTCCACGGAAATTAAGGGAGTCGCTTCGTACAGGGGCTCGAAAAAAAATGCATTTTTTCTTTCATTGGCTGAATTTACAATTTTAAACTTTTCGAATACGAAATTTTATCATTTATGGACAAAAAATTGCGAAAAAAAACTTATTTTTGGTTCCGGCACATCGTGCCACGGAAATTAAGGGAGTCGCTTCGTACAGGGGCTCGAAAAAAAATGCATTTTTTCTTTCATTGGCTGAATTTACAATTTTAAACTTTTCGAATACGAATTTTTATCATTCATAGACAATAAATTGGACAAAAAAAATACATTTTTTTTTTGATTGGCTAAATTTATAATTTTTAACTTTTTGTAGTACGAATTTTTCAGATTAATGGACAAAAAATGATTTAAAAAAACAACTAACCCGTGGTTCCGAATACTTGATTGACCATGTCCCAGTAAAAGCCATCGAGCATACTCTTGCCATGAGCATGTTGATTGCAAAGTGCTGGCCATAGTTGGCCGCGGATGAGGTGGTTCAAGGGCCAAGCATTTTCCCTCAAAATCAGTTTGACTTCTCTCTTCCTACCAGCCTGAAGCAAAACGTTTGCCTCGTTAAAAGTTTTCAGCGTTTGTTTTTTGCTCGTGGGTGATTCAGGTTGTATAATGATGTTCGAGGCATCTACGTGCGGTGGAAAAACATCGCCGGATTCGGGCTGCGGTTCCTCCTCCAGAACCGACAACACATTCGGGAGTGTCTCCATCGGAGCAGGAGACTGTGTCACCAACATTTTCGCCACACGTTTTCCTTCCTTGTTGATCCAATTTTTCTCTTCTTCTTATTCTTTTCGCTTCTCTTCCTTTTTTTCTTCTTCTTCTCCAACTACGGCTGCGAATTATCCATTTTCGCACCCGATCACGGACACGTTTTGCCTTTTAGCCTATGTTAAATCTACTGAAGTATCAATTTTCATCTGTAACAGCAAAAGTCGAAAAAAACAATCAAATTTCATCATTTTTTTATCCTATTTTTTTTCACGCCGAAAATTTCGAAAAAACTTGGAAAAAAAATAGCAAAAGACGAAAAAAAATTAAATTCTCGCATTTTTTGGTCCATTTCTTAATTCTTTTTTATCACCGCAATAATTTTGAAAAAACTTGAAAAGCAAAAGCTGAAAAAGTCGAAAATTGAATTAAATTTCATCATTTTTTAATCCATTTCTTTATTCTTTTTTTTTCACTTCAATAATTTTGGAAAAACTTTTTAAAAAACAGCAAAAGTCGAAAAAAAATCAAATTCCGGCATTTTTTGGTCCATTTCTTAATTAATTTTTTTTTTCACGTCAATAATTTTTTTTAAATCTGAAAAAGACGAAAAAACAATCAAATTTCACAATTGTTTGGTCCATCGGCTCGTTCGTTTATTTTTCACGCCAATAATTTTGGAAAAACTGAAAAAGTCGAAAAAAAATTATCAAATTTCTCGATTTTTTGTACCATTGATTCGTCCGTTTTTTTCTTCACGTCAATAATTTCGAAAAACTTGAGAAAAAATAAAATAAAAAAAAAGTGAAAAAATCAATATTTAATGTGAATTGGTCGAATTTCTGGAGCTTCGTTGCCTGCAAATTTCTAGCTACACCGTTGGTGAAAAATGATTGATTCGTATCGAAAGAATTAGCAACTACTCGAAAGGACTGATCGATGTAAATTTTCTCGCATTTCCCAAGGCGAATTGGCGAGGTTTCTTAGTTGCATTGTGAGAAATGGGAAGGAAAAGAATCTTCGTATTTCTCTCGTGGCAAAAGAGTGTAGAGGAGAGAATAAAGAGCCATTGACCCGAGGATGTTTCTTGGTTGTTAATGAGGAGCGGGAGAGAAAGAAAGGATTTACAATATTGGATCTAAAAAAAGAATAAAATGGAAGGCAAAAGGAATGGAGTAATAAAGTGTTGGAGTCTGCATATGGCAGACATTGCATTTCTAACATTAAAGATAATCTGGTATTTAAACAGTTATATTTATAGGCACGCGAGAGAAGACGAAGAGAGAAAATAAAAAGCACGTGTAATCTTTTCTGCCACATGTACAATTTGATCCTCTCTCTCTCTCTCTCTCTCTCTGCTCATCTTCGCTTCTTATCATGAAAAAGCCACAGCGTCTCGGTCGTTGTGTTATTGTGCACAAGGCATAATCATGAGGTTCGTCAAATCTGTACAAAAGAATGACAAATAGAGCAAAAGTTGGTTTAACTTTAAAGCAGCCATTGCCCCTCTGATGATCTACATATGAAGTAATGCTTTGTCTCACTTTTCATACGCGAGACGAGTGGCAATCTCGGTATTAACTTTGAAGCCCAATCATTTAGAGGGAAAGAGAGTAAGAGAGAGAAAAATTGAGAGAGAGAGAGAGAGAGAGAGAGAGCGAGCGATAGAGCATTGATGTCCCAGTTTGTTGATCGCAACGCTACATAATATTCCTGTGTCGTACGTGGCTTTCTCGAACGATTATTAAACCACCACACCTTATCAATCTCGACACAGCCCAAAGCTTTATCGCAATTAAATGAAAACTCGTGCTGTGTGATTTTTTTTTTTTTTTCTCCAGTCTTCTCGCTTCGATGGGAAAAGAGATAAAAAGCCAAGCACGACGAAGGAATCTTTTCGACGATCTTCAATGTCTTCGATCTCACATTCCCTCATGCCTCGCTCTATACTTTATCGATATTTCCGGTAGCCACCGACCGTAAGGGCGACGCTCGTCTCATAATTCCGTACCCACTCGAGACACTCGAGACTCTATAAATATATTTTGCCTTGAAGCTGCTAAACCCAAGTACCAGGATTAACATCTTTACGACAGGAGCTTTAACGAATATCTCGCGGTTTGCTCGTGTTTTACTATTCGTTCAATTTTCCCGCCCGCAGAAACAAAAAACCTCCAACGAGTACGTGACCATTCAACGAAAATTTCGCATTCGGTTACCAATTTATTTTCAACAGGATGCTCTAATGTCTTCGTTGCATATTGTTCCCTCGATAATTCTGAGAACATTCCAGATTTTTGCGCTTTTTCGAATCCCACGGAAAGTCACCAAATTGGAAAAATCCTGGAAAATAATTTTGACCAATTTCGTCACTGATTCGAATGACGTGTCAAAATTTAACGTTCGATCATTAAAATTTTTGATATTTCTTAAAATTCGTCACGATTTTTCACGATGTTTTTTATCGTTAAAATGCAATGAAATTTTGTGTTTTTTTTTAGCAGAGCTCATGATTTTTTTTTCAACAATTAATCAAGAAAATAAAACGATCGTTTTTTAGAATCGAAACCCAAAATCGATACGAAAATTGTTATTGTTTTGATTATTCATAGAGGAAGCTATGTGACGGTGAAATTTTTTTTTTTCAGCTTTCAATGTCAATGCGCTTAAAATGTCCCAAAAACATCGAAAAATCATATCTAGAAAAAATGTCTGGATATGTGTGTGTGTGTGTGTGTGTGTATATTCTGAGACTGTAAAATACAAACGTTTATAACTCGAGAACGGTTTGAGTTACAAGGCTCCCGTTTTGCACAGATGTTAATCTATACAAGCTCTTCGTTCTCTGAGAATTTTTTTGGAATTGCTAAAAAAATACGAATTCTACGACATTTTGAAATTTTCAAAAAAAGGGTGTCGACGCTCTAACTTGCGCAAATTTTAAGATTTATTACAAATTTTTTTTTTTTATAAATAGAGTATCATAATAGGAAGGTTGGTATTGAATTTGGAAAATATCGATTGAACGGTTCAAATTTTATGATTTTTCGAATTTTTCGAAAATCTGAATTTTTTTGTAAAATCGTCTAACCGCTTGAATTTTGGCAAATTTAAAAAATTGAACAAACAATGAATTTTTCGTTGATCCCGAACGTTGCGAACTTCAGTGTTATGATTTTGTGGGTTCTTTAAATTTAATCAATTTTTTTTTTCTTTCTATCGAACTGGAAAGATTATAGAACGATGATGATAGGAGCACTCGAGTCTTTCCTGAGCTACTAACGCGGATCAGGTGTGTGGATGGCTCTTATCCAAATCACATGATCCCCTCTTACACCTGTATTATTAGCCTCTGATTTTTCGAGTACGCCAACCTCCTGAATAAGCTCTTTATCTTCGCGATATTTAAGTTTGTTTATTTCTAGGTCAACATTTTCTTGCCGAATTTTCATCGAGCTTCGGAGACCCGATCCAATAAATGATCGATCGAGTGGATCGAACCTCGGTGGTATTTTTCCATCTGACAATGTGCGTGTCGTGCCAAATATGCATCGGCACGAAAGGGAGAGAGGGAGAGAGGGCGAAGGCAATAAACAAGATTCATCACAGGTGAGACATCTTTTATACCGAGAAATGAGTGAAAAATCTTGGCAGCATCCAAAACCCTCGAACCCACGAAAAGTATAAATGTAATTGTTAGAATCGATTTTCCAAAAAAAAAATGATTCATCGCGCAAAAAAAAAAAATTAAAAATTCCTCCTCACGATCGAGCAAATAAATGCATCCGAAATTTCGATTATACCGAATTTCGAAAATTGTCAAAAAATTAATTTCATTCCCACAAAAAACTTCAAGATCGCCAAATTTCATGAAAATCACACAAAACTTTGTATACGAAAACAAAATTTTTTTTATTTTCATAAAAATGTTCCACGTTCCGTAGCAATAATTTTTTTATTTTTATTTTTTCAGTCAAAAAATTAAAAAAAAAAAAAAAAACGACTGCACATGCCAATCCTATGGGAATCGCCGACACGAGCAACTCCATAAAAACAGCAAAAAAGACTCGAGCTCTGGATTATCTTCTTTTTTTTTTTTTATAATGAAAAAAATTGTCTAAAACAATGCGGTGAATGACGAGACGCGAATGTCATTACCAATGTGAATTAATGATTCGTCAAGGACCACGGAGAGTAAGTGGGCGGTTTCACCGGTTTATCCGGAGGGAGGACACATTTGTGAACGAAGGGAATTGCGGGTGGGTGGTCGGATGAAAAACGAGTCTCGTCGCGACCCGGAGGAAGCTTGACATTAGTCAGAGGGCTATGCAACAAGTTTTGACCCTCATTACCCCGGACGTGTCTAATGAAAAATTTTTAAAATGCGACAAAAAGCGAAATGTAACGTTAAAAAAATGAGATAAATCTCGAAATTTCGTTTCTCGTCAAAAATATCGAAAATTTGACGTTTTTTGGGTCGCTGTTCACGTTTCGTCGTCGAGACAAAACGTGAAACACGAAATGCTCGTGCAACTGGTTAAATCATTTAGTAAGCGAGGAGAGCGTCTATTTGCAAGAATTTCGCAACGCACTCGGGTGGATAATATAGAAGAACGAGAGCAAAACTCTAGTTTTGCTGATTCTCAACATACAGAGACGCGAGCCTCTCGTAACCATAGGCGATCCTGACCGTTTCAAAGTTTCTATACACGTTTCGATACAGTTTTCTTCAAAGTTGAATGAGACGCTAGTAAAAATTTTCCACACGAGCCATAACAATTATAAACAAAATCCCGAAATTTTGTCGACCTCGAAATCGTGCAAATTTTCTGTGATCGAAAAAAAAAACTTTTTTTGTTTTTGTTTAAAAAATTCGAAAACATCGCGTCGCGAGGTCGATCCTGACCGTTTCGAAACACTTTTCTTTAAAATTGAATGAGACGCTCGTAAAAATTTTCCACACGAGCCATAACAATTATAAACAAAATCTCGAAATTTTTTCGACCTCGAAATCGTCCTAATTTTCTGCGATCGAAAAAAAAAAACTTTTTTTGTTTTTCTTTAGAAATTCGAAGACATCGCGACGCGAGGTCGATGCACAGAGCAAATTTTTGAAAAAATGACAAAATTCTTACACGGTGTTTATACAGCAATCGTGTTATCTGATAAAAAAAGGGGTGTCACCGGACATGTGACGAAATAATCTCACGTCAAGTGCACAACGTACGAGCTCTCAATTAGCCAAGATTCCTAACCTCAATAATCCTTATTTTTCTCAGCAAATCGTGCGAAAAAAAAAAACAAAAAAACAAAAACATTTTGCGAACGACCAAAAGATTCACGTGTTTTCGATGATTTTTCAAGCGAAATTTCTGGGAGACTCTGAATCAGACTTGTGAATAAATTCGTCGTAATTGACCGAGAAAAAAATTATTTCCCAACGGAAAAAAAAAACAGTTTCCTTGACCTTGACCTCACTGGAAATGAAATTTTGTTGAAAAACCAAATATTTTTGGATAATTTCAAAATTTTCGTGATTTTGAAAATATATTTGTTTTCTAACGGAAAGGTCAGCAAAATTTACGATTCGCGCCCCGACGAGACTTTCTATAGAATATTTCTTGCTGCAATGACAACATTTTGAAGATTTAAAAAAAAAAAAGTTTAGTCGAACGTATCCAAAAAAATATCGATCTTTTCCAACAAAATTTTCTTCACAATGGGTGAAAAAAGTTGCAATTTCGTAAATTTCATAATTTTTTCAATTTTTTCTATTCCCTTCGGAAACGTCGATCCCAATCGATCGAATAATCGGAGCAAAACGAAGTGAACGAGAGTTTCTGACACTGTGACCAAAATAAAGGGATTTCGTGGCAACCAAACGACAAAATCTTCGTCACCGACTAAATTCTCTACCCACGATCGTAATTTTTCAAAATTTTGACACATTTTTTACTCGAAACTTGCACACCTCGGAATCGAACCCCAAAGACTCAGATTTTCTGGAGTTTTTTGGCATCGACGAGTTTGGTTTTTGAGTAAATTTGGAAAAAGAGAGACAGCACGTTATTTTGGGGGCACGAAGAGGCCCCAATTGACACGACACTTGTTCTGAATGGGCCTGTAAGTTGTATACATTTATAGACAATCTAGGAGAGCGATACATGTATAGAAATTCTAGAAACTTTGTATACATGTAGATATTGCGGGAGAATCGCGTTGACAGTTGGTGGACTGAAGCCGTTAGTAGTAGCAGTAACAGCAGCAGCTGACATTGCCCGTTAATGCGGATGAAATCGTGGTTTCGGATTAACGAGATAAAATTGACAGGGCGGAGCTTCGACCAAAAAGAGAAGGGGAAATAGGAGACGGACGGACGAGAGAGACAGAAATTCAGAGACACGAAGGAGAGAGAGAGAGAGAGAGAGAGAGAGAGAGAGAGAGAGAGGGAGAGAGGTGAATAGACAAGTGAGTTTTGTCGTGGGCACAAACGAGAGAGAAAACTATATAGTGAAGCAAGGGTCTGCACCGAGTGAGCCCCTTCCTGGCTCGTCTGTGCTAATGACGAGCGAGATGAAGCCCGGAAAGGAAATACGAATGAAAAAGAGAAAGAAAAAAAATGGGCAACTGGCCCGAAAAAATGAAGAAAAATTCTTGGGAAATCTGAAATCCAGCAACTTGAGGAAAATGGTGATGACGAGCGAGATGAAACCCGGAAAGGAAATACGAATGAAAAAGAGAAAGAAAAAAAATGGGCAACTGGCCCGAAAAAATGAAGAAAAATTCTTGGGAAATCTGAAATCCAGCAACTTGAGGAAAATGGTAATGACGAGCGAGATGAAACCCGGAAAGGAAATACGAATGAAAAACAGAAAGAAAAAAAATGGGCAACTGGCCCGAAAAAATGAAGAAAAATTATTGGGAAATCTGAAGTCCAGCGAATAGAGGAAATACAGTCTTGGCAGGAAGTCACTTCCTTGCCAGTTTCAAAGTTCTGGAGTCGGGAGAATAGACGGACGAGAATTTTTCTCAGAAATGTCAAAAAGTAAAAATTCCAAAATTCGGTCGTTTGAAACGTTCCAATGCAACGACGGAATTTCCTTTATTTTCTTTGTGTCCTGCAGACGTCGAAATTCGTCGATTGGAAAAATTGAAAAAAAAAAAAAAAAAAAATGAACGACAAGAAAAAATTTGATCTTGGAAATCGTGACATTTTGACAGTTGGCACGATGTGCAAAGTTCACAGAAAAAGCGTGAACAGCTGTGGAAAGATTTTCTCACAATATATATTTTTTTTTTTTCCAACATTTTTGAACAGATAATTAATTTTGAGACTTGGGAATTGCTGGCCCGAGTTTTCCTCGAATTTAGTTAAAAGCTCAAATTTTCTGTTTTTTTTTCTCCTCACAACTTTTCGTGTTTCTCGATTTTTTCAACATTTTTTTTCGTCCGTACAGCAGTACCCAAAAAAAAAGGCCTGCGAAGTGCGAAAAACGTGAGAAAAACGTTGGCGAGAAACGTCCGGGCCGAAGTATTTACGAAGCGAGTCAGTGAATGACCTTGAAATTTTTCTCGTTTCGTAAGGAATCTCGCCCCTTCACGGACTTACACAGAAACAAAAACTTGCGCAGCTTTTTTTTTTCTCCTATTCCGAAGCGTTCACCGATTCTCTTACCACGTTACTAATTTCCTTGCCTTTTGCTTTTTTGTGCTACCGGAGCGGATTATGTAACAATGACTGACTAAAAATATACTTTAGGCTCAAACAATTCGACCGTTTTGTGTTATTTTTCTTAGGAAACGATTATCGAGTCATCGATCAAATTTCATTCTCAATTTTTCATCGAATTCATGAAATCGAGGAATTGAATACAAAAATAATAAAATCGGAATATTTCTCCATTGAATAAAAAAAAAAAAACAAAAAAAAAAAAACATTTTCTATATTTTTATCTCAAACCAATAAAAAAATTCCGGAATTTTATTTTAATCAAATACAAAAATGATGAAATCGAATTATTTTTTCATTCAAAAAGAAAAAAATTAACAAACATTTTTCATATTTTTGTCTCGATCCCATAAAAAGAATTCCGGAAATTTTTTTTAGTTGAATAAAAGAAATCGGAATATTTTTTCATTAATAAAAGAAAAAAACAAACATTTTCTATATATTTATCTCGATTGAATAAAAAAATTCTAAGATTTCCCAAGAAAAAAATATTCATAAATTATTTTAAAAATAAAAAAACATTTTCTATATTTTTATCTCAATCCAATAGAAAAATTCCGGAATTTTGTTTCAATCAAATACAAAAATGATGAAATCGGATTATTTTTTCATTCAACAAAAAACAAACATTTTCTATATTTTTATCTCGATCCAATAAAAAAAATTCGGAGATTTTGTAAAAAAAAAAAATATATTCACAAATTATTAAAAAAACAAAACAAAAACGAACCGGGGTGCGAATTGAAAAATCATAAGACGCTTGTGAACTGAATTTTTGGAGATTACGCGTAAGGCGGCAAAATTTCAAAGACCTCTGAAAAGCCTTTGATTTGCGTTCCACACTTCGGGAGATCGAACGCAACAAGAAAGTTCGCATTACCGTTGGAACGTAATTTTTGAAATGGGTGTGGCCATTTTTTTCGGAATTGTTGTGCGAGCCGTTTTCGTAAAAAAAAAAAGGAAAAAAAAACGCAGTTGTTTATCTGCGATTGTTTACTTTCAGTTTCGTGTCGATAATTCGCATGGACAAGGCCGTGGATATTTTTGAAAGCTCAAAAAATCACGTGGAGTCCCATTTTTAACAAACGCACGAATTTGCCAGCGAAAATTGCGAAACCGGAAATACAACAAAATAAAGAAAATTTATGTGACAATTGAGAAAAAAAAAAATAAAACTTTCAAGCCCTTAATATTCATCGTGACACTTGATTGTTTGAAAATCTTCGACACAAAAAAATAAGCGATTACAACGCCTCGATATAGAAAGCACTGTACTAATTAAAAAATCGATTGATATGAAAAAAAAAACTTTTTATTCGATCGTCGACAATGGCATCAGTTCGTAAAAATTGCAAGTTCGATTTCTAACCTATTCGCGTTGACATAAACAACAGAGAAGCTTCTCGCCTCAAAAACAACACGAGACAACGTAAACAAGCGAATAAAGATAATGAAAAAAAAGATCAACATTACCGTAATTCTTATACAATCCTCGATCCGAGAGAATCTTCGAAAAGGATGTTCGAGCAAACAACAACGAGTGTAAATATTTTTCATGAAACCGAGTCATTGAAAGAGTGACCGGTCATTCACTGG
The DNA here is from genome assembly GCA_963921915.1 of Hyposoter dolosus. Lineage (NCBI taxonomy): Eukaryota > Metazoa > Arthropoda > Insecta > Hymenoptera > Ichneumonidae > Hyposoter > Hyposoter dolosus. Next base: position 13,661,187 of record OY998135.1, on the reverse strand, counting down.
ATGCCCCCCACCCTCTAAATAAAAAGACATACGCACAGGCACGAAGGTAAAGCAGAAAATTACCGAGAGTTTAAAAAAAAAATGGGAATAAAGATCGAGGGAACGGGGTCAGAGAAAGAAAAATCGAGAAAAATTGTTGGACGAGGTAAAATCTTGATTTGCTACGATCTCGTGGTGATTTCGGGATTCTGGGTAATTTCTGGGAGGAGTCAGTATCGACGAGGTTCGTAGAAACAATGTCAGAAAAGAGAAAATTTCCGAGAGTGAAAATCGATGTGAAAAAGTGTTAAATTTTGGGGACTGGAAGATGCGCGTGGGAAAAAAATGTTTTTTCGGATGAATTGTCTGTGTGACGAGGTTCGAAGTTGGGCCGAGATACGTTGTTAACACGCGAAAACGTACCACCGACACCCCCGTAATAAAGCTCGAGACCAACTCCCGCCGATCGATTCGAGTCTTCCGATCTCCTCTTCCCTCTCTCTCGCACTCTTTCCCTCTCGTTCGTTCGAGCAAACAGACACATCCGCGCACGAGGCTCACACACAAGGAATAAACATTTGCGCACACTGTTTCTTGCACAGCTGTAAGTTTGGTGGGTCGAGTTGATAGCTGAGAAAACACGCTTTTCCCCCCCTAAAGGTATTTCGTCCAAATCCGCACTCGACTCGTCTCACGAGACGAGTATAGAGCCGTGCAGAACATCGCAACACAACAGTCGATCGAATAAAAACACTCGAATACAGAGACGAAGGATTGAAACAGTTTTAGGGCTCGGCTCTGTATGAAAAGCCGAATAATTGGCACTGCCGAACACTCGCCACCAATCACTATACATATTTGTTTTCCCAACGTCATTTAATCCGCTCCGCTTACGTATATATGTGTATTCTTACGTTCCCTCAGTAATCTATCTCTCTCGGACTTCTAAGATTCTCGTATAATGGCTTTGATGCACCGCGAGTGACGGCGAATCCGCCAGGGCAGCATTAAACACCAGCTAACATTGTGAAACACTCGCGTTTCTGTATCGCGATGTACAAGTCTTGAATGTATAGATACGTGTATACGCGCGGTGTTGATATTGAGATTGGGGATGTATACATGGCGTATGTACAGGTGGAAAGACGAGCCAATGAAAAATGAAAAAGGAAAATTGAGCGAACCAGCCGAAATCACGACTTGGATACGTCCCCGAGACACTCGCAGTGTGTACGTGCAATAAAACACGAACGACCTACCTCGAACATGGTATTCCGGGTATTGCGCGCTTCACACATTCGCCAGGAACATGCCAACCGTCTTCTCCTTCTCTTTTCTCTAATCTTCTTTTTATTCGCTCCTCTCTTCACTCTTTTCTCTCTCTTTTTATCACACACGTATCCCCTTTTTCGATCTTTTATTTTCTTCTTTATCATTCACGAGACTAACCGTGTCAATCCACGGACTGGCGTCATCTCACTGCACAAACTTCGTACTATACTATTTTATCGGCATTACCACACCAGCCCGCATCTCCTTGATTCTATAACAATATTCTTTCCCTTCCTTTTTTTCACTTATGAGAGAGCTCCACTTTTTCCCTCCGTCCTCGTACCGGGTGCACACTCTCAAAATTCCCCAGTAGTCTGTATTCTGCTGCTCTTGCAAAAATCCGGAGCTCCGCTGAGCAGCACCAACTTGGGGAGGGACAGCGGCCAATCGAAGAAATTTTTCGGGAGCGATTTTTTTTTCGGTCGGTAACAGGTTACCGACCGAGCAACGAGAATTCCTTTTTTATGCAGTTGCCTGTCGATCCCGATTGGTGGCGAGTGTTGCTTCAATAAATCGCGGAATTCGAGTTTTCCTTTCTGGTGTTTCCTTTCCTCGCAATTGCTCAATAATTATTTGATATTTATTTGTACGAAAATTCGCGTTCCTACTCGATTTTTCACGCGATAATTGTTATCGACGCAAAACAATGTTCCACCTACAATCCTGACGAATATTTTCAACTCATCGAATGGCGATGGGACGCAAATGACCTTTGAGGTTCTCGCCTTCACCGCCAGGCGGCGGAGAACGTTTTTCGCGGAGGAACTGTCGGTCGGAGGGACTATCGTTCAATTTAAAAACTCTGACCGAAGAGGCTAGAATATTTGCGCAGTTTTCATCTTCAAAAGGAAGAATAATTGCGAATAAACGAAAATAAAAAAGCCTGCAAAATGATTATGCACGACGACGCTTATTACGAGAGTCGAGTTCCCATCAAGGATCTTGGTCCATGGAAGAATTTCTTACGATTCATCTGGGACGGCGAGAGAAGAGCTTTTCTCGATCGTACAGCAAAGGATTGGGGTTAATAAAATTCCCACAAACTCAAGTCTAAATAAACAAATATTTTTCAAATAAATCGAGAAAAATGACCTCGTGATCGTTTTCGACGTTCTCAGGTACCTTGGGCCTTTTTTATTTGGCATTTTTCGGGGTTTTGTTTTCCTTGTTCGCCCTGCAAATGTGGGTTGCTCTCGGTTTCGTTGGGAGTCTCGACAAGCCTTACATGCAACACAGCACGAGAAAAGCTGTCGGTAAATCCTCGTCCGGAGGCATCGGCAGATCGTTTCTGCAAACTGCTCTCATCGCTTTCGACAACCCTGGTGAATAGTATTTCATTTCGTTCATGCAAAAATCATCTGAAAAAATACAATTTAGCACCAAAAGAGTTTCAATTTTTTTTTTTTTTTTTCATAAAATTCAATTATTCCTCCAGGTTTGGGCTTCATTCCCAATATTTTTTCCCCTACCACATCGCCCATCATTTGGGTCAGTGACACTCATGAAAAATCAAAGCCAGATAAATACATCGAAGCCATCACGACGTTTCTTGATGGTAAAATCGAAATGAAAAATTACTAAATTCTTTTCTTTTGATGCATAAAAATAAAATAAGTGAATTTAATGGAAAAAATGAGAATTTTTTATTGTTTTTTAATTCTTTTTTTCGATGCGTGAGAATTTAAAAAATTAGCATAAAAATTAGCCATAAAATATGCATAAAAAGAAATAAATAAATTTGATTTAAAAAATGAAAAAAAAAAAAATTTTGAATTCTTTTTTCCGATAAAAACGCTGAACTAAATTGTTTTTTATGGTTTTTCAGCATTTTATTAAAATCCCCATAAAATTTAGACAACTCTGACCCTAACTACGAACTCAAACGTTTGGTAACTTACTTTCTCACTCTCGATCCATGGGACCGTCGCTTTTAATCGCTCTCTGGAGCTCAAAACTTGAAAAAATTGAATAAAATTTATAAATTCGATTAATTCTTCGTTTTTCCACATAATCCTCTGGATATTTTTGAATTTTCACAAAAAACTGAAAGTTAAATATTGCAAATTTTTAGCAATTTGGTTTTGTCGATCTTTTAGGATACAAGAAAAACGAGTCCGAATACGACACAGATTGTTCGGGGGGAAGATTTCGATCGGAATTTACCAGAAAACCATGTTTTTTCAAAACGGACGTTTTGGGTCCTTGTTCAGTCGCTCCTTACGGTTACAGTGCCCCGTATCAGCCGTGTGTGCTGCTGAAATTCAACAAAGTAATAAAAACCAAAGAGAAATGAGTCAAAATAAATTATTAAAAATTTTGTTATGGAAATTAAATTCACCGATTGATTGATTTTTGTCGAACGATCCAGAGATTCGATTGGGTGCCCATCTATTACGACCAGACGTCAGAGTTGCCGGAAATTATGCCATTTGATTTGCGCAAAACTGTCAGAGCGTCCGAGGAGGTGAGAATTTTCAATTTTCTCATATTTTAAATCGCGAATTTCAAAAAAATATTCATGAAAATTATAGTTCAAGGTATGGTTGTCATGTACCGGTGCCACGAACGTTGACAAAGAGCATTTAGGTGAGATCGAGTATTATCCCGCTCCTGGATTTCCTGTAGAGTTTTTTCCATTCATGGGGCAACCAGAATATTTGGCTCCTGTGGTTGGTCTCGTTTTTAAAAATCTTACCGGTAATTAGACTCCAAAATAAATGAATAATCAACAAAAATAAATAAGTAAATAATAAATAATAAATAATTAAGCGTCTTTTCAACTTCGTCCATTCCTATATCTCGGTTTACCCTTTTTTCATTTTCGTTTTCGTCTTCCTGTTCCCCGTCGTTTCTTTCTTCTCGTTCTTCCTCCTGCCGCATTCCCTCTACTTGCTCCCCTAACAGATTCTTAAAATGCTTCACCCACTCTTTTTTCCCTATTTGGTCCCCTCCCACCGTCCTCCTGGGTTTAAAGGGCCTTATAGCTTCCCATATATCCCCCATATTTTTACTATTCTTGACATTCTCCCATTTTTCTGTGAATTTTTCCTTTTTTATTCTTTTTAGTTCTTGTCTTGCTTCAGTTAAGTTTGTTTTCTCTTGTGGCCCCCTCTTCTCGAGGTACTGTTTTAATCTGTTCCAAACCACTTTCTTCTGGTCTTTTATTTCTTTGCATATTCCCCTCGTTCCCTGCACTTTCCCTCTTGGTTTCCTCATCATCCCTACTTCTTGTGCCGTCTCTCGGATAATTCGTATAAGTATTTCCAACCTGTCCTTAGCTAGTTTCCTTTCTCCCCCTACTTCTCGTCTTTCCCATTTTTCTCTAAACTTCTCTCGATACTCTGTTTCCAATTCTCCTTTCCATACAATCCCCCTTTCTTGTGTTATTGTGTTCCCCTCCTCCCTTCCTCTTCCTATTGATTCGTTGCTTCTTTCCGCTTTTTTCACTAATTCAATCGCTATGGGTAGGTGGTCCGACTCAATTCTGACTTCCACTTCCATTCTTTTAATCACGTATTCCTTATCATTACTTATTATTACATAGTCTATGACTGAGCCTTCGTTATCTTTTTCTCCCACAAAAGTGCTACTCCCCTCCCTATCTCCCTCGCACTTTCCGTTCATTATTACCATTTCCTCTTGCTGACAAAACTCTACGAATTTTTTCCCTTCCATATTTACAGTTTTATCTTTGGACTTTCTGTACTCCTCTTCTTCCTCTGTTTTTCCACTCAACTCCCCTGTTCGTGCGTTCAGATCTCCTATTATAATTCGTCCGTCCTCTGTTTCTTCCTCTCCATCCATTCATCCCTTATTTCTCTCACCCACTTGCGCATACGACAGTTATTATACACTGTCACAATGGTGAATATTTCTTTTTCGGCCCCCAATTTTAGCCCTCTCATAATCAGTCCCTGTTCCCACCTCTCAACCTTCACCGACGTCGCTTCCGTTTTCCGAATCCCTACTATCTGCCCTCCTATTGCTCTCCCCCTTCTATTTTTCCTTTCCGCCGGTTTTGTTGTCCATTGGTAATTCTTGTCGAGTCCATGTACAATCTTGTTCTCATCTTTTTCCTCCACCCAAGTTTCTTGTAACGCAATTATATCGAAGTTCTTTAGCCATTCCCAAGCCTCCCGATTTTTTCTTGCCCCCGCTATATTCCACGTTACCACCTTCACCGTTTCTTTTATTCGTCCACCCCCTTCAATTCCACCTGTAGTCTCGAAACCCCCTCCTGTTATCTATCCATCCCTTTCCCCCTTGATACCGCATTCTCCTTTTATCTTTGATTTCCCATGCCCCTTCTTCCTCGTTCCATTTCTTCCACACTCCTTCGGTTTGGATTTTCTGGTGCCCGGTGTAGACTGCTTTCCCGCCTCTTCTTATTTCTTCCGCTTGCTTGTGTGGAGTTCTCCCTGTTTGCCGTTCTATTGCTCTTCCGAGATCCCTTCTTACCCCCCCTCCCGACCACTGCACTCCCCTTACTATGATGTTCTTCTTTCTCTTTCTTCTTCGCTCCATTTCATATTCCCGTTCTCTCGCCGTTAGCTTCCGCGGTGTTTTCCAGTTTCTGCTTTCCCGTTCATTTTCCTCGCTCCGCTCTCTCTCCTTCTCGCCGTCTTGCCGCTTAACCCCCCCCCCCCCCCCCCGCCATTTTCTTGCTGACTCGTGAGTAAGTCAGTGCCGCTGATATCGCTTGTTTCCAGTAGGTGTGACGCCTTCGCCTCATTTCCGTTCTCATCTACTATTCTTTCCCTGTTCAACCAGGCTTTCCTCGTTTCTTTTCTCCTCTCACTTTCCATTAGCGCTCCCCCTGTGGCTTCTCTCATGATTTGCATCTCCCTCTGCAGCTCGTCATTGCTGGTTCTTAGTGTTTGTATCATAATTTCTTGTTCCAAATGTCTTGTTTCCGTTTTATTTTGCTCCAACCACAGTTTCGCTTGCATTTGCACTAGTTCTCCTCCCGGTTCTTCTTTTTGCTTGTCTTTCTCATCCAGAATTTGTCTCATTTCCCTCAAAATCTGTGGAAAGTTCCTGTTTCAACGTATCTCGCATTTTTTGTTCCCAATTTACATTCCATTCGTCGAACAAATTTTGAATTAAATGAGAGTTGTACTCGTTTTCCCTATTTTCGTTTCCCCCCTTGTACCCGCGGTAGTCTGTTGTTGACAAGGTCACCTGTTTCGTTTTTTCCACTTCTTCATGCACTTGTCCCTAAGGAAGGGAACACCCTTCCTTATCTTCACTCGTCTGCGTCGTTGATTTTTCGGTGCTACACGTGAGGACTTCTGCCTCTTCTTCTTCTTCTTTCGATTTGGCTAGGCTCACTATAGACGTGAGGCTAGCCTGGCCACTGGGCGAACCCGCATCGGCCAAGGATCGATTTTTAAATTTTTGAGAAGATCTTTTTATTGCTGGTGTTATACGTTGTGCAGGGACCTACTTTTTAAAGGTGGGTTCCGAACCACCAGAGAGAGCAGGAAAACACATGGGAAAAATCCCTTGCTGTCGGCGGGAATCGAACCCGGACTCACTGATCGTGAGCCGAGCACGCTACCCATTGCGCCACTGCTCTCCCCAGGACTTCTGCCTCACTCCTTAAACGGGTCCCTTGCCCGCTCCCTTGTCCTTGATTCCCTTCGTTGTTTCCCCCTTTTTCCCTTCCCTTCTCACTGGCGAAATTGGTATTTTATCGCTTTTCCGGAAAGCTTCTTCCTCTAGATCGATTAACAATCCTTCTTCATTCTCCTCGTCCGTGTTCGTTCCAATGCCATCCTCTTTAGGCTACTCATTCTCTTCTTTCATTTTTCCTCACATTTTCTTTAGATTCCCTGCTTCTGTCAATCCGCGCTTTTTTACTTCTTTTGACCCAGGTGGCCGCCCTCTCCCTTTCTTACCGACCGTTGCTGTTCGTACCTCCACAGCAGCTTCGTTAATTCCATACTCTGCGTCCCCTTCGCTTCCGGCGCTGCCGTCCTTTTTCTGCCGCTCCCGCTGTTCCTTCATCCTGAATTTCTGCCTAACCTCACTTTTTCCACCAAACTTTACCGTCTATCTTTTCCACTTCCTGATCACTTCTTCCTTATATTTATCATTTCTTTCTCTTCCTCTTTTCCCCTCGCTTTGACTGATCCCACTTCTACTTGTCTCCTTCCGTCTGTTTATCGTTTTTCTAAACACTTTATGTCCCCGGTACGCACTCCAACTACTCGCGTCCCGGTTACACCGGAAGTCCCATATTTACTTATTAGCAATTACTAGTTAATGAGCAATTATTAAATAATATAAATAAATAATTAATAATTGTCTAATGAGTAAAAAAGTTCAAATAAGTTAAATAAATAATTAAATCACGAACTCGAAATACACTTCGAGATGAGAAACTTTCTCTGATTATTGGAATGTGAATAATCATTGTGCTTTATTATAGCCAACATACTCGTAACAGTGCAATGTTCAGTTTGGGCACAGAATATTGGGCAGGAACGTCGTTACTGTCTGGATTTCCAAATCATGATTGGTGCGTTAATAAAACAATTTTTCGTCCTCAAATTTCACATTAAAAAAATTTACTCATTGAAATCCATCAACAAATCTAATTCAAAGATGGAACCTCCAATTTTTTTGAACTAATAGAATTCGAAGAATTACTCTCCAAATCAATTTTGACGGAATTTAAAAATTATTCAATTTTTGAAGACCGAAATATTATTTCATACTCACAAAAAGATCGATTTTTAAAAAATCGGAATTAATGAATTGAAATTATGTCCAAATACGAAATTTTCAATTTGAAAAAAAAAAAACGTCTCGCAATTATACAAAAAAAATTCAAGACGCTCCAGGTGTTGAAAAAATTCGTCGACAGGATTTAATTTCGGTAAACTCTCCGGAATTTTTATTCGTAGACAAACTTCGTTATCTTTGGATTAATTATTCTCTCTAAATATCTCGTTCTTTTTTGTCTCACCACGATCATTTTGTTCGGTTAACAAGCGACGATTGTCTTCCTAAGAATAAATCATAAAATTCGAGCGGATTTTTGTGAATAAAAAAAAAACCTCGAAATGCAAGAATTTTTTTTCCTTACTTCCAGTTAATTCTCGAGAAAAAAAAATCGTTTCGTAATTTTTTCTGCTGCTCAATTTTCCTCTTCAACTTCGAATGTTTTTTCATCGGCCGACGTGAATTGCACTTTCGAGATTTTCGCCGGAATCATGTCATTTTTGTTGATTCTTGTCCATAAATATTTATTACAGGAAAATAAGCACTTTGACGTAATAAATGGACATGAAAATTTCTGACTACGCTACAAGCCCATGCGAGAATTCTTCGCATCGTATTTTCCAATTTTTCGGAGGGGAAATCGAGACTCAATGAAATGTGTTATCAGGACGAATAGATTAGATTATCGCTACGACTTTCTGATTATTTCAATGTCTCTGACATAAACCATCAATTTATTAAGGTTTTATACTCGAATGTTTGTATTTCAACGAACAATAAACTGGAAAAAATAAACAATGACAACACAATTTATTCATAATCGACGTAATTACGTGATTGGGTCCCAAAACGTAGTTTCCTTCTGTTTTTCCATCCCAGAACCACCACAAATTTTCTACCTCGTTAAAAAATCGTCGTGTAATTATTGAATTTATGGAAAAAAAATATTCAGAAAGTTTTTCGTGGGAAATTCTCGCTGAAATATTTTCGAGATTTTGAAAAAAAAAATTTTGATATTTTTTGCTAAACAAATTTATGGTTGGGATGAATTTTTGATTTGGCAACGATTCACGAGAATACCATGAAAAAATATTCAGAGCTCCACATGGGAATTTCTTGCTGACATTTTTTTCCAGATTTTTCTAATTTTAAATTTTTTAATTTTGAATAAACAATTATTTACTGTCGTGATGAATTTTTTTCATTAGCAACGATTCATGAGTGATTTTGATCGATAGCATTAATGACTCGATCACGTGGCAGGAGCTAAGCAAAATTGCGTAACGTGTATGTTTCACTTGGATAACCGCATCGAGAAAGATGAAATTACTGCGACGAAGGAAGGAAAAACCTTGTGGCACAAAATATGGGTATTGGTTGGTTATGACAAAGCACGAACGCCTTCGAGTTGTCTTATGATTTGTGTTTATATACATAAATCGAGACTTCATCGTCACTCGATCTCGATCCCATGCATATTGACATACCCACGATCGATCGCCCCAACGATTTTCATCTTTTCAATATTCCTACCAAATTAATTTTCTCATACAATTTCGTATCGTACCATGTCAGTAGTTTCCAAAAAAATCGTCAAAAGTATTTTTTTTTCAATTCCTGGATTTTTCAAATTTTTGCATTTTTTTTTTTATGAGCAAAATTGATTATTGAATTTTATGCAAATTATATGAATTTTTGACAATTTATTTTTATTTATTGATTTATTGATTGATTGATTGATTGATTTATTTATTTATTTATTTATTTATTTATTTATTTATTTATTTATTTATTTATTTATTTATTTATTTATTCATTTATTTATTTATTTATTTACTTATTTATTTATTTATTCATCTGTTTGTCCATTGGTCTATTTATTTATTTTTTTGTTTATCCATTATTAATTAATTGATTTATTTATTTTTCAAAATTGCATGAGATTTCGTGTCATCCGTGAAATTCGGAAAAATGCCATTTACTGCTTAATGTTCGAAGCTGCTGATGTTAATAGAGAAAAATCGTGACGTCAGAAAAGCTGTAATTCCTTTGTTGCATATATGTGTAAAATATGATTTTAACCGAATCGACCGACTAGCCATAAATAACGAGTTTTTTGTCATCAAAGAGAAAAAATGTTATGCAGCTATTTGGACGAGCATAATAGACACAAAAAAATTCCCCCAAGGCCACGTCTTATCTGCGATCTTCCCAAATAATCATTTTTACACATTCGTCGTTTGGGTGGATAAATTCTTGCTTTTTTGTGCTGTCTGAGGGGAAAGGACAGGAAGACACCAGTTCTCTTCTAAATGTCGAGTGGGACGATTCCAGCCACCGACAAGGAATCTAATTGCAACTTTATCTCTTGGACAATTAAAAACAACGAAAATTTGTCGGTCGGATTTCCTTTTTATTTTTATTACACCCCAGCCGAGCCCGAGCTTTTTAATTACAACAAAAACTTCAATTTTCAGTTTTCCTCTCGAAGTATTTCGAGGAGAAAATTCAATGAAACGTCAAAAATTACGAAAAATTGTTATAAAATTCATTTTCGCTCGAAATCGCAATGCTCGTTGGATCCGCGTTTCAATTCCCTTCAAAATGGCGTTCGATTTTTCAAAATATCTCAATTTTTCGATTATTTACGAATTTTTAAAATTTTCATCATTTTTGTCCGGAAATTTGAGGTTCGTCTACGGCTTTTCAGAATCCGCCCATTAAATGCTCGTGCGATAATTTCTCGCCGCCGCGTCACGACGATTTATTGAAGTTTTGAGATTTTTCATTTCGAAAAAATCGTTTTTCGCCTGATTCTCGGTACTTTCGAACTTTCATCTTGAAAAATAATGCAGAATTTCCGAGGTTTTTCAATCACCTCCGATTTTTTCATCAGCTTATCTGACAAGTTTTCCGAAATTTTTTGATATTTCAAAATGAGGCCAAATCGGAGTCTCAGGAATCCTCCATTAGTCTTGTGCAGCTTTCGAGATACCAGACTGTTTTCATTATCGCACACCGCTCGCGACTCTGTATTGCTCGCCACGCGCCTAGCGGTCGTTATCGAAATAAAATTATTCGTTCGAGCGACCCCCCACCACCGTAGTATCCACGATTTGTACGTAAGCCGTGAAGCAGATCGTGGATTACAACAGTAAACAAAAGATACTATGAGAATCTCATCACTAAAGATGGCGCCGTGGGTTTCGAAACTAAAAAAAAAAAAAAATGATGTAGAGGGCGTTTTTTGTAGAATGGTTCGTTGTGCCGCGCCGAAAAATCGATCGATCTAATAATTCGTTTGTTAGGGGGAAACGAATGTCGATGGAGCAATCGAGATTGGCAGCCTTGATGGTCCTCCGCAAGGCTGAACAAAAAACCGGTTTCTCGTTGTTAAAGTTGGCGCATTTGTATTTGGAAGTGTTGTGAAGCCCGCGCCCGCGCGATGTTGCGAGAAAAGACTTTGTTTTCAAGGTCCCAAGAAGCCTCGTGGCTTCGCAAGCGAGCACGACCGGAAGAAAAAATAAAAAAAAGTCAAGAAAGCGAATCTCACGTGAGGAATAAATCGCAGAGAAAATCGAGAGAATGACGAGACAAAGAAAAAAAATATAAACATCGCGCGACGAATTAAAGAAATATTACGCTCGCCGAGAGTCAAAATGTTGTAAGAAATTGAAAAAAGCAACGCGTACGTCGCTCCCAGACAGAAAAAAGAGACAGAAGCAAAGATTCCTCAAGTTCCAAGGCGGAGAAAGAGAGTGAGCGTGTGATAGAGTAACTCTCGTGTGCAGAGACGCGAGCTCCGTGTAACGAACGGAGCACAGTGTGCTTTCGGCATTAGTCGCCGATAGATCGGCCACTGCCAGAGCTCCTGCCTCCCCGCCGTTGGTTTCGCGAGTCGCGATCAAATATCGAACACGACGAGATTCGTCGTATCGAGATACCGAGATCAGTATTTTCCATTCCCCACTCTCGTCAACTGTGACAAAATTCATTTCCCCCTCAAAAACGTGAAAAAAGTTGTTCGATCGAAGCCCCCGACCTTTTTCCTCCCGAAATTTGCCGCTGGCCGGCAATAACTTGGAGACTCGAAAGTTCGGTGTAAACTCGCGACAAAAATCGAAAACAAACGAACAAAAAATATTGGCTGTGTTTTTAATCGTTTTAATTAATAGTTCGCGTGTGAAATTTCAAATAATTTCGATCTGCAGTGAAATCCTCATCACTGGATACCAATTTTTAGGAAAACACACAAAAATGACGTTGACCGATCCACAAAAAAGTGTTCCAGCAGAAAATTGTCAACCCGATGATTACATGCGAATCCCTGTAGAAAAAACTCGATGGGAAACCCTCAGAGATGCTTTCTACAATCCCAACGACCACACGATTTTCGGAAAAACCAGTAAACAATGGGGTAAAGTTGTCGATCTTAAAATTTCAAATATTAACGTAAAACCTTCACCGATACTTCCGCGAGAACTTTCCCCATTTCCTAGAATCGCTCGAGCCAGAAATTCTGAGTAAAAAAAAAAATGGCTACAAATTCTTCGAAATGCGAAGCTTCGCAATCTTTTTAGTTTGCTCAATTTTTCACGTCCTAGCGACTTCCGAAAAGTGACAATCGAAAAAGTTTAAAACGTTCGTTCGTCTGCTTCTCGTAGAAACAAATGCGATTTGGTTACATAACGGAAGAAACGGTTTGCGAATAGAAATGTGAACGAAATACAAAGCCACATGGATATCGAAATTGCAAACATTAGTTGATACAGACTTATCTACATTTTTGTGCAAACGAATGCATAAAAAGTGGCACGCACGAGTGTTGCTCGTTGACTTATGAATAAGAAACTATCATGTGAGAAAATTCGTCTCGAGGGACGCCAGTGAGTCTGCGGCCGTGAATAGTGCTTCTGGAATCGTTTTTTTCTTTATTTTTATCATTTCGCATTCTTTATTTATCGCCTTGTTACATGTGTTGACTTTTTTCGAAGCAAAAGTGCTCCCAAGAGACATAAACGTATTACTATCACAAAACGACTTTATTTAGGATTCTTTCAAAATTTTGTATAAACGTTCTTGGCACCAAAACTATAACAGATTTCTCCTGTGAAGAAAAATTTTCTGACGTTTAGAATTTGAGATATTTAATTTCCCTTTTTTAATTTTTCCCATCTAAACGCGTGTAAATTCAAGTCGCGTTTCTTTCGTTTTTTCTTGCATCTTTTTAACGAAACATGACTTGAATTTACACGCCTTTTAGATGGGAAAAATAAATAATTGAAAATTAAATATCTCAAATTCTAAAGGTCAGAAAATTTTTCTTCACCGGAGAAAATTGTTGGTTTTGGTGCCAAGAACGTTTATACAAAATTTTAAAAGAACCCTAAATAAAGTCGTTTTGTGATTTAACTTAAATCACACAGTATGAGTCTTTCAACGTGTCGACAACTTTTAAATGGAAAACTCACTTTTTAATTACATTCAAATTCTACGAAATCTCGTTGGGTTTAAATTTTTCGAGAATCCTTTAATAAAAAAGTTTAGTTTCGTCACTTACATTATTATTAATTACCACTTATAATTAAGTCGTCAATAATTAATTTGAATTGCACGATAATAAAAATTGAAATTTTATCGTTTGCACTGTAAACTATTATGTAATTTTAAAAATGTTTAACAAATTATGGTTAATTATTAATAACAGTTATTAATATTGTTTCTAATATTATATTTTTATTAATAATATTTATAATTAATTATTAATGATTAATGATAATTATTAATAATACTATATTGTTTTAAATAATATTAATAATCGATAATAATAATAATAATGATAAACAAAAGTCATTAATAATTGAATTGATAAAAACCGAAAAATCATTGATTGATCGAAATTATCGATAACAATAAATACTGAATAATAAAAAAACGAATTAATTGGCAATAAAGTAAATACAAATATGGATAATTTTGATTAGTCCACTAATTTGAATAATTGATTTTTTTCTCATTAATTTATCGAATATTCTTCTTTCAATAATAATACAAGCGAATTGAATAATTCTTCAAAAAATCTCTTCACACTGAAACTTTTCTCGTACGGTGCAAATATAGATCGTTGAAAATCGTAAAAAAACGACCTTTATCTTTCCGAATTGGCCAACCCTCGTAGTGTGAGTTTTTTTTATTCTCGTTTTTTTCGTGACTCAAGTTGAACCATCTGTTGGAACGATGAAATAAAAATATCTGTATTATGTCACGGAGCTCCGAAAAATCTCAAATAAGATACGAAAAATAAATTGATGGAACGAAAAGTTTCATTCAAAGTTTCTAAAACAACGTTTTTCGTTTTTTTTTTTAATTCTCCATTGAATTGTCACCTTATCAACAATTTTTCTTATCTCGTATCAGCTCCGCGAGCTATCAAGAAATCGATTTTTAACGTTATCACGAAATATTTTTATTTTTTTTATTTTACGGTCACACCGAGAATTTATCGACCTCCACATGAAAAATATCGACTTTCACGTACGTCTCGTGTTTTTTTTTTTTTTATGCTCAACCCTTTGTTGACATTTTTCAGTTCGACATTGATACATCGGGTCAATTTGACCCCCGAACTCTAGTCAGTTTTATTTTCTAATAACACATTTTTTTCCAAAAAACAAATTATTTTGAAAATTCAAACGCTATTTCGATCGATTTCGAACTCAAAAGTAATTTTTTCCCTTCACAAACTTTTATCGTGTTTCCAAATACAAAAACGTCAATGAATTTCGAAGAAAGCGAAAAAAACGATTTTGAAAAAAAAAAGAAACAGTTTTCATTCGCGTTATTCGAAAAAAATGGACCCAAAAGACAAAAATTCAATGGAAAAATTTCCGGAGTCTTGAATTTTTGAAAAACCCGCGAGAAATGCAATTTGCTAATTTTCCAAATGCATCACTTTGTCAATTACGTGTCTTTCGAACGTCTCCGTTGCGTTACGTCGAAATTATTGCGCTTGTCATTCGAGCAGACATAACGAATGTTTCTCGAAGTAAAATTTCGAACTCTCTCATTACGAGGAATCTTTGACCGTAGTGTTTGTGCGAGTCGTCAACTACGAGATGTAATTGAATACCTTGTTCGTCGCAACGCGCCATGTTGGAAGCGATTATTGCGAAAAAATATTCCGAACAAAATAAACAGAACAGAAAAACTGCAGAGGTCCGTTTCATTCAGTTGCGAGCGAGCCTAATGTTTTTTTTCAGACTCGATCGTCGTGTTGTCGTCGCTGAAACGCATGAGAACGAAAAAAAAAAATAAAAACAAAAGTTGCACGTGCGACAATGGGCGTGGAAAAATTTCCGCTAATGCCAAACAGTTTTGTTTTCCATTCCCACGAAAATGAGTCGAGGAAATTGGACGAATTTAGCGAAACGATGAATTAATTAAAATTTTCAAAAAATTGGGAGTTTAAAATCGAAATTCAAAAAACTACGAACCGTCACATTACTTTTTGTTGATTTGACAAAAAAAGGGCCAAAGATTACTCATCGTTGTCGTGAGTTGAAAAAAAATAATTCAAGATTTCCCTCGTACACGTTCACCGATCGATACTAATCAACGAATCCATTTTTATTTGTTCCCAAACCCTCGTACGCATCACCCTTTCAAGTTCCCGATATTTTTAGACCAATTTCGTTTTATTTCTATGAATAATGCCTCACGAAGTGGGCTCTAGCCGAAATGACGATCGGACTTGGATTATTTATTAGGAAATGAGCCAGAAGATGGAAAGTGAAGGGAAGCGCTACGCACGAACGTACGTCATTCGATTCATCGCGATCCAAACTTGCTCCGACGAGAAATTTTGTGTAGCACGTTAAAATCTCAAAAACACGATTTTTCATAATTCTTTCTGGTTCGAACTCGAAAAATTCATGTAAAAAACGAAATACTTTGAAAATTCATCATTTTTGCAATTTTTTGAAAAAATGATTTTTTTCGGAAAAATGCATTTTTTACCGCCCGAACTTCGTTACCGTTCGGCTTGAATTTTTTTTTTTTTTAATCGTTAAAATGACGAATTTTGAGACGCGTGGATTTTTTTTTTTTTTAAATGAAGTTTTTTTGAAAATTCTAAACTCTAGAGTGTAGAAAGTTCGAATTAGAATGAAGTGTAAAACTCAATTAGCCTCGGTGTTGACAATTACGTTATAAATTATTCCCAGCCCCGAGAATTGAGTTTTCGTGTCGAAGATAAAAAAATTGGGTTAATTTTACGTGTTTGCCCGAAGTGCGTGTCCCTCGGATTTCACTTGTTTTCATCACGTGGTGGACACGTGTGCGCCCATCCGGTCAATGGCCCCTGACCCCATTATGTTTGACAAAAAAAACCGAAAAAAAAGTATTCATTCCCTTTTCTCGGGGAGATCGAGCTCGAGATTAAAATTTGATCGGCAATACGACGATTTCCTGAACTTCCGATTTCGAAATCAACCATCAATCGTCGTTCAAGTTCGACCGTAAAATTTGGCCTCAACAAAAAAAAAAAGTTTCTCGACCTCGAAATTCTATTAATTTTGAAAAATCAGCCAAAATCGACAAATTCCGCGAAAATGAATTTTTTTAATTAAATTTTTAATAATTTTAATAAAAATTCCGTTTCAATTAATTTAGAAAAATCCACAAATTCCTCGAAAATAAATTTTTCTATTAAATTTCAAATAGTTTCAATTGAAATTCCGTTTCGATTAATTTAAATAAAAAAAATCACGTTTTTTTTTTCAAAAATTTCAAAAAAATGAAATCCATCGATAAATGGCGCGGGGCCGATGACCATCGGCACGAACAACAAAGAGCCTGCTCACTCATTGTCACCGCATAACCTCAAAATAAATAAAACGTAATTACGAGCAAAAAAAAAACACTTTTTTCCATCCTTTCTCCTTTTCCTGGCAATCAATGTCACACAGCGTAAGAAAAAAGCCATAGAAAGACGCCCTTATCAAGCAGTTAGCTTCCCTGGATCGAGGTGTCCTCCGTCACCTCGTGTGTGTGTGTGTGTGTGTGTGTGTGTGCGACAATGACTCACGATATGGGTAAGGGTCGGGCAAGGCTCGTAAACATTAGGCACCCTATATACGCGACGTATAGATAGACACACAAAGAAATAAACACACATGAAAGGCTGGTGGTAAAATGGGGCAGAATCGTCAAGAAAAATAAACCCTGAGATCATTTCCACAAGAGAATTTGGTCGTTCCACTAAATTCCACAGACTTAATGAAATTTGCGAGCCACGAAAAGTCCCTAAAAAAATGCTCTCGAAATTTCGCTCAACACAAATTTCCATTCAGGAGGATAATTCGGAAGTTCGTTATCAAAATTAGAAAAAAATTGCATCAACAGCTTTTCGAAGTGTCGACCAAAGGTGTGCCAAGTTCCGAAACCATTTTTCTATCCGTAATAATGAAAAAAAAATTCCACAACGTACGAGAAATTTTTATTAAAATAAGAAAAATAATAAAAACAAAAATAATATTAAATAATATTTTTAAACATTGAGAAATAAAAATTAGCGTAAATCCTTGACCTCTAAATTCACGATCCCGAACGTTTGACAAGAAAAAACGATCGCGATCATTTTGCCCCACGTTTCATTGTCTACACACGTTTCCATGTGCGTATATCTATACAATGGAATCGTATGTCGAAGGCAAAGAGATGAGCTCGAAGGGGTGAAGGAAATTCTCGTATCAACTCGGCCAGAAACAAATTAATTTTATCGAAGCCTCGCGCATTTACGTTCGCAGGAGTTCTCCTGTGTTGCGTCAACAAAACACACAGACACACACATCCATTTTACACATCGAGCAATCGATACAGCGATCCCGAAGGCTTGTCGAAACGTACGCACACAAAAAGCTTCCATCGATTCGACAATTTATCGGCCATAAAATGAGTCGTACACTTTATCTGAGCCTACGTGTGTTGAGTTATGGGGCAGGCGGTAGGCTCACCGATTCGCGGGAAAAAAAGCTCCCAAAGTCCTGGGGAATTCGTAGTTATTGGATTTTCGTTCGAATCGAATTTTTATTCAATTCTTTTACGATTTTTTCTCGAATTTTTCGATCATTTTGTGTCACGAAATTCGTCTCGATGTTTTTTTCAAAATGGCGACGAGTCACGGGGTTTGGATTGGACGGAATGGTCAGTTTGAGGTTAGGCAATTGTTTGTGTGACGTTTTAGGAGCCAATTTCGATCCCGGATGCTCCCGAAACTACGAAACTTTTTTTTTACTCCAGAAAAACTCGCAGAGCCTCTAATGGCTTTACAAACATCGAGGGATTGGAAAAAAATGTTTGAACGAAGGAAACGAAAATGACCTTCAACGCGTTAGCGGATTAACGCGAATTTATGATGTTTGTACGTTCAGCGAAGCTCGAAACAGAATGAACGAATCCTTGAACGCGTTACGATAACGTTTCGAACATTCTCATAATTATAAAACGTAAATCCATCTCCGATCGATGAATAATTCAACGCAATCCTGACGCGCGCTATTTACTGGTTTCTAATTTATTGTTTCTCCTCGTCTCGTCTTCGATTTCATTTTTGCATCGGTTCGTTTTGGAATTTTGAGTCCCCACAAAAATTGATTTATTTTTTGCATTTTTTCGTTCGAAAATTTTGAAAATACAATTCCGCACTTTCGTTCGTTGTTTCTACATTTTTTTCGGCACCTACGGAACAAAATGCTCACTGCAGTAAGCAATCTTGACCGGACTTTCGAAACACACGAAACGTATCGAGTAACGAATATGGAGAAGAGAGAGCGCGAGAGAGAGAGAGAGAGAGGGAAAAGAAAGAGAGCGAAAACGTGTCAAAGCCAAGAAAAATAAATTCAAAAGGTTTTCGAACTACGCAGACGAGTTTTTATTACGAAATCGCACACTCTTCGTGCATGTTGTTTTCCTAACATATATAAGAATCACCGTAACCGAAAGTACCTATTTCGAGACGTCGCTTTCCTCATGGCCATTTTAAAAATCCTGACCACCGGAGATAAAACGCCGATGAAAACATATTTAAAAATTGAGATAAACAAAAATCAACGCATTTCACGAGAAAATCCACAAAATTTCAGGGTTCTCTAATTTATTCGCCAATTTGATCGAAAAAAAAAACGATTTTTTCGTATTCTCCATTTTATAAAAAAAATGGCGACCTGAGAAATCGATGATTCAATATTTCGAGACTCGAGGCTTTATTTGTTGAAGAAAATAAATGTCGAATTTTTTTTTGTGGCCACTTCCGAACCCTCGAAATAAAAAAAAATAGACCGAATTTCTAAAAGTTCGCGTTTATTTCTGTGCAACACGAAAACATCACGCGGTATTTAGTCCTAGAAAATTTAAAAAAAATTCAAGGTTCTCGAATTTATTCGCCAATTTGATCGAAAAAAAAACGATTTTTTTGTATTCTCCATTTTATAGAAAAATGGCGACCTCAGAAATCTACGATTCAATATTTCTAGACTCGAGGCTTTTGTCGCAGAAAAAAAATGTCGAACTTTTTTGTCGCCACTTCCGAACCCTCGAAATAAAAAAAAATAGACCGAATTTCTAAACGTTCCCGTTTATTTCTGTGCAACACGAAAACATCCCGCGATATTTAGTCACGAAGCTTTCGGACTGTGGCGATTAAATCAGCAAATTCGACGCGATGAGATTTCGTTCGGTTCCAGTTAGAACGATCGGCTAATGCAGGTTCATTGAATTTCTTATTCGAGAAATATTTACGACGATAGTTAAATATAGAGGAGTCCCTTTGACTGGCCAAGTGCCAGATTCGCGTGTATTTTGGTCGGAAACACACGTTGCAAGAAAAAGTAGGTGGGGGGAGATCGCTAGCGAAGACGCAACGTCCGAGAAGCGCGAGGGGCCACCTGGCGGACGCCCCGCCAAGGTTTTCGTATTTATTTAGACTCCCCACAAGTTTGACCTCCAAAATCATTTTTTCGCCTTACTTCCGGCCGCTCGGGCACGACGAATTTAATGTTTTTCTTTTCGCAGGCATCACCGGACTCTTCTATCTGTTTTTCTTCAGTGGCCTCGCAGTTTTTTGCGCCATTTGCTACAAAGGGCTCATGGCGACCTTGAGCTTCGAGAAGCCCACATGGACACTAGACAGTAGCTTAATAGGAACAAACCCTGGTAAGAATTCTCGCAATAATCACTCGCTGTAATGCTCGAGTGTCACTGAACAAAAAACCCGACGACGTTTCATATCAAAAAGCAACACAACACAATTCATTTATAAACGTTTTTTTTATCGTTCAATCAATTGAAAGAAACATGATCGAAAAAAGGCTCCTGGAAAAATTCACGCGCGTAAATTCCGGTCGATTCTCACGCGATCTTTCTTTTCTAACCTCTCGAGAGCATCAAACACGATTTTTTTTTTTCAAATTGTTTTTAAACACCGACACTTTGCTATCAAATGCTCGTTGACACTCGAAATACCTGTTCCACCGGACGGAGCATCTACGATCGTTTTTAACACGTTAATGAAATATTTACGAGACGTGGAAGCACGCGGAAGTCTCGACCGGAAGTCAAGTGACTTTCGAACCGGAAGTAGCGTATCCACGGCTCGAATAAATCGATTTCAAATGCTCCAACGTTTTTTCTAAACTCTTTGTTCTTTCTTCATTCTTAAGGACGTTGTGTGGCGACGGTCGAATCTAAATTTTTCTTTTCAGTTTTTCTTACATACAAAATGGTTTGCGAGCCCAAGTTAATGAACAAAAGTTGTTACAAATTGACTAAAGAACAACATACTCTAAATCCAAGATTGCCCGAGGTAATCTGCATTAGTTATATAATAAACAAAATTTCGAAAAAATTTAACGAGCGATTTTTTTGAAAAACTAAATAAAGCTTCTTCGATGTTACATACAAGTGTATGCAAAGTTTTAAGAGGTTTCACCATTTAGAAATCGAAATATTCAACATTGAAAATTGGAACTTTTGACACGCGCTCTTATGAGAAACCACTGAAAATTGTGATTTTTATAAATAAATATCTCGACTTCTACATGGCGAAACCTCTTAAAATTGCGCGAGCTATTAGATATCACTGTTCTCTTTGTGTGGTGCAAATTTAAAGGAATTTTGTCGATAGAAAATTTTGCATACAACGTCCTTAACGACGATCAGCTTTAAAAAAACGATATTCACAATAAATTCTTATTTTTCACGAATTGTTTTTTTTTATCTCGAAAAAACTTTCAAGGTCTGGGATTTCGACCTTTACCTCGAATGCCGGAAGCGAGATCTCTGATATGGTACAATGCAACGAATGCAACGCAAATTGACGACTGGGTCTCGAACATCGACGGATTTTTAGAGCGTAAGTTTAATCACAAAAATCGATTAATTAAAATTAAACCTTACGAAATAATCAAAAGCCGGAAATCCAGAATTTCTCAACGAAATAATAACTCACAAACCACAGCAGCTTTTCAACTTATACAACGTCCGGAAATGCCCGGAAATAGAGAATTTATTAGTCGTAAAAAAAAATTCGTACTCATCCAAACGTCCAGAAGTGTCGAAGTAGAAAATTTAATCGTAAAAAAAGAATTTTGCACTCATCCAGTTTTTTTCTTCGATGTCAGTTTACAAGGATTCAGCAAAATTGCCGAATGGCGGCCGAAATCAACAGGTGTGTAGTTACGACCACCAGATCGTTGAGCCCGGAAATGTTTGTGCAGTTGAGGTCCAGCGATTCGGTCCCTGCTCGCCAGAGAAAAAATACGGTTTCCATAATTCTTCACCTTGTGTCTTCATCAAGCTGAACAGGGTAAAAAATTGTTTTTTTTTTCTTCGATTAATTCCGCTGGATAAATTGGCCAACAACATTTTCGATTATTTCGATGATTATTTTTTTTCTTCTTTTTTTTCAGATATTTGGATGGGTCCCGGAATATTACAACAATTCGAAAGAACTTCCGGAAGATATGCCCCAAGATTTGGTGGCGAGAATAAAAAGCTACAACGGCACATGGGTCAGTGATTAATTAATTTGGTAATCAAAGATGCGATGACGAAATGAGTTGAAACTTAAAATTGAAGAAATTGGAGGGAAAATTAAAAACAGACGGAATTCCAAAATTTCGGACCTCGACCGAAAAACCTGCCGTTTTAACCGTTGGGTCTTTTTGACCCAAGTCTGAAGATACGAATACGTTGATGACTTGCATACGGAATTAAATGGCGATAAGAAAATCGATCGATTTCCATTGCATGATTAATTTTAATTGTTCATTTCTATGGGAATCTTTTTCATTTAAATATTTAATTACATTTTTTAATTAATATAAATTCCAATTAATAGGAATAAATTCCATTGAAAAATCAAAATCAACTTTTCCAATCAATTTACAGATTTGATTTTTTATTAAAACATAGAAATCAACGATTTCAGTAAATTTAATGATTTTTTCAATCAATTTAATTTTTTAATAAATTTAATTTTTTTGAATAATGTTAAATTAATTAATTAATTGAACGAAATTTAATTAATTGATTTAATTTTTTCGTATTAATTTCCATAAAAACATCAAATTCTACGATTACAATAAATCCGATGATTTTTCCAACAAATTTCCATAAAATTTCATCAAATAACAAAATTTTACAGCCCCCTTGAAATTTAATAATTCTTCCCACGTTTTTTGCATCGTCAATAAATTCAACAATCGTCTGTTACAGCTCAACACAGTTTGGATTTCTTGCCAAGGAGCCGATCCATTCGATCGCGAGAATATCGGTCCAATAAAATATTTCCCAGAAACTTTTCCCCAAGGACTGCCCGGATATTATTATCCCTTCGAGAACATTCCGGGCTACCTGAGCCCTCTCCTGGCAGTTCAGTTCACGAGGCCTAAAAGTAAATATACGATCGTTTCTAAATTATAAAGTAAAATTAACAAATTATAGAAAATTACAAAAATTACACAAAACTGAATGAAAATTCGTTGAAATTTTGCTTCGTCGCTCAAAATTTCCGTTCGCAACGCCGAATAAAAACAAATCCAGTAAATTTTCTTGTCTCTTTGCAGCTCAAGTAATAATCGCGGTGGAATGTCGAGCTTGGGCGAAGAACATCAAATACGACACTCACTTAAAATTGGGAATGGTCCACTTTGAATTGTTGATCGATTAAAAAAGTATCAACGTGAAAAATCAATCGATTATTCACCGAAACGCCTCGCTGGGCGTCGGACGATCGAGGTTTTCTTTCCCTTCGTTAATTTTTCACGGAAAACCGCCGTGGCTTCGAGAGCAACAGGTCGAAAGTGTATTTTGGCTGTTGATAGTTTTTCCGGGAGTTTGAAAATCCTGCTCGTGAAAATTCCGCATGAAAAACCAAACGAGATCAAATTTTCATGAGAATTTTTCGCTTCCCCCGATTCGCAGTGATTTTTTTTAGCGATTTACCAATTTTTGTGTCTTAAGGGGATTCTTTTTCGATCGCCCATGTCCTTAATACTCAAGTATCACACGATGGCCTTGAAGTGTCGAGTTAAAATCGAATAAATATTGTGAATTACGTTTTATACTATTTTTTCCTCCATCGAGCAAATTGTATCAATTGTCCAATCCCCGCTGGACCCAAAAGACGGAGATAATCATCCAGAAAGCACGATCCCAAATGATCGAACAATTTTTCAACCAATCGGCAGATTTTTATCGAAAAAAATTGTCCAAACGATTTCTAGCGACCAACGTACTCATTTTCATTCACTCCTCGTCGAATTTTCCTTCACGAAATTTTCGAAAAAAAATTGTCTTTTTGTTTTTTCAAGAAAAGTTTGTTTTTATGAGTGGCGCGTAGTTTATCGATAATCGTCGATAGTTTTTATGGCTTAAAATTGAAAAAATTCACGAGTTCAAAACTGCGTTCACGACGAACGATAAAAATTGTCAAATTTACACGTGAAACTGCAGCCTGCCATTTATAATTAATCAGTGTTTACTATTACGATCGGTATAAATGTTACGAAATATATTCTTATTTAAAAACCAACAAACGTCATTTCCCACACTGTTTTCTTCAGAAAACCTTCGAAAATCGATTTTCTCACTGTCCAGGACCATTCGTGCAGGATTAAAAAATAACCGATTTGACTTTCTTCTCAAATTCATCATATTCAATAAATACTTATTTGGAGAGAAAAAATTCATATTTTTCTACAAGTTTTTGGTATTATAGTGTATACACTTAATTACAACTATTTAAGAATCGCTGGAAAGGACGAAAAATGGTGTTTTCGATCGACTGCCATTTCAATTTCGAGTGTCACGTTCAAATCTCATTTTTTATGTACTTTTCTGTCTTTTTTTTTTAGCGAGACAGAAAAGTTGGACAAAAATGGAGCTGGGAAATTTTTCCGAACAGTTTCGATCATTTTTAAGGCATTGAAATGGCACGCGACAGTTTCCACGATCCTGAAGTTTGCATCGTTTGAATATACAACGAAAAATTGATTTTTTTATTAATTAGTTCGATATCTAATGCGTTTGTTTCAATTTTTCTGGCAAATTTAGTTTCCCAATAGCAAAGAAAACTGTGCCATCAAATCGTTGACAAATACTGTACGAAATTTTGCGCTTTTCTGTGAAAAATAGCAGAGTTTGAGTTTCCCTTTTATTCCAACGATCGAAACCTCAAAATCGTTCAGTTTCCAAGCTTCCAAAATAATCTCAAAGTCGCAAACTAGCTCTAAAAGCCATGCTTTTCTTTACTATTCGCAAAACTTATGCTATGGGTATTTATTTTGATATATTTATTGAAAATGTGGCAGCTTTGTTAAATTTAGCTACACACGATGAATCTTTCTCCATGGCAGTATTTCCAGTAAGAAAAAAATGTCTATCCAAGAATTTTCCATTATTCTGATTTTTTTTCATCATTTTTTCGTTTTTCCTTTTCACTCGATTTACAGGGTCGATCGTTTGACTTTGCTCGATTGTATTTTCGGCGTATAAAATAGGCTGATCAAAATTCGATTCTCGACAACCCAAAATGTGGCAATGCCATTATAAAATCGTCATTTTTCATCCACCGACGAAATCAGTCGCTTTGGATCGACGACGTTGCAGGTGACGAACGAATGGAAAGATAAAAATTTTCCTTGCTGTCGATTATTATCTCATTTTAATCATTTGGTCACAACAATTTTCGAAAAATAAAGTCTCTGTTAAGGCGATATGGGAGCAATCCCAAACGGCGATAATTTCATCCTCCACAAAAGTCAGTATTTGCTTCACTCGTTGCACTTATTTCGAGAATAAAGTTATTAAAATATATTTTTTATTTTACTGGAATAGAAACAGAGAAAATGCTATAAAAACTTTTGTTTTTTCGTCTACAATGTACAGGTTGGGCTTGCGAATGGAACTTCACGCGCCGAGTCTCCGAAAGGACGAAAAAAACGTTTTCCCAAAATATTGATCGTGCTAAAATCGACAAATTCCCGATTTTCAGACTCGAAATAGCCCAAAAGGAGCGTAGAACATGATTCCGTAATCTTCATCTATAAAATACAAAAAAAAATACACATTTTTGGAAACGAAATTGAGGCGTCGATTCTTCGAATCGTTAAAATTTCAAAAATATTCATCAACTCGAATAAAAAAATAGAGGAATCTCGTAAATACGAAAAACGTGTAAAAAAGAGAATTTCCAAAGTTCGTGAACCATCGGAACGCAAAAAAATTCAATAAATTTTTCATTTTTCTCAGTTTTCATTGTTCCAACCGAAAAAAAATCCTCCAATTTTCGTAATTGAACGAAATGGAATTTCGTCGAGTTCCAACGGTGCAGGCTTCGCAATCCCCACAAGAGCGTAGTGCAGAATTATTGTTTTTCGTCTAACTATAAAAATAACAATGCGCTAAGGACTGCGTGGAAAAAGTGCAAAAAAGTTGAGAGTCTCACGCGCGTAACTCGCGACGTTTGACGTCGCGTCGATTATTTCGCGGTGAATCGTGCAGTGCATCGAAAAGAAAAAGATTCACATTAAAAAACTAGACAAACAAAAATAAACTCGAGTCCAACGAGGACCAAAGTTTGACTACTCGGGAACGATCCGGAAGATCGAACTATTATTTACAATAAATCGCACATCTAGTCGTGAATCGACTAAAAAAAAACCAAGAAATTATTCACGTCTCCGTAAAGAGACACTTAACAATATCTTCAAACATTCGGATCGAGTTTCTAGAGTTTAAAACCGACCATGGCGGTTTTTCGACTCGGAATCGTCGTCGCTTTTGCCAGCAATTGCCAATTTTCGTTTCGGCCTCTTCCCCTTAAATCACATCGCCACGCTCGTTCGTGAGATACATCGGAATAAAACTTTACCGTAACATGGAAGGCAATTCAGTATTTCTTTCGCTCTGAGATTCAATGACAATATCTTGATGGTGTCGGACGAAAAAAAAAATTGGAAAAAAGTGCCGGAACGCGTTCCTTCCGCGTCTTGTCAATTATTTCCCTTTTTTCTTAAAACTGAGCGCAATCAAATTTTTCTTTCGCTTTGAGATTCAGTGATAATATCTTGATGGCTGCTCTGGGCGTTGGACGAAAAAAAGGAGGCAAAAAAGTGCCGGAACGCGCTCCTTCCGTCTTCTTCTCCTGCTTTTTCTTCTCAATCTTCTTCCGTTTCTTCTTCGTCGTTTCTCCGTTTTCTAATCGATCAGTAGCTCGAAATGCACCGAGCCTAGTCTGTCGTTCCGGTTGTGTATTATGTTTTTAGCCCAAGCCTTGCATTCGATGTTTATGACGACGCCAGCTGCAACAAAGAGGGAAATGAGTTTCGAGAAATTCGTCAAAAACCGTCAATTATTTTCATTGGGACCCAATTTTTCAGGGGAATCTTTTAAAAAATGGACTTTTTTGTCGCTGTGACGAGAAACTTACTCTGTGGTCTCTCAAAATGGACGGCTACCAAGGGACTCAGATATCCGACCGAATTTTCAAACGGATAATAATATCCGGGGAAACCCTGACGCGGTATGTAACGGATTGGCCCAACGTTTTCCATGTCCGCTGGATTTTCACCCTCGCAAGAAACCCAAATCGTATTCAGCGCTTTCGCATCAGGACTTTTCGCACTTGTTATGTATTCTTTCAGAGATCGTGGCATGTTGTCCGGCAAGCTGCCTGTGTCGTTGTAAAACTCGGGCATCCAGCCATAAATCTATAAACACGAAAATAATTTTTTTTTTTTCAATTGCAATGTAGACATTATCTGCATAATTAAAAAAAGTTTCAAAATTCTGTTTCATTAAAATTGCAACATGTAAATTATCCACATAATCAAAAAATATTCAAAAATTCTGTTTTCATTAATTACAATTCAAAAATTATCCCCTTAATCATTATGGATCAAGAAAAATCCGAAAACACGGAAATTGACTCTAAATCCGTGAAATTTTTTTCTTCGCGCTGTCACAGCCGCAAATAGAGATACAGAAATCTGAAAAAATTCATCATCGATCTTCAGACCGCTTTTTGGAGCGAGAATTGTTTTTTTTCTTGTTTATAATTTTTGTTTTTCATCAAATATCAAGCAAAATGTGTGAAGGCAGCCGGGATCCACAAATTTTTGGATAAATACTGCAAAATAATTGTTCAATTTCTTTTGCTAATTTAAAAAAATTTTGCACATTCTAATTCGTGGTTTAAAATTTTTTAAATTATTTTTAATTACCCTGTTCAATTTCAGGAAGACACAAGGCGCAGATTTGTGATAATTGTAAGAATTACGCTCGATGCACGGGTCCCAATCGTCGACGGACTGGACGCAGACCTGACCAGGAGCCGGAGGTTGATTGTAATCACAAGTTTTTATATTCGCACCACGCCCTGGATGCTCACCAGGCTTTCTGTACTCTGGAAATTAAAAAAGCGAATTTTCGAACTTGTTCGAAATTTTTTAACTTGCCAACGAAACAATTGACCAAAAAATGAATCAATCTTTTCATTTGCTCTTTCATCTCGTCTAGATCACGAAATCGAGCCTTACCACGAAGGAACTCCGATAAGGAGTCGACCCAGGGCTGGATATTTCGTCGATCGCTTCCCTTGAACCAAATGAGTGTGCTCTCGACATTATCTGCCGGTGGAGCCGGTCGGAATCCGAGACCTAGACAAAAAAATACGATAGTTTGTGAGATTGATAAAATTTTGGGATTATCTCACGAGATTCTCCGAAAAAGCTTAAGAATGACATTTTTCGACGAAAATAACGAGAGAAAAAAATGGTTCATTGTAAAACGATTGATGGATTTTTGTCCAGGACAAATCAGTGCAATAAAAATAGTGCAAAATGCATGAATGAAGGAAAACGTCGCTGTGATGAGTGAAAAAGTGAATTGATGAGCGGCAAGTGTACGAAGAGCGAGAGCGAGGACGTTGAAATTGAATGAATCATAGAAAATTAGGGAAGGTCAACGCGAACGCGTCTCATTTACATAATCAGTAAATTATTTCGAATTTGCGCTTGTGTCGGAGAATTATTTAACGACAACGTAAACGTGAGTGTGAGTGTGAAGATGCGATTCGTATCATTAAAAATTCTCACCAGGATTGGTTCCTATGATCGAACGATCGAGCTGCCATCTTGGTATCTTTGGGTCGAGAGTCTGCCAAAATCCCCAGTAACAAATCGCTACCAAGGCAGCCAAGACTCCGTAAAATACCAAATAAAAGAGACCAATTTTTCCTGCAACAAATAAAAATTAAAAATTACTCAAAAATTCAATTTCGAAATATTTTTAAACGATCAAAAAATTGAGAGCAAAAATTTGTTTTCTAGAACTCAATCGATTTCCAGATTGAAAACCCAATTAATTCGAACTTTTGCCCACTTAAATGGTCATAATTATTTATTTCCTGAAAATTTTTAACGAAAATTGCAAATTAATGATTTTTTTTACTCAGTTTCGTCTCAGTTAATTGGAAATCATTTTAATTAGCAATTTCGTGAAAAAAAATCGTTTCTGATGAATTTAAATCGTTCAATCGAACGATTGCTTCTTTTTAGACACTCCAGGATTTCAATGTTTCTCCAGAGATTGTCAATGCCATTGCAGAAAATGAAAATTCCAAAAATTACTCAAAAATTCAATTTTGAAATATTTTTCACCATAAACGATCAAAAAATTCGGTTCAAAAAGTTGTTTTCTGGAACTTGATTGATCTCTAGATTGCGAACCCAATTAATTGAAACGTTTGCCCACTCAATTGGTCATAATTATCCTTTTCCAGAAAATTTTCAACGAAAATTGCAAATTAATGAATTTTCTGACACAATTTCGTGTCAAGTTAATTGGAAATCATTTCAATTAGCAATTTTGTGGAAAAATATCGTTTCTAAAGGATTTAAATCGTTCAATCGAATTATTGCCTCTTTTTAGACTCTCCGCAGGGTCTCGATCCTTGGTCAGAGATTATCAATGCCATTGCAGACGATGGACGAGGTTCAAACGTCCAAATAAACGCTCCGAGATATCGTGATTGTGAAATGTGAGCACTTTTTGAAAGGCAATAGTATTTTTGCGATAGAGCATGGGGTTAATTATGTTAGTTCACGTGGTTCAATTCATAAGAGGATCAAAATGCCTTGTCAAATGGAGCAATCCAATTACGCGCTGATTCGATGTTCTCTCGTCTCGCCGCTACAAGGACGTTTTATATACACACAAATATAAACGAATGTGAAATACCCAAGGAATCGTTCTTCCAATTCCCGGAATTACGAACCTCTCAATTTTCCACGTGTAAAAAATTCTGGACGTCATTACGAAAATAAAATCGTAAAATTCAATTTTAATTAAAAACAACAAATTTTCCACTGCAAAAAACCTCGACGAATATTTCAAAATAATTCGCGACCAAAAAACCTGATCAAATTATCGACCATTTAATTCGTCATTTTATTTTTATTATTTTTCATTTTTGTTCAATATTTTATATTGTTTAATATTTTTCATTAAAAAAAAAAAAATCGATTAAAAATCTAAAATCGACCATTTGATCCTTCATGTTATTTTTCTTCTATTTTTCATTTTTTAAATCTTTTCATTTTCATTTCATATTTTATATTATTTAATATTTTTCATTGAAAATAAAAAAATCGATTAAAAATGTAATGTCGACCCTTTGATCCGTCATTGAATTTTTTACTTTTTCATTTATTTAATCGCTTCGATATAAATTTTTCTAATCCCGATAAAGGATCGATTTTCCATGCATTCCAATAATCCTGCTCACGTGCACCTTCTAATGAGAAAAAAAAACGCATAAAAAATAATCCTGATAACTGGATGGAACGAGAAACACGATACGACAGAATCTCGTGGGGTATAGGTGTCGGCTCTGCTGATCCCTTTGGGATCATTTTACCCAACAGAGAGTAGAGGATAAATAGACACATGTTTAGTGTGTCTCGTTCAACACGTGATTCGATTAGTAGATGCAATGGAACACAAAGATTGAAAGGGGCAAAATTCCCATGAAATTTCATTCGAGATTCAAGTCGATTAAATAATTTTAATCGACAAGAAAATTAGATGAAAATTGAATGCTGAATGGAATTCAATTGAAAAAAATGGAATGAACGAATGAAAGTGAATGCTTTGAGGGAACAATGAAAAGGGTCATGGCATGGGAATATTAATCGTCAAACGGCGGTTCAAGTTCAATTGGTCCAGAATGGCTCGATTTTTATTTCTCATGTTTTTCAAGCAACATCAGAAAATATTTGATTAATCTTATAATCTCGATAAAAATCTCTGGGTTACGAGCCCGTTGAGAGCTGGAAGAGTCTCTCTGAAAAGCCTATGGGAGTTTAAGGCCCCACAGACCCGTACCAACGTGGGTGTACCCTTCGGAATGGCCCTAGGTTACGTAATGTCGTAATGCTTCCATTTAACGCCAATTGACCTCGTTGTACACGTTTGCGCTAAGGGAAGTTCAACAATTGCCATTCAGCCGAGACTTCGTACATATGTTTGTACATATATACCTCCAAATACCCATACCCTCGCACATTCAACTCCACATCTCTATAAAAACTTGTATACCCACATGCACAACCATCTACGTGTGTGGATAAACGTCCAAGTACGTGGTTCGAGCTCGAACCTTGTGCATCAAAGTACTTCCGGATTCTCTCCACTCGTCGTGATCGTAACTCGACTGTATTTACACTTGTTATATAGTTTCGTTACGAGTTCGACTCTATTTCCTTTCTTTCATTACAATTTTCAGTCAACCAGTCATCCAGTAAATTCTCATAAATTTTCAACAACAAAAAATGCATTGCGATCATTTTTGTTGAGAAAAATCATTGAAAAATTTATTTTCGACTGTTTTTTTTTGTGTGTTGTTTTTTTTGTTAATTAGGTTTGTTACGAGTTCGACTCTATTTCCTTTCTTTCAGTACAATTTTCAGCCAACCAGTCATCCAGTAAATCGTAAATCGTAAATTCTCGTAAATCGTTAGCAGAAAAATGCATTGCGATCATTATTGGTCAGAAAAATTATGAAAAAATTGATTTTTGGCTGTTTTTTTTGTGAATATGTCGAACGAGGGTTGAAGCTCAAATACATGACGTGTGTGTGTCTTCGTAGCCACTTCATATCTGCTATTATCTGCTCATATTGCTATTACTTATGATTCTCAGTTTTTAAATTTTTTTACGGGGTTAGAGATCGTTTTCCACCATAATATTGCATTTAATAATATATTCGAGTGATAATAAGCGTTAGAAAAAAAGTTCCATGCATTTCAAGTCCAGGGATCGATGTATTTACTGTTTTTTTTTTTAATTTTCTTAATTAAGAAATAAATTTTTGAATCTCGTGCCGAGTGCAAATTCGACTTTCACGACATCTTGGGAAACGGACTCGAACTGAGTGAAAATCGTGGCGGTGAAGGATGTTTGAAAAGTTTGACGATAATTTTGTTTTTTTTAGAAATTCTCCATTTTTTAATATTTATTTGCGTTGCTGCTTGAGAAAGGCGAACGGTGAAATGTTGCATGTGAATATCTTGGAACGTGGAACAGTCCGGGTTGAACTGCTTGTTAGCTTACGATCTTTTTGCAAGGAGGGCAATTGGGGATCAGCTGATCAGTTGATTACAAGGAACCTCCGAACGCCCCAGCCTGTTTCCCTCGATCCCACTTCCTATGGCTTCTGCATTGCCATTCCGGACTTCTGCAGCCATTTAATTTCGCCTCGAATCTCACTTTCCCTGCGTTTTTGTTTCTAACCCTTGAGTAATGTTTTTGTTTTCGTAAAAATTACGAAAAAAAAAACTATAAAATCCTCATTGTTACAATTTTTCTAATAGAAATAAATATTTCGACAAAAAATAAATCTAACCCACGAATCAATAGTCAAAAAAAATTATTTCGCCTCCACTTTTTCCAAATTTCCACAAAATTTCAGCAAATAATAATTTAAAAAAAAATGAGAGCAAATAAAAAATAAAAATAGATTACACGATTTTTGAATTTTCGAAAAAACCTGAAAAAAATTAATGAAAATTCGTCCAATGCGAGAAAAAAAAATTTAACTACAATTTCATGGAAAATATCAAGTACAGGAATTTTTTCCCAGACACAAATGACCCATTGTTGCGGCGTTTTAGGGTTGAAAATAAAAAAGTTTCGAAAATAATGATCAAACGATTGTTTGCGTCGAAACGAGGAGCTCCTCACTTGTTTGGTAGTCGAGTCCAACATTTCAAGGTCTTGTACGATACTCCGGGGCAGTTGAGATTTGATCGTACGGAACTGCCACCGCGGACCGTCCATATGTATACAGTTCGCTATACTTGTTGGTACACGTGCTCTCTCTCGTGACTATAACAGTTAACTATGTCAATTGAATAATTTTGTACCTCGTCTCCGTCCTATATATTTCCTTATATACAGAATCTACCGAAAATGAAAAAAAAAGCGACTTTGGTGCGCGAAACGAAAAGAACTCGTTGAAAACTGCGCCCCCGTCCCCTTCGCGTCCTCGAGGCGCGTCTGAAATGTACGACAAGAGAAAACACGCCAGCAACAAGTTGTTTTCGGCCCGGAATCGATTTGTCCTCGTCCAGCGACCTAAACCTCAGATTTTTCGCACTGTTTTTTTTTCTCTCTCATAGAGAATGACGGCGAAATTTTTTTTTTTTTTCAGTTTTTAATGTCAATGTGCTTGAAATGTAAAATTCAAACGTTCGTAACTCGAGAACGGTTTGCACCGAGCGGTCTATACGAGCTCTTCATTCTCTGAGAATTTTGTCGGAATTGCTAGAAAAATACGAATTCTACGGCAATTTGAAATTTTCAAAAAAACGGTGTCGACTCTTTAACTTCTGCAAATTAAAAAAATTTATTCCTAATTTTTTTTTTATAGAGTATCATAATAGGAAGCTTGATATTGGGATTTGGGAAATATCGGTAGAAAGATTTAAATTTTTGATTTTTCGAATTTTACGAGAATCTGAATTTTTTTTTGAAAAATCGTCCAACCGCTCTAATTTGTTCAAATTTTGGAAATTGTGTATAAGTCTGTACGCTGCTCTTTACTTTCTAGAAAAGTTGTCGGAATTATATAATTTAAATGCAAATACAAAAAACGCTGCAAATTTAAATTTGCAAATTGCTTCCTCAAGATGCACGATGCTCAAAGCTTCCTCTATGAGGAAGACAAAATAAAAAATGTAGCTCCTCATAAAGGAATATTTGAGCATCGTGCATCTTGATCGTCTTGAGGAAGCAATTTGCAAATTTGAATTTGCAGCGTTTCTTCAATTTCTTGGATTTTCGGAATGAAAATTCGCAACGAAAAAATCATGTCGTTCCCGCCTAATTTTGTTCACGCTTGACTGGAATTACATCCACTTCGCGGGTCTCGAATTACAGAGGTCAGTGTTTCGAGGAATGACTCACCGAGTGCGATACTCGTGATTCAGACTAAGGAAAAAAGGGGGAAAAAGTCACGCGAATTAGTTGCGAACTCGAAAAGATTTTTCAGTTCGATTATTTTCAATTTTGAGGTTAGAATTCGCGATTTATCTGGCTCGATTCGTCGTTCCGATCCGCCATGTTGGATTTATCGATCTATTTCGTTTCTTTCAAAACTTGAAAATCCTACGATTATGAAAAAAAAGCCTCGATTTCGTTTCTTGGCTCAAGTCACCGAGTTTGTTTTGTTGTGAAAAGATCGCGCGGTCTCGATGAATCGAGGAAACCGAAATATTCAACATTCGAATTTCGACCGTTGTGCCACGCTCGGCAAGAATCTCCGGGACACGAAGCCAGTCGGGAGTGGTCGAGTATCTTCGGCAGCAGATCGTACAAGTTCGGTAACCATAGTTACCGCATACATACGTTTCGTGCGTGAAGTTCAGTTGCATTCCACACCGAAGCGGTGGAGTGAGGACGGTGAGCGAGTAAGCGTGCTTCGAGAAACACATTAGCGCGATACGTCGAGTCGACACGATCGTCGACATTTACATATACAGATATACGCTGACCAATGAGCTGGGGTGTACACGGAGGTCGAGTAATGGTCGTTGTTGCTTGTATTCGCTGCCCCCCTCCCTTTTGCTCATTATAGTTGGAGTCATCGTAATGAACATGATTCATAAAATTTCTGAGACACGCCGCGTCCGGTGCACGCGCCGAGGACATCGCTTTCACGTTCCCGATTATAAATATCGAATGCTCGCTCGCTCGTAAAATCGTGAAAAACAACACGAAGATTCAACTTTT
Source organism: Hyposoter dolosus (assembly GCA_963921915.1). Taxonomy (NCBI): domain Eukaryota; kingdom Metazoa; phylum Arthropoda; class Insecta; order Hymenoptera; family Ichneumonidae; genus Hyposoter; species Hyposoter dolosus. The sequence goes on along the minus strand of OY998135.1, from coordinate 13,626,297 downwards.
GTTTTGGTCGATCGATTATTTCCAAATTTAGAATCCGCCTCATCGATCGACAGGGAAATCGAAAAAGAAGACATCTTGTTGCCACAGCCTGTACGCGCCGACGAAACTCGTATAGATATATGTATACCCACCTGTGGACTTAACGCTTACTCCGCTCGTGGAAAAGGGAGGGGGATCGGGCGTGCTCTGAGACGTTCGCGTACCGAACGATAAACGTAGAGACTCGCACGTTGCAGTGACGCTATTTATTGTTATTATTAAATTCAACGGTTAATCGTTGCTGTGGTCAGTTAGGGTTATGTTGGAAAAACGTAGACGATTTTTGAGTGAACGATCGTAGAAACTGCGCGATCGACATGCCACGTTTCGTTGAGATCGAAAAACGTTACGCCCAAAAGTTTCGACCGCTCGTGCATTTGCGAGTTTCACAAAAATTCCAGTGGCTTATGGATTTTCGGTGTCTTTTTTGTTTATTTTGGGATTCGAGCTAATTCTTTTACGATGTTTTTGCATCGAGCAACGTGCCAACGCATATATATGCGTGTTTGTATACAGAAGCCATGTTGCCTGCTCAGGTAACAATGATCGGACCGCGTTCGGACGCCATGGCGTCTCAAACCTTCGACCTTTTTCTTTTGAAACAGTAAATTTGGGAGGTTCGGATGGAGATTACTTACCCCAACTACTCGCGGTCCTTCCCATAAAGGCACCTGTCTCAGGATTGTAAATAAAGTTTTTAAAGGATTTTCCAGCGCTGACACTGGGCGGTTTCTCGTACGGGTTCATCGACTCCGTGGTCAACGTTCTCGATGGATCTTTAGCGACCATTTTAAACTGTTTTATTAATCTTAGTGCTTTTTATAAAGTAAAAATAATCAACAACACGAACGATGGATTAAAATGGATTTATTTGGCTGGCGATCGCGGCACTTTTGCTAAAAGACCGTCGAATCGAAAGGTAAACACATCGAGGGATCGAGACAAAAATGATTGGAGGTCGGGGGGAAAAAAGATTTCGGGAGACGCGTAACACTCAATGAAGAAGCACGCTTTCGAAATGGCCTGGACGCTCCGCGGCTCCTCGTTCGTTATCCTACGACGATGCCAGGTTGACTGACGAGGCGTTAGCCTCAGCTACCCGCTTAGGCTCCCCACCGCGCTCGCTCTCGAACAATTTCCCCCTGCCTTCTATATAATCCTCACCATAGTCTTTCCCTGCTTCATTCCACACGACCAAATCCCTTCCATTCACTTTTACACCGGATTCTCCAACGTATACGCGTACATTCGTGTACTTTTTTTTCTTTCTCCACTTTTTTTTCCGCGAACGCTTTAAATTTACAGTTAAATAGTCGCCCGATGCGCGATCGGTTTGTTTTCTTCTGCTCGAAGGGCACTTTTCGATCTCTAACAAATGAAAAAGAGAAATTCGATCTTTTGCTCGCTTTTGCGACGATTTCTCGTTACGTTTTTGTATTTTATTCAATTTTTCGATTCTCTACGTGTTTTTTTTCGTAGATTCCTATTATTTTCATGGCGCCATATCGACGAATGACGGTCGCTGCAGACTTGCCAAACTCACGAACTCTTCGGTCTATTTTTTTTTTAATTCTATTTTCATCATTTTTGAAGCTCCGACACGCACGTAATTATGTCTCGGAAGATTATGACATCGTGGCAATTTACGTGGTGATTTATTTTTCGTACGTTTAGGTTGGCGCTGCGATAAGTTGAAGGGTTTCGTGCTTATTGGAAAACAAGCGTCGGTTTTAAGGTCTTATCGCGTTGACATAAGCGCCCTGCGAGTGGCTTCGTGAAGTGACGAACGTAAATAATTTTTTTGACCGCCAATCGCCCAAAGCGATTGCTTCTTCCGAGAAAAAAAAATATCTTCGCGCAAATCGGATTTTTCTGCTCCGTTCGACGATGATGAGGCTTAGTCGATCCGGCTACACACTTCGGAGCTTTTTCGTGACCCGTTCGGGCCATCACCAAAGTTACGAGTCATTGACAAGGGCACGAAAAAAATTGGGCCTCGCAATGGACGATTCATAAGTGAATTAATATTATTACGAATAATATTCGTCTGCGTCTTACATCATTGTAATTTAAGGTTAACAAAGCGAGAGCTTAAACGATTTACAGCCGTGGACAGGCATACAAGTGTGGGCGATCTTGGCAGATCCGGACTCGGGCAGTTTGCGGAAGTTTCCCGAGTCACAGATACGCATACCAGGAGCGGCACATCCTCAATTTGTAAATTTGACTCATTGGACGATTCAACGCTTTTACGCCCGGAAAATCGGCGAGGTCGACTCGAATGCATTCTAAAAAAAATTAAAGCTCAATCGAGGAGAAAAAAAACGAACTTCGAGATTTTTTCGTAGTAATATTCACGAGCCATAGCCTTCGATGTCCCCATTGACCTCATCTAGTGGAAAACTCGAACGTTTTGAAGGACGAAAATAATGACATATCGGCAAAATCCTCGATCTTTTTGCCCCGGGTCTCCTAGACCCCGAAAATTCTTTATGGTCGCAATCGTCCGCTATTTTCATATTTCCCGATTCAATTAGTTCCATCATTCAGAAATAAGAATAAACAAAATCATCGAACTTTTTGCTCCGGGTCTCCCAGACCCCAAAAATTCTCGATCCTTGCTATCGTCTGCGATCTTCTTATTTGTCGATTTAACTAAGTTCCATTAGTCAGAAATCAGAAACAAAATCATTGAACTTTTTGCTCCGGGTCTCCCAGACCCCAAAAATTCTCGATGCTTGCGATCGCCGGCAATTTTCATATTTCTCGAATCAATTAGTTCCATTAGTCAGAACTAAAAAACAAAATCATCGAATTTTTTGCTCCGGGTCTCCCAGACCCCAAAAATTTTCAATGATCGCGATCGTCCGAATTTTCATATTTCTCGACTCAATTAGTTCCATGAGTCAGAAATAAGAAAATGACTCTTCAAAGAGCAAATTGCATTCCTGCCGCCCATCGCATTCGTGTTTTATAATTTTCGATTCTAATTTTCAAAGCCTGAGCAGGTCCGCGATTGCAGCGCCTCCAGCTCAATTTTTCGCCGTCCTTGCACACCTCCACGTGTCTAAACATCGAACTATGTAAAATGAAGCTAATTCTATGTTCATAACTGCAAATGTCGAGATTTCCGAGCGGTAACGATTATTCAGAGTCAAAGTAACGAAATTATACTTTTTATTACACGCGTGATCGCGAGGTTTTATGTCCGGAAGTAAAATCGAAGCGGAGTCGCGTCAATCAGAACGAAAGAGAAGGAAGACAAGTTTTTATGAGTTGAAACAATCGCGCCCGTTAAAACGCATTGTGTTGATATATAAATGCGACGTTTTCGTGTGTGCGTTGTGCGTATGTATGGGCAAATTGCCGGTGGTGGCTAAGGTCAGACGAAAAGTGGGCTCGAACTGAGCATCAGTTTAGTGACAGAGGATTACGTCCACGGAACATCGGAATATAAACGGAGGAGTCATGTGAATCGCAACGATTGTCCTATTCGGCCATAGATGTGTGTATAAACTTTGCGTCGTCAATCTCTCCCCCCTCCCGCCTTCGGACTGCCCGGTCTGCCGGTGTTTTAGCCATTTTTTATCTCCCTCTCTCTCTCTCTCTCTTTCGCTCTTGGGACATTATGGGTCCATTCAGTTACGAGCGTCACCAGTGGCAAGCAGAGTAGTCACATAATCTGAGTCACACACGAGGCCTCTTCTGAATTGACCACATCCTGTCCCTCGGTGTGTGTTGTGCTGACATTAATGTCATTGCCGTATTCGGTCTATAGGGATGAGTTAGGAAAGAAAATTTACGAAAACCGCCATACTCGCCTGCTCCGACTCACTTCACGCTTGTCGACGAAATATATACATTATTTTTACAATTCCATCTCCCGAGATTCATTACAAAACCTTTTCGAAAGCTCAAAAATTTCTCAATCGTCACTTCGAAGCTCGATCGTCAAATATTCGCATTTAAAAATGGACCCACCGATGTGGAACTTTTCAAATTGTCGAAACGTGAAACGGGCGTTTTCGATGTATTTTCAAAAATGCTTTTCCTCCGAGTTTATGCTGATTGACCCGAAAACCCTAAAATCCACGTTTTTTTTTAACTTTTCCCGAAATCTTATTTTCCGAGAAATTGTAATCGCGTTAGATATGTCGAACGGAAAGTTCCGGGCCATTAGCTCCATCGTGCGTATTATAATTTTTCGAGACGTGAAATTTGAATCGACGAAGCTATTCTTCACATTTTATCGGATTAATCTCTCGTAAATTTGATCAGTAAAGCCTTTATAAATGATCGGGCGACATATAAATAAATCCGACATAATTATTAAAATAAATTTGCAGGTATTAACCGACGATGTGACTGAACGCGAGAGAGTCAACGACTCTCGAGCGTTAAGCCATTCTTTAAACAAGATGTCTCCCTTCGTTTGTTTGTTTTTCACGAATAACCGGTTCTAACCTGTTTTTCAAATTCCGTTTTTTATCTTTCGTCAAATATGACACTGCAAATAGAGTCAGACACGAGCGGAAGGGACAATAAAAAAAATAATTATGTCAATAAAAAGAAACTTGAAATTGCTCCACCATTTGAGTTTGTCAAGATTTGACGTGAACGTTACCAATTTGCATTAATTATTTACGCATAATGCGAGACTTTGTCACGCTTCAAAAGTTACGATTGAAAAAAAAAATTTCGATTTTTTTTTCGAAAATCTTAAAATCAAAAAATTTGTCCGCCAAACAAACATTTTTTTTTTTTTTACATGAATAACCCAGGAATTTTTTTACCCAATCCATCGATAAATACAGAATCTGTAAAAAAAATCGAGCCTCGGTCGGCAATTAGACGAATTCCTGCATTACCGACAGACGGTGGCGTTTTTAAATTCAGCTCAGCAACGAAATAAGGGTCGAGGGGAGAATTCAGTGAAGGTCACAGGGAAGCTAGCGGTCGAATTGACGATACTGCGTCCATCTTGCGGGGGACCATGAAAGCTTCTTCGGTTCTTTTTGTAGACTCTCGTTGACGCGGACGATTTTGTTGTCGCTGATGTTTTATTCGCGCAATAAAGCAATTGAAAAAATCGAAATCCTACAGTTTTATTTGGTGAAGTTTCGAGTTGGATACTTACAAGCAATCGCATGGGGTCATTGTGTTACGTTTATTCGGGAAAACCATTACAATCGCTCAGCATCGCCGCGCCATTTTATATTTTACGAATATTTTCATTATTCCTGCTACACGCAACATTTAAAAAATACTATGAATATTTTTATTCATAAAATTCCATTCTGTATTTCGAAATATGAGCAAACACAAAAGAGGAAATCTTTACGAATCATTTTTGTCGACATGTGGGAGAAAAAACGGACTGACTCGTAAAAAAAAAAAACGCCACACCGAGCCCTCGAAACTATGCAAACGTGCCGTGCGGTAGGTCGCGATTTCGGTGCGCCAAAAAGCATGTTTTTCCCTCACAAAACTATATCGAAGCCTTAGGAATGTACAAAAGAAGGTATAAGTGGACAAAACTGAAATAAAAGTTTCAATCGGTGTGACCGCGTCGTAGAAAATCGATGCATCGATCGCCATGTGGCAATAAAAATAAACAATTATCATAATTTTTCGAAAAATCGTCAAAATTTTTCACGTTTTTCTTCTTATTTATTCGTCGTTTTGCATCTATCGAAAAACGCGATAAATGCTTCGAACGTTAACTTTCGCGTCTGCGACGAGATTCACTGGAATGTGTTGCGAAGTTTGGCTCGTTGAACTCGAACGATATTATCGGTTCTCCGAGCCTCGAAATGGGAAAAGAAAACAATGGACGATATTAATAACGACCAACTGTATATAACGATTATCCTACAATGCTTACGTCTACGAGAAATTTTATTTCTAGGCATTCCCTAAAAACGACCGAATAACGTTTTAACAAATAAATAAAAACAACTATATCTGCAGTTATCACGTGTTTTTCTAAAACGTCAATATATTATCCGAGAAAAAATGTTGAATTAGAACGCACACATTCGATCGTTCCTTTGTCCTAAAATGACGATAAAATTTTTAAATGTTAACCATAATGTCTATCATAGGCGTAATAAAAGTCTAAGCAAGATTTCGTTTTTTTTTTGTCGTTTTTCTTGTTTTTTCTTCCATTTTTAGTAATTAAGTCGTATATCGCTGGTTTTTTCTTCAAATACATTAGTACACATTGCGTCGGGTATTCGGTGCTCGCGCGTGTGTTTCGTTTGTTTTCAGTGTGTGAGTGTGTATGCGTGATATCGTAAATTAAAACTGTAAATATTGTTGTCGTGATTCAATAGATTTTCTCACCTTTATTTGCACAAATGTGCGCCCATGGCCTGGGCGCCAACGATCGTAATTAAACATTATATTTACGTTACGGTAATTAGTGCGGGAGAGCCTAACGTTCACTTCGTACATCTATTTTCTTATATATATATATATATATATATATGTGTATGTATAGCGAAAGATATACATACATATATACAAAAATGCTACGTTGGATTACAACGGCTTGATTTTTGGCCAGAGTATTGAATATTCGAACGAAAATTCTCAACGAAGATAAAAATAACGTGAAATGCAATAAAGATTAAATATTGATAACAAAAAAACGCAAAAATTATTAAAATTCTTGATATTCCTATGCTTTTCATCGATTTAAGCAAAAACGATGAAATCTTTGGACTGATTTCCAAGTGTTTTTCAATAGGACGAGCGTCGTCTGAACAGCGATCGATATTCCGCTCGATTAGCCACATTCGCACCAACGTTCACGCCCTTTGTCTCCCGATCGCGCGCATGCGATCGCTCACGCATTCTCGTCGGTCCGTGCGGGACTGTTCTATATCGTAAATACATTCAACAACGTCGCGGATGTCGACATTTAAACAGCTCATCTCTGCAATGATGAATATATAATGGCTCTGTTAAATCTTCGTATTTTTTAATCGCGTTTTTATTAATCCATTTCATTTGTTTTGTTGTTGACAATAAATAACACTATTAATAATTAATTAAATACTTAATGCCTGAAACGCGTGGTTGTTTTACGTTTGTTTAAGTTTATGTTGTTTTTTGGTTGTTTCTTTTTGGTTTTGTTCTTTTTTGCTTCTTTTAATATTTATTATTATTATTTAATAATCGCAAATGATCTAAGGGTACTCGTCTCTCTCGTCGTCGTTTTTTTTTTTTTTATATTTATTTTTCTTCTTTTTTTTCTTTGTTTTTATTTCAACGAGGCTCACACGCCCGATATACTATTTCTTAATTTTTTCCTCTTCGTCTTTTTTTGTTTAAATCTCTTATATAATCAATCATTCGTCCGATCATATCGGGCAGTTAAATATATAGCGATTAAAATTAGAACAATAATAGAGAATGCGTCGTAGTAATCAATGGAATGCTGTGCTGCGGTTTGTTTTTTTTTTCTTTTTTTTACTTTTCTCGCTTTTGTTATTCATCCCCAACGCCCCGGTTGCAAATCCGGCGCCCAAAAACTCTCGCGCCAGATCCTTTCATTTCGTTTGTTTGTTGGCCGCCATTTTGTTCCCGGAGAGACGCGAGAGGCTCTGCGCGCGCATTTTTTAAGTCGTTGGACGCCATCTTTACTACCGTGCTCTGTCGCGTGACCTTTGTCTATGTCAGGTGGCTCGTGTACGTGAATCCAGTGTTTATGTGTGTGTGTATGTGTCCGTACATATTCATATAAACTATTTTAATTAAATCGTGTGTTTTGCTGTAGCCTCCTTCCGTCTTTTACTTACGCCAGTGATGATCCGTTTTCTCTAGTCGCTCGTGTACACATGGTAACATTTTTTTTTTTATTTTTTTTTTTTTTCATCTTCGACTTTTCGTTGTCGAAACTCTCTCTCTCTCTTTTTCTCTATACATAAAACCGTAACCGACGTTCACACATACACACGAATGTCGACGACGCGCCGCTATTCGCTTTATTTAATGAATTTCATCAACCAGACCGCGTCTACAATTTACCTATTTTTTTGTTCACACTTTTCGTGCATTTTTTAAATTTATTTTCATTTTTAAGTTTTTTCTATCGATACGACTTTGTGTGTGTGTGTGTCAGTGTGTGTGTGTGTGTACTATAGTACTAATATAATATATATCAAGTACAATATAATCATAAACATTTCTTCGTATAATGATCATATACGGATATCACTATAGGCTGCAGAATAAATCCTCTCGCGCGTTTATCTCGATCGGATCTCAAAGCTCAAGCTTTTTTTTCTTCCGTTTCTCTACTTCTCGTTTTTCTTTGTTTTTTTTTCCATATTTAACCAACCTCGTTCCTTTGTGTTCGCGAATTTGTTTCTTTCTGCTCTCGTCCAATGGACGCGCGTCTCTTCCCGACTAGTACAAACTCTCGCCGCGCTCTTCAGCGCCACCTCGTATTTTCGCGCTTTTCCCGCTTCACGCCGCAGCGCTCTCTCTCTCTCTCTCTCCGGAACTTGAATTCGTTTTGTTTGTTCGTTTATTAAGTACACATTGCGGATCTTCGATCCTCGACGAATTATATTATCACCGGGCACAAAAATTGTTCTTTCACGCGCTTATCCAAGCGAAACGCACTCTCGCGCATCTTTTTCCTCGATTTCCCGCGGACTAACTACTCGATCTTAGCCGCACGGCCATTTTTTTCTACATCTACGTGTTTATCGAGATGACACATTTTTCGTCGTTTTTTTTTTTTTTTACACGGTAGCCTTTTTCAGAGCTACAGCTTTTGGGTTTTTTCTTCTTTTTATAAACGCAAATGAAACGAGTGTTTTCCGGAAAAATTAATTTTCTAGAATCTCTAGTCGGGGAACAAGTCGAAATTAAGGTTTACGAATAGTATTCGACAGATTTGTTGTTCTTTTTGGGTTTTAACTCTCTCCCTATTTTTCACTACCGACCATCCCTTTTCTTACCTTCGTGAACAAAGCTCAAGTAACGTTTGCGTGTGTATGTGTGTCTGTGACCGAGAGAGAGAGAGAGAGAGAGAGAGGAGGGAGAGAATTCCGTGGCGCTCTTTTGTGCAATTAATCGGATTTTCGAGTCTCTCCCTCGCAAATTTTCCATTTCCCTCGTTTAATACTTTAATTACAATTATTTACTGCTTTTTTTCCCCCTGTTTGTCTTTTCTCATTCTCTCATTCGTAAATGTTTGTGCTCTGCGATGCGGTACGTGTCAGGACGATTTTTCAGCTTCTTTTCGCGTTTTTGACGTTTTCTACGAGTGCACAGTTCGAGATTCGCGTACCGGGTGGCGTTGGCGGTCGAGGAAACTGTGTTTTTTGCTTTCGTACCTTCGGCCTCGTGGTTTTTGCTTTTTTCACATGTTTTTTTTTTGTGTTTTTCGTATCTTCGTGAAATATGACGATGAGGAGGATCCCGGCGTGAGATCGCGGCAGCTTTTCCTTTCGTGAAATGATATTTTTTGCTTTTATAACGAGAATAAATCGTAAATGTGACCGAATGAACTCAATGGAGGAACGTGTAACGATGGGACGATGCGGTGGGCGAATGCAGAGCGAGAGACAAAGAATTATGACGCTGCGAGCGTTGCATGAGGAAAATTATCGTTTTTTCTTTTTTTTTCGCTTTTTTCAACAAGGGATGGTCGGTAGAGGGGGCGTTATTGCCAACGAGAGAAAGAGAGAGAAAAACACGCTTTTCGATGCAATTTTGGTAAATTGATCTTTCTGCTGTTGAACGCTAGACGGCGATGAAAAAAGATTTTTGTTTGTTTGTTTTTTTTTTTTAGATTTTTCTTGGTTTTTCTTCTTTTTTGTTTGCCCTCTCACGCTTAAACAAATTAATCGACCATCAACTCGAAATGGACGGAGCCGCGTCTGTCAGCTCGGTCGTGCACCACGTTTCGAGCCCACGCTTTGCACTCGACGTTTATCAGTACGTTGCCTGCAAAATAAACAAGAAATTGCGACGTTAATCGCAGTGTTTTGGAAATTATGGCAAAAATTGAGTTTTTTTAGGGGTTTTGAAGTTTCTAGAGTGATTTTTAATGTTGGGGAGGCTTAGGGACATTGAAGGGACGATTCGAACGGATTTTGTTTAATCAGCTGTTTCGGTAATCGATTTTTCGTGCACTTGAAGAGTTCGGAAACGAAGCTCATCTTTGAACCGATCTCACGGCCAAAATACTGGAGATGGAACAATGTCCTCGGGAACATTTTTGCAGGAAATTCAATTCTCTACAAAGTTTGTCTTATGCATTTTTGCTCTATCTCCTACGGTTTCGACAGAATCTTCGATTAAGTTAACAATTGCCAATTCGAAAGCTACTCACGTTTTGGTGCTTCGAACCAAACGGCCACCAGGGGGCTCAAGTAGCCAGGGCTGTTTGTGAAGGGGAAATAGTATCCAGGAAAGCCAGAACTTGGTTTGTACTGAATGGGCCCAATGTTTTCAATGTCAGCTGGATTTTCGCCCTCGCACGAGACCCAAATCGTTTGCAGCTCTTCCGGTCGCTTCTTCGTTGTTTTTATGCGATTTTGGAGGTCGCTGGGCATGTTGCTCGGCAGGTTGTCCGTGTCGTTATAGAATTCTGGTTGCCAGCCAAAGATCTGAAAGGAAAATTGAATCCATTTTCATGAAACCTTATTTTTTGGCATTTTCCCAGGGAAAAAAAAAACAAAAATCATTAATTTTAATTATTTTTCGTAATTCTTTGCAAACTTTCGTCTTTTTACCTTGTTGAGCTTCAGGAAAATACAGGGTTTGGAAGCGTCGTATTGATAATGAGTTTCCGAGAGGCATGGGCTGAACTTCATGATGTTGACGTCGCACGATTTTCCGGGAGGTGCAGGCTTTCCATAATCGCATTGAACTTTGTTCTCGTGGCCGGGGAGAAGCGGTTGTCCTGCCGCTGGTGGTCGGTAATCTACCAGCGATCAAAAATTTCCCATTTATTAATTTTTCTTATTCCGAAAAATGCAAATTCTTATTGAATTTCGAATAAAAAAAGCAATTTTTTATTTTTCGATCAAATTCGAGTCGATTCCAAAAATTTTATTTCCGCGAACGACGTTTTTGTTATTTGGATTTTTTTTTAAGCTTTTCTTCGAAATTTGAAACGTAAACCGATTTTTTTCGAAAAATTGCAATAAATACGATTTAAAAAATCTTTGTTTAGAATTTTTTTGCCGATTTTTTTCGAAATTTAAAACATGGGTCAATTTTTTTTCGAAATTTGTGACGTTAACGAATTTTTTCGAAAAATTACGATAATACGAATAAAAAAAACGTTGTTATGATTTTTTTGAAGACTTTTTTCCAAATTTAAAACATTGGCCGATTTTTTTTGAAATTCGAAGCGATTTTTTTTCGAAAAATTGGAACAATTGGATGAAAAAATCTTATTTAGAATGTTTTTAAAAATTTTATTCGAAATTTCCAACGGTGATTGATTATTTTTCGAAAATCTGCAATAGTTCGATTAAAAATTGAATTGAACGATCGAAAATCATACCTGCGAGGAAACTGTCGAGAGCTCTGACCCAGTGAGCATAATTTCCCTTGTCAGCAGCCTTGTACCAAATGAGAGTGCTCTCGACGTTGCTGTCGGGTGGCATCGGTCGGAAACCAAGACCAGGATTGCTGCCGATCAACGAGTTGTCCAGTGTCCATTTTGGTGCATCGTGATTCAAAGTTTGGAAGAAGACTGCGAGCATGACGCCGAAAAAGCCCGATAGTACACCGTAGAAAATTACATAGAACAGCAGAATCTTGGCTGGAATGAGAACAAAACAGAAAAATGTAATTCATCGAAAAAAAAAAAACCGAAGTTTCTTCATTTTTCCCAATTAATAAATGAATAATCGATATTTATCGTCGATTTGGGAATATTTATTCGTCAAAATTCTGATGCAACGTCCAAGAGCTCGGGTCGAAGGGTTGGAAGAGTTTGAGCGCGCATGCGCGAAATTGGGTTGGCGAATTTCGTTCCCTGTCTCTCGCGTAAGGCTTGACGAATCGATTTATGGAGACGAGGAACGTAGAACGAACACGACGAGAGGGAGATTCCAAAATCAGAGTGATAACGGTCCCCATACTATTCATCAGCTCGATAAACTCGACCTATTTGCGACCTTTCAAAAAGTATCATCAATTGCGAACAAGATTCTGTAATTCTTGGCGACTCTCCAAAATAGAAACGCGCATGCGTCGAGCGTGCGCCATCTTCTTGCTACTGTCCAGCTCCCCGAAAGCTTTTTTTCCTGGAATAAATGGCAAAACGATGCAATGATTTCTTTTGTCGAACAAAAACTTCGAGATTTTCGTGATTTATTGCTTTTTCTTTGTTGTCGTCGTTGACGAAAATTCTCGCCAACTGAGACGACCATATTTCACGTGCATTACGAAGCACAAGACTGTGACAATTATGATACGCTGTCTAATTGGCCTGAATTGATATCGAGCTAGTCGAACGTTGGACGTCTTGGTTAACCGCGATGATATATTAATAGAGAAGTAACAAAAGCATCTCGCGGTGAACTCGATCGACCACTGTGCAAAATCGTCCTTCCATGCACATTCATATATCTATATTTTTTTTTATGAGCCTCGTATTGGATCAAACGATTCCGCGTTACTCGCGAGTATGATATAACGATGACGTTTCGTATTTTCAGGGGCACAGCTGATGACAAGCACGTGGATATTCGATTCTCCCCTTTCGCATGTTCCCTCTATTTTCATTAATTCAAAAATCATCGTGATTAATCATCCAACTAAATAAATAAATAATAATTCATGATTTTTCATTGTTTATATTCATTTTCCCGATAAAAAGCGATTGACCGATCGAAATTCCGTGAATTTTCCAGTTTTCTGCGCAAGTTCCAGGAATCGTGACCTTGACGAACTTCTCGTTGATACTGTACGTCCGAAAATGTAAACAAGACCCAGGAAATTTCGTGTCTCTACACGGAGTCGTTAAAAATAAGTTTGACCGAATTTTTTTTTCGTCCTAATGCTGCTCGTTAAGTTTCGCCTCGTTATAAGTCGCGATGAGGTTAGCTCCATCATTAAGTTTCGTAATTAACGTCAATCAAAAAGACGCCTATCGCAGAGCGATCTTGAAATCGCGACGATACGCGATTTTTCTTTGTTTGTTTGGTCGCTCGACGTAAACTGTGGCTTTCGAGCTAAATCTCCGGAGAATAAACGTTCAACTATCGATCTCGACGCCTGATGCCAATCGACAATTTGTCTCGTGTCCGGCAAGTTGTAAATTGAATAATCGAAGTGCTGCTCACTTTATATAATGCCAGAAATCACGAAAAAGAATCGTTCGATCTTTTTATCTTATTTTTCGAATTCTGCAACTTTTCGGTGAGTTTTTCACAAAAGTTCGATCGTCCTCGTGGTTTGACTTGAATTTTTATTCATTTCTGTTATCGTTCGAAATTTTCCGTTTTTTTCTGATTGCTTTAATTTTCGAGAATTTATCGCCATTTTTTTTTTATATTTACGAAGCGAAATTAAAGGGCGGATTGTAACTGAGTGTAAAATTGAATAATCCTGTAACGCATGCGACTCCAGGGGCTAGAGATTCTCATCAACACGAAGAACAATGTGAATATTTATCGAATCAGAGTCGCTAGTCGTCGTTGGTGTCTTCGGGACTTCCGGCAGTGACGAGAAGAGGCCAAAAAGGTTTGCGGTCTAATGAAGGCCTCGCGATGGCTTCTCGAGCTCACGGAATACCAGAGAACTTGTGCAGTGATTGATAGAAAACTCCAGCACCAAAGAAAAACGGTTGAAAATCGTTATTTTCGAATCATCGACAAAACAGCGAGTTTCCGATAAATAATACGATTGAAAAAACGATTTTTACATGTTTTTTTCATTTACGAACGAAAAATGAAAAAAGTTTGCCGGAAATTCGCCATTTTCATCGTTTCCGTCCCCAATTTGCGACTCAAAAGTTTAGCAAAACGTCGAGAGATCGCGCTAGTCTCACGGCTCGTCGCGAAATCGTGACCAGCGCAGTTTAACCTAAAAAATCCGTTGCCTACGCTCAGTACGCTCGTGTGTACTCTTGGAACGGTCCGGGAATGAATCATCGTCGTACTTTCGAATGCACCCTCAATTTTTCATGTCCCTTAACCCCCGCGATGCTTGGATAAGTATAGAGAGAAAAGCGAAGGGAAAATCGAGGTTCCAGCGTTAATAGTAGAGCATAGTGTACAGCAGTGTAGTGCAGGGGGTAGGTTATTGATCCCCAACAGCCAGTGAGTCTATCTTCGCCCCCGGCACAAATATCCGCATTGTGTTTCGTCGTATTCCTCGCAACACTTTTCAAACTACATCCAACAAATGTTATTTATATCCTTTTTTCCATTGTCCTCGTCCTTGTAACTCGGCGACTATTATTAGCCACGAGAATATCGAGCATGTTCCGCGAACAAAAGGAAAAAAATGTTTCCGAAAGAAAAAAAAGAAAAAAAAATGGAATCCAGGTTAAAAAACGAAAATCACTGATTCCCGTCTCGCAAAGTTCTCCACGACACATACGAATAATTCGTATAGCAACTGACGCTATTTTTAGTCCACATTTAAATTTCTGGGGTCACGGCGGATAAAAAAAAGTAAAAACTTCCCTGCGGGCCTGATTTTCTGATCCAGGCCAAACCGCCACTTTCAAGGACTTTCCAAGTACAACAAAAAAAACATTTTGTCTCATCAGGAAGTCCGAGGATCGCGTACAAAGAAAAATCAAGTTTATCTTGCAAACTCGAACTCCCATGATTTTTTTATTGCGGTTTTTTTTTTGTAAATATCGAGAAATGAAGCGCTTCGTGGATAAAAAAAATGTTGTACGATTTTTGTGATTTGTGAATAAAAAATTTAATAAAAAACTTGTTTACAATTTTTTTTTTTCAACTTTTTATTGTTGATTAAATCATTTTTTTCGGTAATTGTTTGATAAATACTTCGAGGTACCGAAATTCTCGGAATTGTTCGGGATCGCTGCTTGGAAAAGTTGGTCGCGAAGATTTGCTTCGTGCTCTCGGCACCTGGTGCACCTAAAGCGTTTACGTCACTTTTCGCTCTCTCTCCCTCTTGCCCTCCCTACGTCCTCATATCCTCATCATCGATCCGGCGACCATCTGAATTTTCTAGGACCTTTCATTGCACTTTTCAAAGCTCGAACCTCCAATCACGTATTTATGAAGAAATTTTGCTTCATCTTTGACGAGCACCATTTTCTTAACGTATTATTATCACAAAACGACTTTATTTAAAACTAACAGTTTTCTCCTATAAAGAAAAATTTTCTGACGTTTGGAACTTGAGATATTTAATTTCCAATTATTTCGTTTCGTTAAAAAGTTGCAAGAATAAAACAAAAGAAACGCGACTTGATGGGACACGCGTTTGGATGGGAAAAATAAAAAATGGGAAATTAAATATCGGAAATTCTAAACGACAGAACATTTTTTTTCATAGGAGAAAATTGTTAGTGTTATTGCTAAGAAAGTTTATAAAAAATTTTGAAAGATTTCTAAATAAAGTCGATTGGTGATGGTAATAGCTTAATGGATTCTCAGCGCTCGGGAAGTGAAGACTCCCGAGGCCACACCGGTGCTTCGCGAATACAGCTTTAAAATCCGCGAAGCAATGGAAAACGTTGTACTTTAAGAAGAAATTGCCATAAAAATTGATTAAATTGGATTTTTAAAGTTTTGGTGCCATTTTATCAGTTTTTATACTTGGGGAGACGATTGAAAAGTCGTGCGCGCCAAAAAAGTCGAAAAAACAATGATAACCTATAAATTTCTCGCGACTACGAGACTCCGGCATTTTTTTTTGCGATTCGTCGATGAAAAATGGCGGAAACTCGTGGGATTTTTGGACAAACGCTTTCGCAATGAGTTTTTTGTGAGAGAGAAAGGAGGGAAAATGCTATAAATCGAGTGAAACTTTTCCCCTCGTGTTTATGACGCCGAGGTTGGTCGGAAGTTAAGAGCTCGTAAGAGGATGCTACAGGATGCAAGTCAACCCCCCGGCCATTCGTCTTTGCGATCGATCGAGTACTTCAAGTCCCGGAAGTGTTACGGAGCATCCTATTGCCCCATAGACAACGAAAGAGAGGTTGAGAGAAAGACAGTCTCATAATAAGAGAGACAAACGTCGTCGCTGCGAGAGAGAGAGCGATTCGGTACGTTGGAGCTTTTGCTAATATCCACGTCGCACAAACATGAATGACCCATTTTTTCAAAGAGCCCATTAGAAACTCGAAAAGGCTTCGCTCTTTTCTATTATTTCCTCTGCACAAAGTTTCGACGACATTGATCAAAAATATCGATCGTAAATTCCAGAATCTCAAATTCAACAATTTTTCGAAAGATTCCAACCGAAATTTTCGAACGTTTTTTCATATTTTTTAATTTCGCAGCACTTTGAGGTTATGTAAGATCCGCAAGATTCGATTTTTCATAGAATCCGAATCCGTTACATCGTTGTGCCTTATTTTCCAAGGATTTTTCCTTTATTTATTAAAAAAAAAAATTCGATCGATTCTTCCAGTCAAGTTGGAGCCTGGGACGACGATTTTAATTAAAATTTGCGGTAGAAACGAATTTCCACACCGACCGTCACTCACGATATCTTATTAAAGATTTTTCCAAAGATTTTCCGATTCCGAGTGAAAGTTTTGAGAATTTTGACCCCGCAGTCGAGTTTTAATTCCTCCAGACAATCGCGAATTTTTATTTTTTGATAAATCGTTAGATTTAAAATTTGATACCGACTGTAGGTAACGACGAATCGACGATTCTTTCGAAAATTTGTTTTTAGAGTCAATGATCGTTTTCGGTGCTTTTAGGAAATTAGTAGAACGTCCTGTTACGCAACGTTCTCTCCCTCGTCCATGAGAATACGACGAAGAAGAAATTCGGCATTCCAGGCTCTAGCGGCGTGCGATTTTCTCGCCTGAGCTTCCAAGATTCTCGTTGAAATTGTTGATAAAGGGAAAAGGTCGGGGGATCGTTGGTACCATGGCAATTGAGAACATCGTGACGATACGGCGCCTAGCAGACTGCCTCAAAACGCGGCGAGACGAGTTGGTAGACAGAATTTTATTGATTCGCCGACAGATCGATCGAGCCTACATGCTACAAAGAGAATTTCGCCCTTCTTGCGACTTCGACTCGGGACGAAAATTACAATATTATCTCCCACGTTACGGCGATGCAGGTAGATTTTTCTCTGTACGTTCGTCTTCGTTACGTCCAGGTTGGGATAGTGCGATTTTAAGGGCATGAATGAAAATTCATTTAAAAATCAAAAATGGACGAAAAAAAATGTTTAAATCGACAAAAAATAGTAAAAAAAATTTGATTCGATAAAAACTTCGCGTTTTCTCGATCAAAATGGTTCAATTTTAAAAAAATTCATAATTAACGGCCAATTTTTTTAAAGGCCCTCCGGTTGCTCTAAATTTATTTACAAAATGAAAAAAATCAAAATTCCGGTTCAATTTGATTAAACTTCGAATTTTGATCCTCTGAAAATCGATAATTCAAAGTTTTTGATGGAAAAATTTAAAAAAATCGCTTTTCTGTGGCGTTTTGGATAAAAATCAACAAGTTTGAAAGTTTCTAGAGTTGCTCAACGTTAGGGTGATGCTCGAGTCTAGTATGCACCGCACATGTGATCACGGGAAAGGGATTTATTGATTTTTCGAAACTTTTCCGTGCACCCTCGATCGTGTCCCCTCGAATTAAGGGGTTTCGCTTTTTCTTTGTTCAAGCTGCACGAACTAGCGTCGCGTCGCGTATATGTTTAATGGGGAAAAATCGAGTGTAACTCATTCGAGGGTGAGACTCGGTCCCATTTCCGTTTCGATTAATTTACGACGAGAATCCTGAAGACCGTTAATGATCCGGACCAACTGGCACGGTCCAAGGGTTACGTAACCCATTTTCCAAAATTGACCAAATTTCCCAAAACCCTCTCTCGTTAAAATTCAATTTTTCCTCCTTTTTTAGCCCAAAATTTTGAAAAATTCATCAAATTCGAAAAACCATTCAAAAAATTCATTAATTTTTTTATTCTCGACCAAAAAAATTGACGATCGAGTAAAAAGAAATAGAAATTTTCGAAATTTGTCATTTTTCCAGTTTTTTTTTTGAATTGCAAGAAAAAAATGAACCGAAAAGAAAATGGAGAGGCCGATGAACAGAAACATTTTTTGACTTTTTGGATTTGCGTTTATCCGATTTTTTTGTCTCTCCCCTCGTCAGGCGTATAATTAAGAAAAAGCGACAAAAACGTCGGGAGGATTTGGTCTGCATTGAGATTTGTGGATGTAGACGAACGTTATGGGCGTAGCAACCGCGAAAGATTTTCCGCCGAGGACGAAGGGAGCGGGGGCGGCGTGAGGTAAAGAGAGCGAGAAAGTGTAGGGGAGGGGGTAACGGAGGGTTTTCATCGATTGCGCGCGAAGAGGGATGAAATTGGTGAGGAAGAAAAAAAAATTGGAAAAAAGGTCGAAAAAGCTGTTTTTTTTTTTTATTCTTTGGAAATTCGTTATTTCACGACGAGTAGAAATATATTCGATCGATGTACATCGAGCCACCACCCATCATAAAAAACACAAGATGCAAAAAACTCGCGAAAGAAAAAGTAAAAAATGAAGAAAAAAAGCAAAGAAAATGGCGGAAATAGGAAAAAGATGGAGAATGAACAAGAAATGCTTGGAAAATGGTCGACTTTGGCGAGATTTTATGTCAGCTCTCGCCAAGGACGTGACATTACGTAACGATAAATATTGAACTTACCCCAACTGGCGCCTGTACGGCCCATAAATTGTCCAGTTTCCGAGTTCCACAAAAAGAGGCTGAAGCCCTCCCATTTTCCGAGTTTTGGTGGAGGGCTGTAGTATTGCTCGACGACCTGTTTGTTCTTGTCATCCATGCTTGCGATTTCTTCGGCTTGTGCCTTTTTTTTCGTCTAATTAAGAGTCACGCCTCGATTTGTTCGGAATAATTGGTTGTCGAGGTGCGATTTGATATTTACTTGGAAAATTACTCGAACCCGTATCGATCGAACGAACGAAAAGTACGCGGAATTGTGGCGAAAAAACCGAACGACTATTCGGCTCCTCGGAAATGTCTAATTATTTGACTCGGATCCGTTGTGTTGCGGCGATGGTCTCGATGGCTCGACGCGGACGAGAACTCTGCCGCGATCGAACAGCTTCGCGGGCGAGGACGCAAAAGAAGGAGGCTCGAACCTTTCCAACGTCCCCCCGGACGGTGCGCCGACTCGCCGCCAGAGGCGCTCGCACTCGTCCGGCCGAGGGATGAATATTGAGCGATCGAATACCAGAGAGAGAGCGAGAGAACTAGAGAGACGTGCGAGCAGCGAATGGCAAGCGAGAGAGACAAAGACGCAGCACGAGGCTGTTTTCCCGAACCCCTTGGCCCCTCGTCCACACCCTGGGTTATCAGCTACGACCCTGCACACACACAGTGCGCAAACTCCCAGATTTTACACCACCGAGAAAACCAACCCCCGAAGACCCAACTTCAACCCCTGAGAAGAGACACCGATTCTCTCTTTCTCTCTCTCTCTCTCTCGCTCCTTTCCGTCTTGTTCGTTCGCCTCGTCGACGATTCTAAAATCACTTTTGTCTTCGTCTCTCTCTCTCTTTCTACACGATTCTTCCTTTTTTCCTTCGCCACATTCGCGTTTTTCCTTCTATTTCCCTTTCTCTCTCCTTCCTCTCGAGCCTCTTTCGCCTTTACCCCAATCTTCGTCCACACGTTCGATCGACTCGATATTATATGTCGGCCCTCTGTACCACCCTCGTTACAGCTCCTACTCTCTGTCCCTCTCCACACTTAATCGAATCTCTCTACGAGTCGTTTCGTTGAGATTTTCACCTTCAACTACATATTTTCCTTCCCACTTTATTTCCAAAGCTTTTCGAACGAGTCTCTGATATTCCGGGGGACAGGGCAATCGGGACTACGCGAGAGGATTATATTTTGAGGTTAGGCCCACGAGAGCGACAGACGATCGATCGTTATAGACGGAAAAATCGATCCTGGGAGTTACGAAAACTTTGCATTCCGCTTGTCGTCCCGACCAATTTTTATTTTTTCCCCATTTTTTATCGACATTTTCGTTTTATTCGATTTCTCAATTAATTTCCGGGACTCTGGCTCGGGGCCAACGACAAATTTCCGTTTGTTCACTCGGAATTGCCCGTGTGTCTCTTGAAATACATAGAGACCTGAACATAACGATGGAGATGGCGAACAAACTCTCTGTGGACTCTCTTCTTTGTCAATTTTGTCCTGCGACTGTCGTCGTGTCAACCGGCCGGTCCCAGCACTCGAGATCGAATGATGAGCGTTTTGACCGAAGCTTTTTCGAGCTCCCCCCATAGCGCTCCATTCTCCTTTATTCTACTTCGCCTAGTCCGGCCTGAGACGTTTTTTAATTACATCATCGTATCGTCCGCAAGCCACGAGAGTCACAAGGGCATAAGTATCGATTCCTTCCATCGATGGATGCGTAAAGTACGCCCTTGCGACTCGTGCCTCTCGAAAATACTCTCGGCTACGCACACGTTGCCTTCGGTTCGTATCGGAGGAATCGTGACCGGATATTGTGGCTGCTCTTTCTGATAAAAACGTTTTTGATAAGCGCGTTTCTATATTCGTCGACTTCCTGCCTCATAGACCAGTCCAATAAAAACTTTTCCATCCTAATTAAACCGTCGCCATAATTTTTCTCCGATTCCTCAAATATTTTGACGCTTTTCCAATGAAAATTTAAAAAACGATCGGAAATCCTGACTTTCGGAATCCCAGCGAACGAAATAAAATAAAAATCTAAAAATCATCGTTAAACAAAATATAATCGACCAACGACCTTAACCGCTCGAGTACACAGTGGGTCATTTTGACCCCAACTACTTTTTGTCACCGATTGTTTGACATTTATTGGCAACGAATGATTTGGTGTTTAATTTTCGTTTTCGTGAAAAAATACATCCAGGCCCATAAAATATGGAAAATTTACTACAAAAATCGTCTCTACAAAAAAAATTCAAAAAATTTATATTTACCGGAATACAACAATTGCGAAAAGATACGAAAAAAAAAATTATGTATCCATGGAATTTGCAATCGATTAACCCTTCGAGTACACACTGGGTCATTTTGACCCCAACTACTTTTCGTCACTGATTCTTTGGCATTTAATCGCACCGAACGTTTTGGCATTTAATATTCGTTTTCGTAAAAAAAAAAAAAATAAGGCTATAACATGTGAACAATTCACTACAAAAAACGTTTCCACAAAAAAATTTGAAAAAATGCATTTTCACCGAAATACGCGTTGGGCCGGATTGACCCAAAAGTTCCAGCATAAAAAAAACCTCGATTCTGCCCTGAGAAAATTTCCCAAATCTCAAGGTCGTCTCGAAGAGTCTCCGTATCGTTCCAAAGTCTCCATTCTGCCAACCGCGCGAACATTCATTAGTTTTTTTGACAGAGACTCATGAAATGCATAATGAAATAGTCGAGCCGTCCGTATAATGAATGTCCGAGGTCTCATAACGAAGCAAATGAAAATGATTAGCAAATCTATTGATTTATTAATTCGTAGCAATGGTGTGACAATAAGAACGAAGCTCGTTGATGGGAAAAAAAAAGTACGATCGAGATAAAAATTGACGGAGAGACACAGAGCCAAGATTTTGGTTGGTAACGTTTTTTTTTTTTATTAAATATTTTATTACAGGAGGTTAAAATATTTATAATGCTTTCAGATAACAGAATTTACAAATATATCTCAATATTTCCATATATATAGTGTGTATATACACATCACATGTTTGTATGTAAACGTTTTTTCATTATTTTAATATTTATTAATATGTACATGACCTAGAGTGGCACGAATTTGCGCACGATTAAATTCCTCTTATCGATTAGTTCATTTTTCAAAGATTTTACACATTCTTATTATATCAATCCAACCAAAATTTCTTCTTAAGATTCACTCTCGATTTATTTCTCCATTTACCGAGAATATTAATCTCCGTCCTTACAGGAAACTACATAAGCACAAAATTCGATTCCCCAAGCAATCTCAAATAAACGTGGACAATTATTAACGCGATTTTCAATTATTTTCGCCGCATTCCTCTCGTCTCTCCTAAATATACAATTCATATTCACTCCTTTTATCGCAGGAACATACATACAAACAGGCATTCGCGTATTTTCAGGCACTCCGAAACGATCCATCAGACTTAGTAGCGTCTCGTGCACCTGCCATCATTCTAAACGATCGCGGCAATACCGATGCACAGGATAGACGCGTCGAGTATTTTTCCTTCCCTCCAATATTTTTGTCTTTTTTATTTTTCATTTTTTTTCGCTTTTTTTTCAATTTATTATCAAATTATCCGCGCAAATATTTCGAACAGACTTTATCACCTTTTCCATTATTTCTTTTTTTTTCCTAATCACTTGTTTTTATGTCTTTTTTTTTCTCAATTTTCTCCTCGTTTTTAAGCACAAATATTGTCTCCATTCGGTAGCATCCTCGTAACAAACACTTGCGCTCATTATTTCTTTCCCTTTCGCATACTCATTCGTCCCTTTCGTTCGCTCTTTGCGTTTAACACCCCGAGGGAAGGGACTCGCTTCTCACTACGTAGCAGCCGCCTCTAGATGGCTCGAACCCTCAAAATATTATCCACGTATAACAAAATAATAATAATGACAATAATAATAATAATGATAATAATAGTTTTACATGAAAATGACAGATCGTGGACGAAAAAAGGCAATTCGTTTGTCGCAAAATCACTCTCCCAATACGGGATTATAATCGTAATGATATATATTTATTAGATACATATCTTTAGACCTTGAAGACTTTGTTCGCAAATCTCGAAATGCAATAAAAATGATTAGAATTGAATTGTACGTGCATAAGTCACTTATTGCCGACTTGAAAATATTATTCACGGTTCTTTTCCGTTTTGACTCGCCTCTTTAGCAACTTTTCTACGACAAACAATTCCCTTGGTTATTTTTTTTTTTTTTTTATATTTTTTCCGAAGTCGTCGAGAAAAAACGATTTTTTTTTAAATTGCAAATTTTACGGGATTTACGAAAGGTTTTTGGATCCAGCGAACTTTGACGGGTTTTTTGTAATTTTTGAATTTTTTTTACGTGGAAAAAATAAGTTTTTCTCGATTTTTGGGAAAAAATACAATTTTTAAAAATCTGCTCTCGGACCTCGCTGTAGCTTTCGTTTTATTTTGCCATTTTTTTTTTCGTCACGAGATTTGGTGCATCTTAATGAACTGCTGAATTATTTGAGTTCCAACGTTATTCGTACAATTATTTATCTCCTCGGACCGTTTTGTTGTTCGAGTCAATAAAACGCCACCGCGAGTGATATGATTCTGTAACTTTTTGATTTCTTATTTCTTATTTCTCTCTCTCTCTCTCTCTCTCTTTTGTTTCTTTCGTTCTCTTTCCTAAGCTTTAATACTGATTTGATCAAGTGAATTTTAACTTTTCAATATATATATATATGTATATATATATATATCTGAATTCTCTCGTGCGAGACGATATTTGTTCGTTTAAATGATTTATTATTGTACCGGGCCTTCGTTCGATCGAGAGGGATTTTCGCTGTCGAGATAGAGAGCCAAGGATTTTTCATTCGTTGAATAAAAGTATGAATTTTGTGCGTTTCTGAATCCTTCGAACGAGCGAAAATAAAAGCATCGAATCGATCATTATCAAATTTTCCTCCCTTTCTCGAGCAACGAAAATTTCATCGAATTTAATGAAAAACGCTTTTTACAACACTTCCATAAAACAGATACGAAAAAGGATCGTCGCACCAATTCCTCAGTCGAAACAAAACATTTTTCTTGATTCAGAGATCAATTTTCAAAAGTAATCACCGCTGGCAATTTATCTCTTTACAAACTTCGGACGTATACTTGTGTATTTGAAAAACGAAAAACAACGAGAGAAGAGAAACTCTGTTTCGACACCGAGCAAGCATTTTAATGGATTCTCTCGAAGAGATCTGAAAGAAAATTTCATCGAATGGACGAAATCCATAAAAAACTGAATTACGATGATTAGGGGCTCGAAATTTCCGGCCAAAAAAATGAAAAAAACGTATTGCTCTCGGTGTGGAAACGGGGCTTCGTCTCGTCCGCAGCATCTCTTCGTTTCGATGTCGAATTATTTCTCCTTAACATTGTATTTTCTATTATTACAAATGACGACTTAAATTTTTACGTTTAGAAATAACGCTCGTTTGATTGAACAGAGAGATGAGGAATATCTCGAATTCTCTTAACGATTACGAATAGCAGAGACTGTGAGTTAAAAAACATGGGCGGGGGGGGGGGGGGGGGGGAAATGTTTCGATGGTGATATCGGGAGCGATGGATCGTCGACCGAAAAGACAGAAAAAACCAAGACATTTTCACGTTCAATAATAAATACAAATTTTTTAGCGTCAACAATTTTCTTTCCCTCGTGAAAAAACGCTTTCCATTGTTTGTTTTTTGCATTTTATAAATCGCCGAAGAAAAAAGCTCGACATAGGAACTCGAAAAATTTCTTTCAAAGCTGTGTGTGTTATTCACGATATTACTGTCGTGTATGTGCGGGGGTGTGAGTGTTTAAAGCGCGATTTAAATATTGAAGTAACAATGACCATTCTGGGAGCAAAAAAAAAGAATATTTGCCAGTATCACACGTGACTAGGTTTCCGCGCTCAGAAAAAATGGCGCGAATTGACGTTATTGGCGAATTTTTCTCATTTTCCTAATGCAATTTCCGTATTTTCAATATTTTCTCAAACGAAATCGCCGGATAATCGCAACGCTCGAGGTTTCTCTTGATCGGACGAGTGTGTGACGAGATGGCGGACGAGACGTAATCGCAAAAACGTTTTCGTTGTACGTGCCTTTCCCTTTTGGTTCAAAAAAAATCTTACTATTAAAAAAAGAGGCTCGACCTCTGACTAGCTGCCACGGACGACAAAATCAAAGCTCGAAATTCTTCGACAAACACCCCGAAACCACAAGATTTAGTCTCAGCGACACAGAGACTTTTTTTCAACATTATAAATATAAGTTTTCATTTTTTTTTCACTATCGTGTTCCATTCACGTTCAAATCTCGTCCGCTATCGTTCACAGTTTCGTGGTACTTATGAGATACTTAATCTACGTACATAAACGAACGAAGAAACGAAAAAAAAAAAAACATACACAAATGGCGTTATCACTTGATTGCCTCACTCTCTCGTCCGACTTATTCGGCCGAGCCACTGAATTTCACGTTTTTTTTCCTCGATTTAGCTTCCGAGCCAAATTTTCAAAAAAAAAAAAAAAAAACGAGTTCGTAAATGCAATGGACGAAGATTCCGAATAGAAAAAAAATAATATCGAAGCATCGAGCCACCAAAACATTTTTTTTTGTCTCTTCGTGTCGTTGTGTCTTCGTGTCTATGGCAAAGTGATTGAACGCTTAAAAAAGAGGGACGATCGATGAGAATTTGTACAAAACTGTTCGAGCTGTGGATTGCTCGTAACGACGTAATAAATAGAATGAGAGAGTTTGATCCTCTAACTACGCAATAGACGATTTGAATCCTCGTGAGTGATGAGCAGCGAATCGAAATATTTTTTTTTATTTTTTGGTTTTTTTTTTTTTATATCAATTACGTTTTAATAATAATTTTTCATTACCATTTTTTTGTCGTTTTATCGGTTTTTTTTTATCATCTCCTCTCCGTCTTAACGGCTTTTTCTCGCTTCGTCAGGCTTTATACACAGAGCGCCACGCGAGCGCGAAACGGCAGCAAGATAAATCGAACACTTATGGTTTTCTTTCCTCATCGCAAACACGCAAAAAAAAAAAGAAAAAAAAATGATTAATTTTTCTTCTTTCAAACGCATAGACTATATACATATGTATATTCAAATATTTACATTGAAGAACTCGGTACGTCGTGTCCACCGTTAACGGTAAATAGTGAGAGTAACAGTATAGTATTTCCTTTTTTGTTTCTTATTATTAATTTTTTTTTTTTTTGCAATTTTATGTTTTTTCATTAAGTAATTCGCTCAAGTCGAAAAGCTCGATTTTTCTTTCGCTTTTCTCCGTCTTTCGGATCGGATTTTGACAGGGTCGATAGAGAAAGAGATCGAAGGGGCTCGATTAATTTTTCTTCACACAGGTGTGTTTTTTTCTTCGGCCCAAGGACAAGCGACGATTTGACAAAAAAAAAACGAAAAACACATTGTCGAGCGTTTCGCGGAGGCGATTTAATCTCAAAAAATTGTCGCGGCTTATTTATACGCTAAAAATATAGATAATAATATCGGATTCCGTTATGCTTTGTACAGACGCTATATTTTCTTCAATAATTTTATCAATAATAATCCAATAATATAATATAATTAATAATAATAATAATAATAATAATAATAATATTAATATTAATAATAATCGCTATCATAAATAAGAACTTGTAAAAAGTATACCTGGTACCGTAAACTGTGAAACGTCTCCCTTAAAAAAATTCTCGTCACGAATATACGGATAATCTAAAAATGTCACCGAAAGTTTGCACGTCGAACGGTAGTCCGTTTTTGATTGGTTCTTAGGCTCGAACATGGTGATGCCGCTTGGCGTACTGTACACCCGATTGTTGTGATGATTTTGCTGATGCAGCTGGTGCTGTTGCTGCTTTTGTTGGCGCTGCTGCTGCTGCTGCTGCTGATGATGATTATGACGTTGAGAATTTTGCTGATTATGATGCTGCTGCTGATAATTTTGACTGTAACGATACATCGTGTTGCGATTGTGACGGTTGCGATTATGGTGGGCGAAGGGCGTGCTCGCCTGGTCTGTGGCAGCGGATCACTTGTCGGAACTCGGGCACTCTCCTGGCTGCTTCATTACGGTGTAGTCCAGCCGATAGGTCGCTGAAAATATCCAGTTTCATCCACGTCAAAGTCAAAGTCATGCGAGAGCTCTTTATCGCGAGGAAAAATAAATTTTATTTGGGTTTTCCGGATGAGCAGGCTTTGGAAAAGCTTAAGAATTGTTACACCGGGTCATGGAGACCCCAGGCATTGCCGAATCGTTTTCAAGGGGAATTAAGAGGAAGAATATTTAACCTTCGAGTGCACACCTCTTATAAACGCATATTGGGTCAACCTGACCCGAGGCGTTTTTCAGATCGTTGCTTTCCGGTGAATGTGCATTTTTTGTTATTTTTTTTTGTAGAGAAATTTTTGCAGTAAATTATTCATATTTTATGGCCATGAATTCATGTTTTGATGAAAATTAAATGCCAAAACATTCGTTGCAATTAGATGCCAAAGAATCGGTGACAGAAAATTGTTCGGGTCAAAACGACCCAGTGTGTACTCGAAGGGTTAAGACTTTCTAAGAATTTATTTGTGTTTACGAAAATAAAAATAAAAATTGAGAATATTTAAGAATTGTGAAAGAATATTTCAAAATTGGGATTGTCAATTCAGAGTAATTAGAGAATAGAAAAAAAATAGAATAGAGTTGTTCTCCCGCCGGAAATTGTGTCTCCGTAGACACACATGGGTCCGGGGTGTCCAGCCCATTTAGCGAATGGCGTGAAGTTCTCGTTTTTTCTATCGATTACCATTAAGTAATAATAATGAAAAAGAATTTTTATCCATCACCCAGCGCAGGCTCTCTTTCTATAGATCCAAAACTACTTTCCTGAATTTCTTGCCATTTTTTAAACGAGTCCAAGTACAGTAAAAAACGGCAGGACGCCCCAGACCCATGTCTGTGTCTAGGGAGGTGCGCTAATTGTAGTGTTTCTACGGAGGGTTCATTTTTCAGCACTTTTAGGTATTTAAATCGATTTTTCACCAACTAAACCTCGATGAGATTCAATTTTCTCGGCGCCATTCGCTTTGGCATAAAAAAACAAAAAGATTCACGTACTTATAAGCCAGATTACTGCTTTCGGAACGATTTTACGAACAAGCAATTCGCGGGGTAAATATTTACCTCGGTTTGTAGTTTTGAGGTAAAAAAAAACACCTCATGAGTTATATTTCTTACCTTCAAACGCACAACTGAGCTCCGAAGGCAGCCCACGCTTTTCTTCATAATAAAACCGACCCCATGCTGATAAATAGACTTTCTCATACATGATTTTCTTCGTTTTTTTCACAAGGAAGAGAGAATGATGCCCTAATCGCAGTGTGTCTACGGAGAAATTTTAAATTTTACCTCGTTTCGTGAGTTCCTCCATAGTTTGGTCCTTGCAATCAGCAGCCAAGTGATTATTGCTGCCGCAATTGTAGCATGAGATTTTGGCCGGTGGACCAGCAGGTGTGTAAGTAACAACGGGGGCCGAAGGCATGAAAGTGTGAGGCGGTGCGGCAACCGCAGTTGGAGGCGGAGGAGTCCCGCCAGGTCCAGCATATTGGTACATCATTTCACCATTCGGTTGAAAAGAAGTTTGAAAAGTTGGTGGCCGGTTGTAGGCGGCGTGGGAAAAGTTGGAATAAATGGCGTTGCTCGGTCTGAGCGCGGAGAAATGACCGTGATGTAAGAAGGTGACGGGAGAGGGTGTGGGCGGTCCAGGGAACGAGACGCAGTGTGGAATATTCGGGATTCCGCCGTTGTTTCCGCCGGCGTTGTTGTTGCCGTTGCCGCCGGACGTCACGCCGTTCACCATTTGATTTTTCTGGCGCATCACGTGCGAATGATTCTTTTTCGACTGGTTCCTCGGCCTCTCCGACATGTGCGACATCGATTGAGCTCCTTGATGAGATTGCGACATGGTGGAATGATGCGACGACGTTCCCGGCGATGTCTGATGCTCCGTCGTCGAGGCCAACACCGTCTCCGAACCGCTACTGTTGTTGTTCACCCAGGGCGCCGCTGGTGGCGTCTCTGGA
This sequence comes from Hyposoter dolosus, assembly GCA_963921915.1. Lineage (NCBI taxonomy): Eukaryota > Metazoa > Arthropoda > Insecta > Hymenoptera > Ichneumonidae > Hyposoter > Hyposoter dolosus. Next base: position 13,597,206 of record OY998135.1, on the reverse strand, counting down.
GGCGAACGACTTCCCGTACTCTCCGAACTACTGCTCTGCGAACAGTGGCGACTGTTCTCCGGGTCCAAACTCAGGGCCTGCAGCTGCGTGCAGTAGAGATGCTGAGCATTACACCTGAAAATTTCATTTCCCAATCAATCGATTACCAAAATTCGACTTTTTTCAAATTTATCGATTTTTTAAATGATTCTCATTATTCTCGATTTTCCTTCTGACAAAATAAGTAAGTCCGATTTTTATCATTGTTAATTCTTCTAATTATAATTATAATTTTGATAAATTGTGATTTTATAATTTTTTTAATTTATAGAAATTATAATTTGAATAAATCACAAATTCATGATTATTAAAACAATATGAATAAATAATATTGTTATTATTTATTGATAAATTGATAATTTTGTAATTTTAATCATTTTCGCAATTTTCATGCGGCAATTTTCCAAGAATTCCACTAAGATTTTCTCAGTTTTTTTTTTTTTAGACTGGCCAAGCGAACGATCTTGAAGTGTCGAACGAAACGACGACTTTTTCGTCGCCTCAAAAGTCCAGAACGATGAGGATTTTAAATTATTTTTATATTTACCTGGAATGGCGTGTAGGCAAACCAGCAACTGGCACGCCTATGCAACTGTAACAATGAACATTTGGTTGAAACATCGGCGGTGGAGAATACATTTGCATTTGTGAAGGTTCCATCGTCGGGATGCTAGGAAATCGCCTCAAATTTGCAGAGTTCACGTGACTGTGTGGATGATGTTGTTGCATAGATTGCTGTTGTTGTTGTTGTTGCTGGTGTTGTTGCTGCTGCAGCTGTTCCTGAAAAATTGCACATTTTTGTTAGTCGCAATTCCCTCGTTTTCCAGCTCATTCGCTTCTTTATTTTGATTTAGTCGTTTCGTATGACCTGTGAATAAAATGTTTTAAATGAAAACGAGGGGAGCTGGCGTTATTGTTAATTGATCGTTATTACGTTTAAATGGGAAATAGTGAAATTATTGCGGATTTTGATTAAGGACGATTTGATCTGTACCTCACTCCCGATCGGTTCGTTAACAGGATGTGTAGCATTATTTGTATTTTCTAGCTTCTTGTCGATTCCAAGTTGACTCAAACCGTTGGTCGTCTGACTTCTCACTATGTTCCTCACTTGACCCAACGGCATCATCCCCGTATCTCGGAGGTCCTCGTCGCTCATTCGCCTAATCTATATTCACAGCACGCCCACCATTAATCCATTTTTTTACTTTTTTTCGTGTTGAAAATTGTTACGCGACCGAATTTTCAATACGCGAGGAAACAATTATTCCTTTTTTTTTTATTTGACAAGAAAAATGGCATTTGAGATGGAAAAATCAAAAACACTGAATCGGCTGTATTTTTTTTTGTAATTAAATATAAAAAAATAAAAATTCCCAATATTGATCCCTAAATTTTTCTCACAATCATTGCCGCTCGTCGAATGACGCTCACCTTTCGATCGCACGAGTCCTTCAGAGTAAACAAAGTTAAGAAAAGCCCAAAATCGAAAAAATCGATTTCAATGTCGTTTTCTTTCAATTTTGACCCAATGGTGCGTTTTCAATGCACTAAATCTTTTTCATCTGCTGACGTTCTAAGCCCCCAATTTTTTCGTCACATAGATACAACGACGAAAATAAAGAAAACGCTTTTTTTTTTTTATAAAACTGTTGCCGTTCGCCACATGGTGAACGCAAATAGTGCAACTCGAAGTTACACGATCCTGCCAAACCGATAACAGTTAATGAAATTTGTACTGGCCAAAAACCTCATTTTTTTCTGTAACTTTAGAAATATCTCTCTTTTTTTTTTCTCTAAGTTTAGAAATATTTCCCAACGTGGACGATAGTAACGAGATTTGAATGAATAAACAAATCTGTACGATGAAAATTACATTTTTGGAACGAAACGAGAAAAATGACTTCACAATTTTATTTTATTCATTTGGGAACCGAGCCAAGAAATTACTTGTCGTGTCGGTCTCTGACGATAATTTGCGAACAAAAAACTGAATATCAAAGAAAAATTGAGGTAATAAAAAAAATGTAAAAAATATATTTCGTCGCGTTCCAAAAAAGTCAATTACGATAAGATTATTTTAGGCAAATAAATAAATAGAGAATGAAAATAAAAAGGCCCATTATTTCTTACCTCTCCGAAAGGCGGATTGGCCACATTAGCCTTGTAGTTATTGACATCCTTGGCAGTAGTATTGTCGCGTTGAGTGGAATCTCCGCCGGAAGCGGTGGCTCGTAACCGAGGAGGTGGTGGAGGTTGTTTGGTTGAAGAAGCAACGACCGTGGAGGAATTATCGAGGCTGTTGTGTCGCGAGAAAGAGGGATTGGTGGTTGTGATTGGCGGTGGTACGGATCGTGGTGGTAATATGGGCGGCGGGCCACCAGGAAGACTTCTGGTCGTGCAACCGATGGAGGAAGCTGGTGGTTGATGGTGAGACGTGGCGCTTGAGCTGGTAATGCTTGATGGAGCGTTGGAGGAGCTGGTCGATGTCGTTAAGGTGTTACACGTGGACTGAATAACTTGGGAGGAAGTACGAGGCATTGGGGTACTGGTACGTCGGCTCGGAGGAGAATTGCTTCGACTCGGTGAGCGCGAATGGGACGGCGAAGATTGTCTACTGACTAAGGGCGACGGCGGACAAGCCAACATGTCGTTGGTCGTGTGATACATCAATGGATTGCCCATCATCACTTGTCCCGACCATGGCGCCATGTGGTTCACCCCTGGAAAACCGAAGTGAACGTACTGCGTTCCTGCTGGAGCTGTTGCCATGCTCATCTGCTCAGGCCCGGGCAAACACAGTCCTGGCGGCGGCATCGACAGTCCTGGTGGGACACCGCTCACCATTGGGTTACCTCGCATTCCTCCCATATCGCCTGGAAAGATCCTCATTAAACGAAACGTCCTTTTTTCATTTGTCATCGCTTTTACGTTATTCCTCGCTTTACCATGATACGCTTGGATCGGCGGAGGTGGCATCGAACAATTCACTGCCATTTCCACACTCGAGTCTCCTGACACTGGACGATCATTTGGATTACTACCGCACGGTCCGCAACTCTGAACATTAAACACGCAACGATTAGAGCCAAAAACTCTCAGTACGAAAAAGCAAACATTAATCCTTCGGTTGCACACCTCTTATTAGTGGATATTGGGTCAATCTGACCCGAGGCGTTTTTCAAATCGTTGTATCCATATTCCATGGCCCCAAATTTTACTTTTTGACGAAAATTAAATGCCAAACAATTGGGGACAGAAAATTCTTCGGGTCAAAATGACCCAGTGTGTACTCGAAAGTTTACGACTGCAAATTCCATGGACAAATAAATTTTTTTCGTATCTTTCCGCAATTGTTGTATCCCGGTAAATATGCATTTTTTGTTTTTTTTTTAGAAGCGTTTTTTCTAGTAAATTATTCATATTTCATGGCCCTAAATTAATTTTTTGTCAAAAACGAAATTGCCGAAACATTCGTTGCTATTAAATGCCAAACAATCGGTGAAGGAAAATTGTTCGGGTCAAAATGACCCATTGTGAACTCGAATGGTTAATCGGCTGCAAATTCCATGGATAAGTAATTTTTTTTCATCTTTCTGCGATCCCAGAGTTTTTTGGAATCATGACGGAAAGACAGAAGCTCAGAGAATAAGGAAAAATGATTACTTGTGGAGACTTGTAGGACAAATTGACGACGGCTGGATTTTTTGCAAGATTGAGCCGAGTCTCTTCCTCCTGGAGCTTTAGGTAAATGTTTCCGAAGGTACTTTTTTGTTCGTAGGTAAAAGCTGGGTGATTGAGCGCCATGGTGTAAAGCAAAATTAGCTCCTCCAAGGGCTGATCATCGGGAGCAAAAGTCGCTCCGTTGACGATATTCATAATCTCTTGCGCGTCGAGATTCGCAAGAATCTTGTGAAATATGACGGCGCACGAGTAATTGCAGGATCTCAGCAACGCCATGTAAAGCGCCATTTTCCTTCTTGCTCTCTTGTCGCCGATGCCCAGATTGGCCAATTCGGCGAGATCGCTCGTGCTGTTGGCATGATTTTCAGACTCTCGCAAATCGTTGTAATCGCGCTTTCCAATATCCTCGATACACGTGCCGAGGTAACGTACTTCGAACGGCAAGCACATGTTCAGCAACGTGCACATCACATCTATACGTTTATAACTGCGAAGGAAAAACAGGATTTATTCTGCGAAAGTCAAAAAAAAAAAAAACGTTCGGTCGAATTTTGACTCGAGTTTCCTCGGCAGAACGCGAAAAAAAAAGTGTTTTGGCGTGTGAGCGTTATGCGTGAAATACGAAACGGAATAACAGTCGAGAGGGAAAAAAAATAGTGGATATTCAGGTCACATGGAAGGAGAGTTTTCGCCATGAGGCAAAAGCAGCGAAAATTGTAATTTTCGGCTGAAAAAACATCGAAAAACATTGGCTCGAACTTTGGGGTTTGCCCGAGGAAGAAATTTTGCATCGAAGTATCGCGTTACGATAGAAAAAAGGCGCGTGGGGGAGGGTGCAGAAAAAATCGTGTCCAAGCGTAGAATAATTGGCAAGCGTGCTAATCCGATGATTTTGGATTCGGGAAATAGCGATGGGAGGGAGGGAGCGAGAGACGAAGGGCGAGAGAGAAGGGGGGCGGAGAAGAATGTAAAATTTGTTGAAAAATGATGATGGACATACGCGGGAGGAATCGAGAAATTTCGATGGAAAAGCACATTGGAAATGAAATTTCTCCGAGAGGGAATGTTGAGCGGCGTCGGAAATAAATTTTACGCGGGGTTCTGCGAGATCGAGTCGGAAGAATTATTCGGGAGCATTGGTACGAGTTTGTGTTGGTACGAAAATTTTCAAAGAAAGAAAATGAGGTAGTGGCGAGAGAAAAAGAGAATGGGGGGGGGGATCGAGGCAGGCGATAGGAGTTGGCGAAAGAGAGAGAGAGAGAGAGAGAGAGAGAGAGAGAGAGAGGAAGAGAGAAAAAAAGAAAGATATATAGAAATATAGATGGCAAGGTGAAAAGTGGGGGAGGGAGAGAGAAAGAGTTACATGAAAATTAGGATATTCGCGTGACAGAATCGTTACCCCTTGTTTTTTTTGTTCTACGAGCCCGATTTGTCTTGGAAAATCCAACGGAATGTCAAGAAACGTTACTAATATGTACAGGACGTAAGGGGCAAAGAAAATGATCATTTTTTTTGCTCTATCGATGTTTTACCTGGACAGATTCCCAAACCATGATACCACGTTCTCCTTACACACCATTGCCAGACAACATTGATACCACTTGGGGGTGAAAAAAGCGCCGATGCGGGACAGCTTTTTCGACGTGTGTCGCCAAACCAAAGGCGGACACAAAATCCAACGTAAGGTCCAATCGATCCGTTGATTTATTTTCTTCTTTCAAAGCCTTTTTCTTATTACGTCAATTATAGATTTTTCTTCAATTCGCACCAGATACCCGACACCACGAAATTTCATTAAGTTATTAAAAATTTCGTATTTTTTATACGAGATAGTCAGCGAGGAATAACGTACGGAACACGGAACACATCAAATGCACAGGGCACAGAGCACCGAGGACGATAGAATTATTATTATGTATATACTATATATCCACACATTCGCGCGGAGCAGGGCAGCACAGGACACAGATACGCGGCTCTCAGTGTATTTCTATACAGAGATCGGAGGAGGCGCAAGCGGGGTGGCAATCCTCAAGCTCGCTCTCTATCGGTCTCGACGCTTTTTTCGAAACTTGCCGGCTTTGCCATCTGCCGGACTTTTCCAGTCACATCACTCCCCAATGCCGCGTAGTTTAAAATCATTTCTCCTCATCACTCACGATCGTTCCTTATTTCCAACGAACAAAATTCACAAATGCAAAAAAAAAGATTCAATCAACGATATTCAATAATTCTGTTAATCAAATAATTCAATTTTTATACATAATTCGATTTAAATTTATTTAAAAAATTGTATTTTTCTTCAAATTTTCTGCACCTTTCCGCGTTTATATTATTTTTGCACATTCCATGGTCGAGCGAACTGCGCCCCCATTTCCGTATCGACGAAATTCAAACATGACCGCGAAATAATTAGATTTTAATTCCCATTGAACGAAAATGCTCAATAATTTTTTGTTTATAAACGAACCGATGCATTCGGTTCGTAAAACGTATTTTCGTAAGAAAATGCTCATAATTGTTAATTACACGATTGGGGTGATGCATCAATTTCCGAAGTTCGAAAAAGACGAAGAAACAGCAAAAAAAAAAACGTTTTATCAGGATATTCGTACTATTTGGAAGAAAATAAAATGCAGGCTCGTGTGTGCGAGCGATTGATAAATCGCACGGATGAATTCTCGGTCCCTGAAGGTAAAAAAATCGTAAAAATGTCCCTGCAAACATCGACGTAGGTTAAGCATTCGTGACAGCATTAAAAAATCATTTTATTTCATTAATATCATTACAATTATATAATTAGATTGAGCAAACAGAAAATAAGTCTTTTGCCGGTGAAAATGTCTAAAATTCGATAATAATGGGCGGTGAGCGATATTGCGATAAGTTTCGATAAATATGAATGAATTTATAAAAAATTCGTGTGGCCGAATTCGTCCCCGAGAGACATTTACCCTCGTCCATTAGGAAATTGTCATTTTACACGATTTTATTTCTAAGTCTCAGACTTTTTTTCGCTCAAACACACAAAAGTCAGTTTTCATCGTTTATTATTGTTGAGAGAAAGGTTTGGAGCAGTCAAACTATCGCTGTGATCTTGAACGCTGATCCCCGAAGAGCTAGTCGTCGCCGAAGCAGATTTTTCACTCGTAGAATTGGAATTTTGAATGTTCGGTGTGGAAGTTCGCGCTTTCATGAGGACAGCTCGTTCGGTGCTTTTGCTTGCTTCCTTGATCGATATCGACGAGACGTCGCTGATGAAATCAGGCAAGACACAGAGATTTTCATCCCCGAGTGTTTTTTTAGTCGGGGATTTTGTTCTCCGGGCAATGTTCATTGGAGTCAAGTCGGAATTTGAAGAAGAACTGAGAGCACTGGCTTCTCTGGTTTTTTTCAGAGTCACGATGGCCCAGCCGAGGCCCATTTTCTTGAGAGCAGTCTCGATTTCCTCGGAGGACGATGCCCACTTGACTAAATCAGAAGTGGGACTCGTGACGATCTCGGAAATACCGGATAAGCCAGAAAAGCTCGTGGAACTCGTGGATGTTAATTTTTCCATTTTATTCTCGTTACCGAGCCCCGAATCCATTCGCAATTTGTTCGACAACAACGCGGCCAACTTGTCGTCGATCGTGTCGCAGCTCTCAGCCTTTGAAGTTTCCCGCTCCTGCTTCTCTTCGCTTTTTCCTTTGTCACTCTCCAAACATTCCACCGATTTTCCGTCCCCGTTTGTCCTCGAGCCCGCTTTCTCTAACGATGTGCTCGGTCCCTGCGATAACAGAGATTTTGTCGTTCCTCGTTCCGACACTGCTCTATCGTTATCACTGTTTGTAACGAACTTATCGTCCGGCGAAGCCGCGTCTCTCGTCGCCAGTTTTCGTGGTTGCGTACGCGCCATGTTCTCCGTAATCGGCGGCCTCCCTACGCTCGAAACTCTGGCATCAGAACCTGTTTGAGTTTTTGCGTTTCTCTCCGAACGCGGACTCGACTTCGCTGGGGACTGAAGCTGCAAAATCCTACGAGATTTTCCGGTTGGACTTCTCGTGCTTCCCTGGCTTCGGTTCACCGTGTCCGGCGTATCGAACTCCACGATCGTCGACAATTCGTGAACCGGCGAACTCAGCTCGGACCTAAAAATCGTCAATTTTCTCGTCAATTTCAAACAATTCTCCAGAAATTTTCATACAAAGATGATCACTCACCGATAAGGTTTTCCAGCCGGCGGAGGCCGAGGCCGCGTACCCGTTTGCACGCTCGGCAGAGCGCGGCCAATTTTTGGAATTCCAGCCAGCAAGGGCACGAATTCTTCGTCTTTTTTGGGCTGCAGGGTAAATATTAAAAATGATAATAATTGGAAATTAATACTTTTGTCTTTCACGCAGAAACGCGATGGATTTTCTTCGTTCTTCCGCCACGATCGAAGACTTTTATCAAGGAGAATCACGACTTCTCAATCACGATGCAGGAAACATCAAAAGTTATTCATTCACTTGTAATTTTTCTAATCTGCGAATTATCCTCGAAAAAGCGGTTAGATGGTTTTTCGAAAAACTCAGATTTTCTTAAAATTCGAAAAATCATAAAATTTGAACCAAATTCAATACCAACCTTCTTATCAAGATACTTTATTTATAAAAAAAAAAAATTAGTAATGAATCTTAAAATTTGCAGAAGTTAGAGCGATGACACCTTTTTTTTGAACATTTCAAAATGCCGCAGAATTCGTATTTGTCTAGCAATTCCGATCAAATTCTCAGACAATGAAGAGCTTGTATAGATTAACATTTGTGCGAAACGGGAGCCCTGTAGCTCTAACCGTTCTTGAGTTATAAACGTTTGAATTTTATGATTTATGATTTTTCGATGTTTTGGGACATTCTAAGCGCATTGACATTGAAAACTGGAAAAAAAAATGTTCACCGTCACATAGTTTCCTCTATGAGGCAAAAAATGATGAAAATACTGATTCGATGATTCGTTGGCAAGAAATAACGATTTTTAATTTCAATCCTCAAAACAAAAGGCAAAAGAAAGAATGATATTTGTGTGTGTTTGCTAGTTACCCGCGGACTTTGTCGTTCGTCTTTGGTAACTTCGGCCTCGGTAATTTCTTGAGGTGAATTTTGTCTCGTGGCCGTTGGAAGATTCTGCGGAGGCGAGGGAGTTCGCCGTCCACTGAAAGATCCGTCGCCACTTCTCTCCCGGGAATTGTCGACAGTTTTGCTCTGTTCCAAAATTTCTTGATAAAGTTTAGCGACGATTTCCTCGTGGCGACGCGGCGTTCCGGGCGAAGGCCAAGAGTTGCTGTCCGTCGTGACCAGCATCGTTGTGTACGGCCCTCGCCCACGTTTCAACCTGTCGAGATCTATTTTAACCGCCTCGTTTGAAACAACTCTCGGTTTTGATTTTGACGAATACAGCGGAACCGGAGTTTCTTCGGTACTCGTGCTGGTCGAGCCTTTCGATTTAGTCTCGTACGAAGTGGAAGATGCCGGACCTTCGGGATTGGGCGATGCCTCGGAATTCGGGATCGTAACACCGGTTATTATTTTTTGGGACTCGCGCAAAGTTCGCGCCAATTTACTGTGGATCGCCTCGATGCTTTCGACCAGCCTCTGCACACTTTGGAAGTCGCTGCGGTACGGCTTTGGCGGAGGTAACTGCATCAGGCTGGTCTCGTCCGCTGGGCTGATCATGGAAAATTCCATGCCTAGAAAGACAATCCGTGGTGTAATCCGGGCGAGCTTCGAATTACGTGACTCAATTATGGCTCCGTAGACACACATGGGTCTGGGGTGTCCAGGCCATTCAGCGAATGGCGTAAATTTCTCGTTTTTCGTATCGATTACCATTCAATAACGATAATAAAAAAGAATTTTTATGTATCACCCAGTGCAGGCTCTCTTTCTGTAGATCAAAAACTACTTTCCTGAATTTTTTCAGATTTTTTAAACGAGCCCAAGTACAGTCAAAAACGGTGGGACGTCCCAGACCCATGTGTGTCTAGGGAGGTGCGCTAATTGTAGTGTTTCTACGGAGGGTTCATTTTTCAGCACTTTTTGGTATTTAAATCGATTTTTCACCGACTAAACCTCGATGAGATTCAATTTGCTCGGCGCCATTCGCCTTGGCATAAAAAAACGAAAAGATTCACGCACTTATAAGTCAGATTACTGCTTTCGGAACGATTTTACGAACAAGCAACTCGCGGGGTAAATATTTACCCATGTTTGTAGTTTTGAGGTAAAAAAAAAACACCTCGTGAGTTATTTTTCTTACTTTCAAACGCACGACTGGGCTCCGAACGCACTCCACGCCCTTCTTCGTAATAAAACTGACCCTATGCTGATAAACAGACTTTCTCATACATGATTTTCTTCATTTTTTCATAAGGAAGAGAATGATATCTGAGAAATTTGATTTTATCCACATTTAGTTTGGGAAAAACTCATTCAAAGTCTGAAAACAGGAAAAAAATCAGCAAAAAGGTCATTTTTTGGAATTCACGTGAGATGCGTTCGGCGAACTAAATAAATTCAGGCATTTCTGCTCATTTTTCTCACCTCGTTGCTCGTTCCGTACTCGCTGAATGAGTTCTGTGAGCGAAGCGATTCTTTCTGTGCAGACGTTCTGAAGATCTTTGTATTTCTCGAGAACCTCAGGATGGTTTCTCGTCGCGTATTCCCAGATGTCGTTGATATTGTCGTGCAGCAATTGGCAAGCTGGATTTGCACAGGAGCAAAAATCAGAAGATTTAGTAGACCGTCGTGAATCGATTTTGCGCAAGTCTGCAACGGGTCTTTCGTTTCGGGATTGCGACGGATACGAGGGATCGGTGGAGGAAGAGTTTTCGCGTTGCGTCGAGGAAAAGACGTCGCTGTTCGGGCCCGGCGTTCCTTCGATCGTGGAATTGTCGAACCTGAGGAAGCGGCCGATTCGCTCAGGGTGCGGCATGTTCGAAGGGACGTTGATAGTTCGAGGCGAAGGTGTTCCTGGGGTCGAGACAGGACTGACGTTCATTCTTCCGCCTCGAACACTCTCGTTGGCTGAAGAATCGAGCATTTCTAAAATCGGAGTTATCTGGTGTCTGGGGACAGGATATCGCGGGGCTAGTTTCGCTGGCAAGCTGGCGTACGAGGTCGAAGTATCGGAAGTGTCTCTGCTGGTTTCCGAGGCTTTTTTCACGGTCGGATGTTTGAAAATTCGATAAGTTTTGGCCGAGGTCGTGGGAGCGTTTTCCTGGACTTCCGGGCTCGAGTCTGGCATCGTGCTCTCGATACTCGAGTCAGGAATGGCTGTCGTTTGAACTTTTACGCTTCCTTTGTGAACGACGATATCGACGACTTTGTCAGGCGTTCGAGAGCGAGTCGAACGTCCGGAATCGTGTTTTTTCGGGCTTCCGGAACGCGACGACGGCGCCGAGGTCGGATGTTTCTTGACCGGAGAGCCAGGATGGCTCGTGGGCAAGGAACGAGGTTTGGATCGAGCGGGAGATCGACGTTTCGTGCTTTTTTCCAAACAGCTTTTCCGCTTCTTCGGCGTCACTTTGACCTGGTGGTTGTCCAGCTCGATTACGATGTCCCGAGAGATCGAGGAGCTGCTGCTCGAGTTACCGACTTCCGGGGGCGACAGAACGACTACGCGAGGCTCCACGTATTCCAAATTGCCAGAAGCTGGAGTCTCGCTTCGAGGACTCGGGGATTTTCGTCTGGATTCTATGAGTTGCTCGCTCAAAATTTCCACCTGGACACTCTTGTCCTTGGCCGCACCGATCTCGTCCATCGTCGACGTCTGCACCGCGGTTTCCGTCGTTTTCAAAACCGGAGACTTCGCTTTTTTCGTTTTTTTCTTTGCCGCGCTTGTTTTTTTCGCATTCTCGTCCGAGCTCGACATATTTATCGTTTTGATTTCCGGCGATGGTGCCCTCGCCGTTGACGCCGTTGGCTGTTGCTGGTTCGCGAAACTTTGACGGTTTTCGAAAAGCGGAGTCATGCTCGCGTTGAAAATTGTACTCGGAAGATCCGCTCCGAACTCTCGCAGCAAAAGTCGCTTTTGCTGCTCGATTTTCTTAATCCATTCGATGTTGCTCCACGTTTTCAAAACTTGCTCCGCACTGTCGTGCTTGACACAAAACGTTGGGCGCTCGTAAATCGGCTCCTCCGGACGACAAGATCCCGTGCAAACCGTCGCGCGGTCTCGCTCGTCCCGACAGCAAGTTCTTCGGGCACGTTCCTCGAAATCTGCCAATTGCGACGGTCCCGGCTGCTCCGTATCGTGGATAATTATTTCACAAACCGGGGGCTCGCCCCCTCGACGTTCCGTCTCGTTATTTTTCCTTCTCGATTCCCTCGCATGCTGATTCGTACAAATCGTCGATTTTTCTATCCGTTCGCTGCGAGCCTTGTTTTCCGAATTTTTCAACATTTCGCTGTAATCCCGTCGAACGCGCTCACGGAGCATCAAATCTTCTTCTCTCTTTTGAGCAGCGATTCTTCGACTCTCGAGCAAACTGGCGGCCAAGTTTTCCGCCTCGATGAGCTCGCGAGCCGCCTCCACGGCGTTGGGCTAAACAATAAATCTCTTTACATATTTTCTCAAAGCAAATTGTCCACAAAATATTATCGATTGATGGAAAAAAAAACGAAAAAATCGAAAAAAGCATTTTTTTTCGAACTAATCGAAGAATTCCGTTTTCAAAATTTGTTTACCGATCACTTACTTCGCTTCTTATGTCCAGTCTTTCCACCAGACCGATCGGTTGATCGTAGGAACTTCTTTGTCGCGTGGAATGATCGTAAAGTTGAACTTTGTTCGACAAAATCGATTTCTGAGCATTGCACGTCGTTTTCGGTATCAACAGTTCACTGCAACCGTCCGAAAAGTACGAGGAATCGTCGCTCACCGAACTTGAGCTGCTGCTGTTCGAGTCCGACGTTTTTTGCTTGTAATCGTTCGGGTTATATCTTTATAGGAAAATAAGAATAAAAAACGTTATTTGAAAACTCAAACCAAAGTAATTATCTAGATTAATTGCTTTTTAACCCTTCGAGTACACACTGGGTCGTTTTGACCCGAACAATTTTCTGTCACTGACCGTTTGGTGCTTAATGGCAACTAATGTTTTGTGAATTTTAATTTTCGTCGAAAATAAATTTAGGGCCATAAAATGTGGATATGTTACTACAAAAACGTCTCCACAAAAAAAGAAAACAAAAAATGCATATTTACCGGAGTACAACGGTTGGAAAAACGCTTTGGGTCAGATTGACCCAAGATGCACTTATAGGAGGTGTGCACTCGAAGGATTAAGGCTGCAACTCACCTGGCGACTTTGTCGGCCTTGGTCGGAGTCAAGTTGACGATCGGCACATTTTTTCGAGGTTCAAGATCTTCGCCTTCACGATTGCAACTGGGATTCGTGCACTCGACTTCGGTTTCGCCTTTCTGCAGTTTTTCCGACTTTTCCGTCGTGCCGCCGCTGGATTTTCGACTTTTTGAGGTCGATGCCCGTTTCGGGGACTTTGTATTTTCTCTGTGGACTTCCACGACGACCCGTTTTGTCGATTTGCCCTTTTGATGTTGACCAACGACCTAAAAATCATTAAAACATAAAATTACGTTCCTCCGTCAAGCCTCAATCGACTTTCCTCCGGCAGAGATCGTCACCTTTACGTTCGACTTGGAAACAACTTTCCCGGGCGATTTTTTTCCCAACAGCTTTTTGTGCTTCTTTTTTTTGGGAGACGCCACGATCGATTTTTCTACTTCGAGTTCGTTCTCCCCCGAAGAATTCGTGTCTTTCTCAATGTCCTTCGGGGCGCACGCTTTATCGGGCAACTGAGCGACCATCGAGGACCTGATGTTCTCGACTTCTCTGACTTGACGCAGTCTTTCCTGGTGCAAGGACGTCGGATCCGGTTTCTGGTCAACGGCATCGTGAAAAATGTTTCAAAACGTTTTTTCGGTGACGGAACAAATCTAGTTGCTGAAAACAGTGACAAAACGTCGGAAAATACAAAATTTACCTGCGAACATTCCTTCAGCCGTTGTATCGCCTCTTTGCCTCTTTCCGCGGCACGGAGTCGATCGTTTTGTCGCTCCGCTTCGATAATTTCATCCGCGTCAGGCTGAAGCACGGCAGATTTGTGCGCCAAGCCGATATCGTCCATGTCCTCTTGGATTTTCCTCTGAATTTCCATGATTTTCTGATCGTGCATTTTTCGCAGCTCGGATTTGCAATCTTGCTCCCACTTGTTGATTTCCTTCTTAGCGGCATTTTTCGCTCTTTTAAGTACATCGGAAGACAGTTTTTTCGATTGCTGTCGAACCTGAAGAAAAATAATTTTTTCGAGGTTTTCGGTGACGAGAATATCGATTGGAATCGTAGTTTATGAATTTTTCGGTGTTTTTTGTTGTGGCGCAATTGTGAGAGAAAATATTTCGGAGGTAATCGAGAAAATTTGAAAAACTGAACTCTGCAATGATTTTTCGAGTTGTTCATCGGAATGTGAGGATTTTCTCGATTTTTAGGGAACAGGTTTTCGGGATACTGAAATTTAAGGGAAAAGAAAAATTGTCCGATCGTCAAACGTCGGGGAAAAAAACGAAATGGAAAAAAAGACGTTTGGCATCTACCCACCTGTTCAAGGCGTAACCTCCTTCTTCGTTCGCGCTCGTTTTTTTTAATTTGCTCCGTATCGGAAAGAAACATTTGGCTGGGTCGAACACACACTGGATTACCGTTTATCGTCACGTTAATAGACATTTTTTTGCTCATACCGACGTAGCGTTTTACGCACGCTTAATGCAAAAAACCTTCAAATTATATTTATTTTTCAAGTCAAATTTAGACTGACGTAAACGGCCATTCCGAACCGGCCAATCGTGAGGGTTCGTGACCAACTTCCAACTGACTCTGTCAATCGCTCGGCAAGCCGTTCAACAACCTACGCTTTTCTCTCTTTCTATCTTACGAGCAATTCCCGACGAGAAATTCTCACGCATGCGCTCTGCATTTTTTTTAGTGGCAACAAACGCTACGAAATTGAGGTTAGGTTCCTTTGAATCTGTGCCGCTCGCGCATGCGCACCAAAACGTGCGGAATTCCCAACTTTTGCAAAACGACGTTTTTTTATCAACGGAGCGCAAAGAAAAATTTCCCAGGAAATTCACACCCATCCGGTATTTTCCATCATTTTATTCTCGAAATTAAACAGAGAAATTGCATTTCAACTGCACTGCTGTTGGTACATTACCATCGGGGCAGGGACAGTCACGAGATGACGTTATGGACGATCTTGCACGAAGATGGCGCCACAGAAATGGTTTCTAGGTTGAAAATGCTCATAAATTTTATTCGATCGGTCGGTGTTGAAGGTTGAAGATTCTAAAAAATTTCACTTACTGTAAACTGCGTATGAGATAATTTTTATCCAGACCTTCCCATTTATTTTGCTTGTTAAATAAATAAAAAATATTCGACATTATCCCATCAATTTTCCTTCTTTACCGACGGAGATTCCAAACTGGCGCGCGTAGATGCGAATAAGCGGTCAACGAGCGCGATAAGAACAAAATGTACGTACAGAAGTTGTAGTTACTGGAATCTACTCTCGCGTTGGAATCAAAATGAGTTGAAAAAATAAAAAATCAAGAACGGCAGCGAGAAAATCATTTATCGAGCAATATATCGTCGAGTACATTCATTTGTACACCGTTTATTTCGCCCTGATTTTTCTTTTCGTATGCGAAGACGTAATGGCGAAAAGCGTCGGGACAAAAAGGTTTTGAGAGACAGTTAATATCGAAGAAGTCGCGTAGCTTGATTAAGTATTTATATATAATTCATGTGCATATATTCATATGATAATTAATAAAATATCACGCCAAATGTTGATGGAGTTTCTACAATAAATTTATACCTCGGTTGCATCATCGCCATCGTCGTCGACGTTCGACCTCGTAATTGCAATGTTTCGTTTTCTTGAGTTAGAAGATAACCGAGTAGCCAATCCTCGTCCCCGCATATAAACAAAAAACAGAAGAGTTTAAAAAGAAAGAAAAAAAAGTCCAGTGTATCAAAAAAAATTCCATAAAATTGATAATAATTGGAGTCTTTTGATACGTCGATAAATTTGTCCAAAAAAAACTCCTTGGTCGTGAAAAAAATCAGCTGAATCTTCGATTACGTATTGAAACCAAATGAACCAAAAAAACAATCGAAACGATCGAATTCTTGCAAAAATCGTATGTTTTTTCTCGTCTCTCTTCTCTGTTCCCAAATTTTCGCTAAATCGTCGATATTAATCATTTTTTTCCAACTTCGTCGTCATAAATTTTTGTCCTCGAGTCGTGAAGGGTCGAAGCGCAACAAGGTCATTCCTTCAAACAGAGAATTTGTATCTCGGGTTTCAAAAATAACGATTTTTGGCTACAAGTTCGAAATAAACAAAAAAACACACAGAAAAGATTTGCTCCAAGGTCATGACATTGCTCTAAGACGACAAGAACAACAACAAAAATATACGATTCGACGCATAGACGATTGTAACGTAGATGACCGGCAAACCGGAAGCCCTTACGAGGAAGGCCGCATCGATTCCAAAAATCTCTGTAATTCCAATTTGTCCAAAGAAAGTCCAAAACGCATATTTTGCCGAAAAAATTTTCAAAAAAATGCCAAAAAAAAAAAACCCAACGCGAAGCAACGTAAAAAAACCTGCAAAGTCGAAAATTCGTACGAAAAAAAAAAAAAAATTCATCTAATACTACGGGACAGAAAAATAGGAAAGGAAATTGAATAAAACGAAAAATCCTCGATAAAAATGAATGTAAAGAAAAATGATATATATTTATTTATTTATATTCGGCCTCGATCTAAGCAGCCTACAGGTTTGCAGGTAAACTACATTACAAATATAATTGTTATTGTTTTCGCCTCTTTCATTTATTTCTGCGGGGGTTTGGTAATAATGACGATGACGACGACATAATAATTATTACGTAAGAATCAATTATAATTTATAGTATTAATAATAATCATGACAATGATGATAATCATAATAATCATAATAATAACAATAATAATAATAATCAGAATAATAATTATACTTTGTTTCGTAAGGTCGGTGCAGTCTCGGCGAATCTTGGGCGTGCGGATCATTTTTTAAAATTTCTCACAATTCTATCACCTTTGATCTCTCGTAAAGATTAATTTAGTGTCTTTTGATATTGAATCCCTCATCTTTAAAAATGGCCGGGGAGAAGATCGAATTATTGGTTTTTTGTTGTTGTGATCCTCACGACCCCAATGACCCGAGCTTATCCGAGAGTGACCGTACGCTTAAAAATTGCGTTTCCATTATATCGATATGAGATCGTTTTGGTATGATGTATCCCGGCTATATATAAATATATATATATGTATATATATCCGCGACAATATCTTCATTTTTCTTTAAATAATTATTCGCTTCGATTTTAATTTAATATATTTCTCTCCCAATCTTTCTCTCCCACAGTTTGGGATAACTCAATGTTTTCGATTTTTTTGTTGTTGTTGGATTTTGTATGGGGACATGTCCGCGACGGGCCAAAGAATTTCAAACGGAAAAATCACGAAGTACCGTTTGAAATTTCAATCACTCTGCGTCGGGTTCCATATTTTTTCCGCTTGGCGCGAAAGCCACGCGGTTTTTACAATTTTTCGTTTTTTTTTTTTTTTTCGTTTATTTTTTTTCGTTTAACAGCCAGGATAAAATTTTGACCCCACGAGATACTCCCACGTACTGATGGGGAGAAAGAGAGTCAGGCGCTTCGGGATATTATTATTTTCAGGCTCCGTCATTTTTCAGCCTCGGACCTTTTTTGTGTCATCACTATCTCCCTCCTTCTTTCTCTCCCTCTCTCTCTCTCTCTGGCTCTCTCCGCGCTTCTCGCTCGTTCGCGACAAAAAATTGCTCGATCGAAATTCTACGTACAAATCTTCCGACAGGTTTTTGTTTTCTCGTTTACCCGATTCGTTAAAATACTCGATCTGGGCTCGCGTATAAAAAGGGTCAACCGGGTAGTTTTGGACGGTCGTTGTTGTTCGTTTTTTTTTTCCTCATTTTTCAATTTTCTTTTCAATACAAAATTATCAACTACGAATAAAATTTCAATGAATTAAATTACGATTACTACTAGATCAAAGCCTCGAACCGCCCTTTTTCCATTTCGTCTTTGCCAACGAGTTAAAAAATTTTTCAATGATGAAAAATCCTCCCAAGTAAAAAACGGCTCATCCTTGAAATCGATATTTTACATCCGCAAATCATTTATTATTTTTCCACCATTAAAAACGTACCATGCCCTTTCTAGCATCTAAAACAAAGGCCCCGCGAGTGATTTTTTTTCCACGTCAATATCAAGCTCACCAAGTGCCAATGAACGTTCCGCAAGCCTCATATAAAAAACGTATTCCCCGGGCAATTATCGCAGTCGCTAAAAAACTTGTTCGCGTAATAAAAATCGTGCAAAAAAATTCTTTTTTATTTATTTGTTCTCTACGAGAATACGTCATCGTTCTAAAAAGGCGAAGCGTCAAGAGACCGATCCTGGAGCCACGAGGCAGAGGGAGAGAGAGGCAGAGAATCAGAGAGCAAACGGTCAGTCTTTTTTTCATATTGCTGAATTAGTAGAGAGACGGTCGAACTCGTACATATAATTTTCATACATTTATATATATATGTATGTATATATACCTACGTAAGTATATAATGATGTATATACATGTACATAGGCATATATATACATAGATAAATATATATATATATATACATAAATGTATAACAGGGTTGGTAATTGATTTAAATTTTTTCAGCCTTGCCAGTTTCGTATCCCTCAGGCGCGCGTTCGTTGCCACATTCTGGACTAACTCTCTCATTTAGCTATAAACCCGATAACATCCTTCCACAGACGTCTATCGTCAATATATATTTATATATATATATATGCATATATAGGAATTATTTACTTAACAATATAATTATATGTATCTTTTTGTATTTACAATTATTCTAAAGAGCGCGTGCTGGAGACTGCGAATGAGCGAATCTATTGGCGATCGAACGGAATCGATGGACATGGATCGATCATTCGAGTGCTCGAGTTGCTTTTATGGTTTTTAATCTTCTCGACACGCTTGGCCAGATGGGACGAGTCGCCTCGGTACGCGCGTCGCTTAACAAAGATCATTCGTATTTTTCGCGTTTTTTTTTTTTTGTTTGTTTGTTTGTTTCTTATTATTTGTCTGGCAGTATTGAATATTGGTGTATACGAAACAACTCATGTTTTTCTCTTTTTTTTATTATAATTACTCGCTAATTCCCTCGAGATTCAAAATCTTGTTCTCGCGCGCTTTCTGCTCTCTTGTGTATATCGTTTGCTTGGGTGTCTATGTGTGTGTCTGGTTTACGCGCTCGCTCTCTTTGTCGCTTATTCGCAGAGGGAACATATTCGAGTAACTAAAAATATCACAATTGCTTCCAGCTTCGTTTAGCCCTTTCTGCTACTTTCTCATTTTTATCACGCGTGTCCTTCGCGGAGTAAGTCGAATCGATAACGGAAGGAAGACTCCTGGTAACTCGGCTCGAGACCTTGGCCTCGTATCGACCTCTTATCGCTCCTGTGTCTTTGCCTTTTCGTTTCTTCCTTTGCACCTTCGGGGTTGCTTAATCTCAATCGATACCCAACGGACGCACCAGCAGCAGAAAGTGGCTCTTCGTCATTCCGATCGACAGTGATTTAGATGCGAAGTTAAATCCCTTTGGAATTTCTTCGCTTTATTGCCTCACTCAGTACTTGGCATCGACTTTTTCACGGACCCTTTTCAAGGGTCCACGCCACTTTTTTGTACGAGCTCACCGGAAGTCCATCGATCTGATTGTTTTTGTTTTTCGATATTTTTCGCGAAATGTCGCTTTTTAGTGTTTCAAAGGCCGATTATGATTCTGGACTTCCGGTCTCTCTTCACGGGACGATCTATCGATCGCGATATTATTCAACGTCTCAAAACCCACCTGCGATCTTGTCCTCGCGTTAAGGACAACGATCGAGAACTAGATAAGACAAAAAATCTCAATAATTAGCACGTAACGCGTGCAAGTCGCGAGCTCTCTCTACCGAAATCCTTTCGCGCGGTGTTCTTTTGCATTTAGCTCTACCGATTCGTCGGATTTGTTATCAATCGATTTAGACGCGTGAGCTTGTTATTGTGTGTTTCTCAATTTCCCTGAGGAAGGAAGAAGATTTGATGATTCGCAATACTCCGTCAGGGAGAGCTTCGGCTATCCGTCATGGGATTTCCTCGTTCTGTTCCATTTTTTTGTTTTCCATTAACACGGATTTATCGATCTCCTCTGCCGAGTATTTTCGTGGTTTTTCCATACGCCGCGGCGCATGGGCGTTCGTATTATCATTGTACGAATCCATGTCGCACGAGGAGGAGATCGTTGAGCTTCGCGGAGAGTAACAATAAGGTTTGTAGAAAGGATTGACAGTCGGTAGAGAGATTGTCAAGTTGGTTGGACGAGGCTTTAACAAACGGATCAAAAGACGCTATATATACGTATGGATAAACACAATGATTAATGCGTTGTAACAATTCTTTTACGTATTTCAATACATAGCCTCGTGAGATTCAATAAATCGTTAGATATTTATTGCGCGCTCGTCCAATCAATTTCTCAAACAAGACGAAATGTGAACGTTGTCCGTTGGCAGTTGGGCAGTGCTTCAGGTTCGTATTTCGCTGCTTTTGTTTCTGTCTTATTTTTCTTTGTTATTTATTATTTGTTGATTAGCGCCTTAGCCTTTTTGCTCAGCCTTTCAAATCGTGCTGATTGCTTCGAAGTTTTATTTTCGGTATTTACATTGTTTGTTTATGCCTCCAGTTTGCTGGTTGGTGTTGCTTGTGATTCCTCTTTCCTTTTCACCTCTCAAAGTGGAGGGAAGAGTGCTCGACTCGGCGATAAATTCCGCCCGCGATGACAACGGGGCGGACTTTTATCCTATTCCCCGAAACGCGTGCACGCTTTCTTCCACTTGCATTGCGTGCACCATTGCTCCCGATTCGTCATACCGTACACCTTGCGGCATTTTTTCGTGTCGCTACGAGATTTCCTCGTGGTTACTTTTCCGCTTTGGAAAGCGACGAGTCTGATGTTTTGTGCTTGACCGTTGGTCGGTAACGGCCGTGGCGACAATTTCAGCTGCTTTGCTGCGGCTCCAGTTCCTTTTTGAGGGAAACGGTGCTGCAGTTGTTCGATCAGTTGAACCGTCAGCGCTGAAGCCTCATCCGCTTTAGGCTGTTGCTGTTGCTGCTGCTGCTGTTGTTGTTGTTGCTGGATGTGCAGCATCTGCCGTTGATCTTCTTGGTGATCCTCGTCCAGATGCTGCTGGGCGAATTTTTGTTCCTGGACAAACAAATTTTTTCCGTTAAAATTAGTTCAACGATAATCGAAAATTTGTTTTCGTGAAATTTCTGAATCGACAAGAAACTTTGTCATGTAGAAAAATGAACGGGGCTGCCAGAGAGGCAGTGGCCTAGTGGTAACGTGCCCGGCTCCCAACCAGGCAGCCCGGGTTCGATTCCCGCCGACACCAATGGATTTTTCTAAGTGTCTACTCTCTTCTACTCTGTGGTTCGGAATCCACGTTAAAAATGTAGGACCAAGGCGTAAACGTGGCTGCTTACCATACTAGCGTCTCTAATCACCCCAACGGTGACTGCCGAGCCCGACGAGGTTGCGACCGGCGTTGCTTCCAGTCGCAAGAGTTTCTGATACTCTGGATCCTCATGAGGTGGTCTCGCCATGTCGCGGTGCGACATCGTCGGCGGCGAGCTCACGTGATCCAGAGTTAACTCGTCGTAGTAAAACTCCTCGTCCTTGGACTCGGCCTTCATGCCTCGAGGTTTTCTGCAACAACAACAAAAGTGTCAATTAAGCACATAGAGCACAGTTCGTCGAATACGTTCGCCCAAAATTTTTTTAGTCAATAACTAAATTTTCGACTTCCGAGAATCACTTTTTTTCAGAAAACTCTCCGGGAACGAAATTTTCGTTACAATCGAAAATTTGCATTCGGTTTTCAATATTTAACGAAATATCAACCTTTTTTTGACCCTCGTCAGCTGAAGATGGATCGTTCGTCTCTTTCGCTTATTTCAAAATTTCAAAACTTTCGAAAAAATCTTAAAAAATTCACGGGCCCTTTTTGAACGCTCAACTGAATGATAAAAATTGGTCCGATTTGAAAAAAAATTTAATACAAAATATTGAAACGTGCAGGAATTTTTCACGACAAGCCCGGACACGAATGACCCATCGTTAGCGTTTGAGGCTTAACCCTTCGAGTACATACTGGGTCATTTTGACCCGAACAATTTTCTTTCGCCGATTGTTTGGCATTTAGTGGCAACGAATGTTTTAGAATTGAATTTTCGTCAAAATATAAGTTTAGGGCCATAAAATATGGGCAATTTACTTCAAATAAACGTCGCTAGAAAAAAAAAAACAAAAAATGCATATTTTCTGGAATACAACGGTTTGATAAACGTCGCGGGTCAGGTTGACCACTTATAAGATGTGTGCACTCGAAGGGGTAACAACGTTTAATTTTTAGGGTAAGAGCAAAGAATGAGGTTGGCGAAAAATCTTTTTTGTGGTTGATATTTCAAGTTACCTTAAGTGAGCTTGGCGAACGTGGTCTTCGATAAGGTGGCATGTGGCTTTGATCTTTCCACAGCCACGCCAGTTGCATTTGTACAGTTTCTTTCGGTTGGTCTGTAACGAGAAAGAAGAAAGAAATTCAGTAAATCAAATGGTTGATTCCGGAAAAAAAATAGGGAAGGAAGAAACGAGTGAGATAAATCTCGACAGAGATAAATTTTGAATGGCGGGATTCCATCGCGTATGAATGAGAGTTCGATCGCTGCAATTAGGTGTAGCGTTGAATCATGTAAGAGTAATGAATCCTAGTGGATTATTTAGTTCCCAGGGAAGTGTGCATGAGGCTGAGGGGTGTCGAGAGAGAAAAAAGGGCATCGGGGAAGAGAAGGCGAAACAGGAAGGCGAATAGCGAAGGGTTCGTTCAGCCTGGACGCCGGCGACTTCCGGTTCTCTCTCCTTCCCCTTGTAAAGTGTTTCTCTCCCGGTACTTAGTTGCATAATAATAGCGGAGTGAGGGATAAGCGTTGTAGAGCCGCGTGTTTCGAGTGTCCGATCTCGAATAAAAAGGACGCGGCGGGAACGAGAAAATCGATGAAGGTTGGCGCGCGCGCGACTCTATAACCGCGTGTTGTGTTTCCTCAGCGTCCCGCAACGAGCGCGCGCGAACCACGTTTCTTTGTTTACATCTCGAGGATTGCAAAGCCAGGGGAAACGCGCTCGTGTGTCGAGCAAGAGGGAGTTGCAACACAACTTGCACGTGGTATTGATCGCCCAACGATATAATCGTTCGCGTTCTTCTATTTCTCTCCCGCCGCTCTTTGTTTATACCCGAGCTGAGACTCTCGCGGTCACGACGACCCAACGAGGACACCATTGGCCTCGATATCCCACCAAACAAAACAACCGACTAAACGACCCTCCAACGATGCACCAACGTCGATTCATTATTTCTATAGACATTCTCTTCTCGCTTTTCTATACCTTTATTGATAATTCGTGAATGTCTCTTATTCACGATGGCCCATTCTCTGTATCACCAGGCCAATAAAATGCGGGTACCCTGCTGCCACTTTGCCCAATCTAATAAACCTCCTGCCAAGACCCCCTGGTCCAAAGATTTATTGTCTGGGCTTATACACATCGCGACGCCTCAATTACAAACCCTAATGAAATTAGTCTCCACTTCAGACAGCCTGTTCACGAAACGGGGCAACCTTCATTTGCCAAAAATCTTTGTCAACGCTTCCGAGCACATTCGAACAGGTTGGCGGCCAAGCTATTGGATAAAAATGCTCCCGAAAAATAAAGTTCGTTCCCAGGGCTCCTGAAATTTTTTTTCTCCGGAGAAGCGCAACGATGGGTCATTCGCGTCCGGGGGCTTGTCGTCAAAAATTCCTGCACTCCATATTTCACATAAAATTGTTACCAAAATTTTTTTCCGCACGTGACAAATTTTCATATTTACTTAATAGTTTAAGACGCACGATTTTTTTTCAGATATTTTAAAAACTTCAAAAATTGTCAAATGAGCCAAAGAGACGAACGAGCTATCCTTAGCTTTTTACGAGAGTTAATAGGGGATGAAAATAGATATTCATTCGTTTCTTCCACGTATTGTGGGCGATGACGTAGCGGCCGGAGACTAGTGATGACATTAAATTCTCAGTGTCATCATTGCCCACGAGGTTGCAAAGCACCAGGGCGGTTCGTACGTCTTTTTCTGTTAGTCTCCAGGAATGACGAACGGAAAAAATGTCGTAATCGCCTCGAAGGTGTTAACTGAATCGCGCAAGGTTGACGAGTGTGAATGTCGATCGTTGAGGTCGCATTTAGCGAGGCTGCGAAGGTTACAGCGTCATTGGGCGACCCGGGGATTGTCGTACTTCATAAACGTGTGGATATGAGTTGATACACACATGGGGGATCCCGTACATCGTGCAAATACCGGATGACCGCGGCCTCTCTGCATTTCTCCTTCTCCTCGTCGAGCAATGACTAACGAGCTTCGCGCGTCGTTGCACCAAACAATGCTTTCGCACAACGGAAGGGAATTCCTGCCATTTACGCGCATGTATATCCACCCAGCACATTCGTATGGACCTTGATCACGCGCTGATTCTTCAACTGTTTGTTATGAGTGACAAAGACACACAAAGACCAACGGACATAAACGGAAAGCATAAAACGATCAATGCGACTTTGATGACGATTGTTTCTGCGAGCGATCGTAACCAAAGATACCGAGTCGCGTCAGCGCGTTGCTGGGGATGGGCCAAAGTCGAGCCGGGGATCACGAAGCGTTGACCGATAAATAACAAACGTTTCATCTTTTTTTTTTTTAATTTTTCTAAGACAGTCTGCAGTTCCAGGCTTTTTCGTGCATGTTGGGTCAATCTGACCCGAGGCTTTTTTCAAATGGTCGTATTCCGGTAAATAAGCATTTTTGTTTCTTTTTTTGTTGAGACATTTTTTGTACTAAATTATCCACATTTTATGGCCCTAAATTCATTTTTTGACGAAAATTAAATACCAAAACATTCGTTGCCATCAAATGCCGAAGAATCGGTGACATAAAATTTTTGGGGTCAAACTGACCCAGTGTGTACTCTAAGGGTTAAACAACTGGGAAGATTTTTTGAGATAAAAGAATAATCCTTGGACCAGCAAGTTCAGGACGAGCTTGAGGTTCGCATTGTTGAAACGCAACGCTGTTTTTCTCCTGACCAGAGCTCACGATTCTCATTCAATACTCAGTCAGCCCAAAAAAAACGATTTTTTCGAGGATCCGAACCCAAAATCGCCAAAAAAATTGTCATAGTTTTTAAAATTGAAGAAAAAATTATAAAAGTATTTTTCCGAGAGAATCCCGTTGGAAAATGAATTTATCAGATTTTCTGTGGCAAAGTCAGTGAATTTTGTTGCTGGTTCATAAAAGCTCAAAGAATAGGAGAAGCGCAATGATTAATCGTCAGATTTGTTCGAGTTGATCCAAACCCAAAATCGTCAAAAAAATTGTCATGATTTTTGGAATTGAAGAAAAAATGGCAAAAAAAAAAGTATTTTTCCGAGAGAATCCGGTTGGAAAATGAATTTCTATGATTTTCTGTGCCAAAGTCAGTGGATTTTGTTGCTGGCTCATAAAAGCTCGAAGAACGGAAGAAGCGTAACGATTAATCGGCAGATTTGTGTGACTTTCCCCAAAAACGAAAAAATAATAATCAGCATAGTTGGTTATTGTGTAAGAAGCTAATGGAATTAGCGCAATGCATCATGGGAGAGATCGTAACGAGGTATAAGCCACTCCGTATCATTGTAAATAATTGCTTGGTGCGAGAAGAATAGGCACGCAAAGAGAGAAGGATGAAGGGAAGGAAGAAAATATAATTGCAGCGAGGAGAGAGAAAGGGAGAAAGATTACGAGTGACGTGAATTATGGAAAGGCCAAACGCCCTCGTTTCGAGTGCAACCTGAGGCTTTCCGCGCGAGGCAAGAGAACCCCGCAACGCGCTGAACCTCGTGTGACATCATTCCTGAAAGGAGAACACGCCGAGAAGCAGCAGCGAGTACGATGCCGGGCGAGAGCCGGGGAAAAAGGGCGGGAGCAAGAAAAAACGATAAAGAAGATGACGAAAAAGAAAAGAGAGAGGAGAAAATCCTTTTCTCGCTTCTACGTGCATGTAAGACGTAGTAAAACGAACAGCAGCTACTTCGAGGCAAGCATTGCCGAGGTCACAGACCTTCTAGCCGGCCGGTCGCTCGCTCTCCAAGCTTTTGCTCCCGGCTCAATTTTTTCTCTCTCCTTCTCTCTGTGTTTCTCTTTCCTGAGGCTTTACCACGGAGTGCGTAAAACTATCGGCTCCCGAGCCTCCGCAGCGGCAAAAATCAGGAACTTTCTTTGTCCATAAACTCGTCCATTCGTGATGAAAAAAAAAAAACAACGATCGAAAGAAGCAAGAAAAACGTTACGAAGAAGCAATTCCACGAAAAATGGTCCAATTTTACGAAATCAACAAGCTGAAGGTCAAACAGAGGTCATGTTAACAACGAGGAGTCGATTATTCTCTAGAACTAACGATCTCGAGTGGCAGCCATTTTGCTACCCAGCTCTATCGTTTCGTATTAATTTAATTAAAAAGAGCGATCCTCTTGGTTTGCATCGCGGAGGCTCGAGCGAAACACAAGCGGAACGCTAAACTGAGCGATATACGAACGCGATGTTTAAGGAGAAGCGAACGAAGGAAATTACGATGATGAGGAAAACGTGGGCGCCATCCAAATTTAGAATTTTAACCGCTCCTAAAAACTCATCTCCCACGCGTCTTGTATTTATCATTTTTGACCATAAATATCTCCCTGCAGGAGGAGCATCGTAAAAAACGTAAATTATGAAAAAAAAAAAAAAACAAAACCAAAATGAAAAAAACGAGGAAAATCACTTCTGGGGTTTTTTTTTCATTGATTAAGCCATCCACGAGGTCGCACGACGAAAAGTCTCCTCCGGGAGCTCGCCGGCAACCAACAGTGTGGACTGACGTTTTTTTGTAACGTTTCCGAAACTCGAAGAATTGGAAAATTCGATGGAAAGAAGGAAGAAAAAGAGTCTGACGAAAATTTGCTGCGGGAACGTCAAGTTCTCGACGACCCAGGGGTTCAATGACCTTCCGACGTGATCGGGGGTGGGGAGAACTAACGAGTGTCACAGGGGGAAAAACAGCGATGAAACGCAGCCATACACACTTTCCTATAGATATATACACGCTCCGAAGGAAATGGAACATGAAAACGAGCCGAAGCTACAAAGACCCTAGCTGCATAGCGACAAACCGGGCTGCATTTTCATCTAAGGATGCGCGAGGGTACGACACGAGGACAACGAACAAAGACAAGAAATAGGCTCAGCAGCGAGAAGTGGCCGAAGGGTGCGCGATCTTAGCGTCAAAACAGACCCCCGCTCCCTCGTCAGCGATCACAACAAACCGAACGAAATAAATTTAAAAAAAAGACTGCCCCAAATTCGATCTTTACCCGATAAATTTTCAGAAAATTACAAAAACAGAACAGAAAAATGTTTCGCGAATAGACGAAGAAAAATTGTGCAGAGACAAACAAAGAAATGATCGACAGTGATAGCGTTGGTTTTGTTCCCGCAGGCCTAAAGTGTCAAAATGTCTGCAACATCAATCGCTTATTTCCTCATAATCCTCCAAATTGAGAAAATGGCGGGAGAAAAATTGTTAACGGTACAAGTGACGTTTGCAGGATTAAATACGAAGGAAAAACCTGCGAGAAGTTCGAGTCGCTCGTAAGTGGGGTCAGTTGCGTAATGAAAGGGTTAAGGGGAGACGGAAGTGGGACAGTTATTTATAAATGTTGGAAGCGTCACACACACGCGCGCGCGCGCGCACACACACACACACGTAGAGATATCCGTGTGCATAATAAATGTTTGTTGATGTATCGAATAAACGGAGTCGAGGATGTAGCGAGTGAAGGTGAAACCATGTGACGCGCGAAATGCTATATTTGTATGTTGACATTACAGAGATACTGTTGGTAACACGAAATCCGTTGGGGTGGATGATCTGGAGAGAGAGACGCGAGCTATAACGTAGCAACAGGGTAGACATATATATGTCGGAGATTTCGAGGATAGGGAGAGGTAAACACAGCGAGAATCCAGGACTCGGAGACAGGGATGAGAGCGACAGGGTTGCCGAGTACTCGTGCTGTTTCCACGAGGTACGAAGGCCTGTGGGTACCAGCACAAGCCAACAAAGAGATATGGAAGTTCATTGGCTAAGCGTGTGCAAGAGAAACGCCGAGCGAGGAGCGACAGAGTTCCGAAAAACGCCGCTACAAAACACTGGCAGCAGCGTCGCCCTCGGTTCGCCGGTAGAGACGCGCGGCCGGTGAGCAAAAGAGAAGGAAATAATAGAATACGATGTTGCCGGTCAGAATCGAGCGGCGAATAGCCGTTCAGAGTCGAATAAAACAAAAAGAAAAGCGATTGGTCGTGCGAGCTTAGAAAGGGTTAGGGATGCAGGCACGTGCATCCGAATAAAAGGAAACAAAGAGCGAGGCAGACACACGAACGCTCCGAGAAGCTCGAAACTCACGGCAAGCCACGAGAAGCGCAGCTCCGAAGGCCGATCTTCCTCTGCATGTGTGTGCATGCTTGCTTTTACAGTGCCGGGGCATCCACCCTGCTCAACGCACACGTTTCCCCTCTTGCTGCGCCCTCCCCTCCCACCCTTCGCGCTCTTTCCCTCTCTGTCTCAATTTCGTTCCTAATGCCCGAAGCGCATGCGCATCGAGCTCCCGCGCCGTACGACCGACAGCAATAACGCCGGTTTCCTC